>REGM01000083.1:553065-649446 GCA_004194415.1 Aurelia aurita | reverse complement strand
TCGGTAACATAGTCAATTTTTGGTGATTTTTGAAAATTGTTCACTTTTTTTGGGTCACCCAGTTTGCCATAACTTTTAAAGGAACTATTGAATTTCTCCTTTATGTGTTTTATTTTTAAGACTAGAAATGAGCATTCGATGCAAAAAAATAGTTAAAAACATTCAACCTTGTTACAGATTAGGGATTTGACAAAAAATAGATCTGAAAATATTTTCTTGCACACACATTGTTACAGTTGGGTAGGTCATAAAAAAGGCCCAACATCACTTGAGTCGATTTGGTGCACTTCGTGCAATATTTTTATCATGAAATTTGCAATATTTTGAAACAGTGATACACCATTTGGAGTCACTGAGGCCTGAAAGAACCCACCACTGTGAAAGTTACAGGAAACTTCTGATAGGGAGAGGTGATTATCAAAAAATATTCAACAAAAAGTCGGAAAGGCTTATTCGCTGAAGCAAAATCATTTTTGATGAAAGCACCAGCTGAGATAAACGTTTTGGTTCTACAAGGAGCTAATTATCTCAGTACTCCGTTCCATTTTTCTTAAAAATTGTCAAGAAATGGACAGACGGTTTTTTGTGAAGCTGTTTCAAAGTGGCGGGTTCTTACTGTATTCGTAATTTCAACGTTAAATTCTACGTTTGTTATGAATAATTAAAGAAATATTTTGCGTGATGTCGCCCTTCCTTATTTTTAATTTTGTATGAATGTGAGAATCAGCTCGCCCTTCCCTGTTTTAATTTTGTATTACTGTGAGAAACTATCATCATGTTTCAGTCGGTTTCTTATCAATCTCTTAAGAAAGATATAATTCGCTTTGTAGGCAAGAGAGAGAGCTTTAAGCCGCTTTTCGACCAAAGAAGAAACGAATGATTGCACTGAAATGGGTAATTGTTTCTTGTCACAGTTTAGTATTGCGATATCCTAGCCAAAATTAAGTCTCTGTTGTTACTGAGGGGAACGAGGCATGCGATCAATTTTAGTATCAAAACAAGAGTTAATTTGGAGAGTTGAAGACAATCTTGCAAACAAGACATCCTTGGGCATGATGGGGATTGCAGATGTTTGCTCTAAGACAAATATCGTCTCTAATGTCACATTCATGTTTCAATTTTCAGTTTCAGTTTCATTAACTATTAATCAATCCTAAATACACTTCAACACAAATACTCTACCGGGTGAGTAAGAAAAAACAATCCCCGTTTGAGAGGCCACTGCTCCCTGGATATCGAGGCAATAATATTGGTAAATGTATTCTTTAATAGTGGACAAGTTCAAAAATATTCTAAATTTTACCTGACTGAAATCGGCCACTCCGTTCTGAAATTATGAGGGATTTTCTCAAGAAAGCCCCTCTAAGAAACCTTCAAAAACGGCATAAAATCACGACCAAATTTCCGTAATATTTCTTCCTTAATAGCAATGACTTGTACATGCTTTAGAACGTTTTATCTCCTTGGGAGAATGAAAGTGTCACCCCTGGGAACATAACATTATTCTCGGAGATTTTATCCTTCCAAGAGGATAACACGTGCTAAAGCATGTGCAAGTCATTGCTGTAAGGCAGAAATATTTTGAAAATTTGCTCATTATTTTAGGCCTGTTTTGAAGGTTTCTTGAAGGGGCTTTCTCCAGAAAATCGCTCATAATTTTAGAACGGAGTGGCTGAATTCAGTTAGGTAAATTTTAAATTATATTTGAACATGTCAACCATTAAATAATGCGTTTGGCGATATTATCGTTGTGATATCCAGGGAGCAGTGGCCTTTCAAACGGGGATTGTTTTTTCTGACTCACCCGGTACAACTAAAATACATTACAACACTAAGAACTGAAAACTAACAATATTGAAAATTAATGATGCACGGGAGTACGGTAGTAATAGAAATAAAAGAAGAGGACTGAAAGTCTCCCATGTTCTGGATAGATAAATAATCAAAGGAAACATTCTCTGATGTGATGTTACAACAAAAAATTGCTGGAATCCCAAAAGTGACGAGATCCAATTTTGTGAGCTAAAATCTTAAAATCCTCTTAAATTCGCTTGTTGAATTAAATCGTTTGGGTGACTGTGTTGATGTAAATATAGCCTATTGTATTTTATATTCTCGATAGAAGAAAACAATAGGAACATAAGTGGCACGTGGCCTTCTTTTGTTCTATTCTTAGACTTGATCGCTATATCTTGATGACAGATGACAGATGATGACAGTTGATATCAACGACGATTAACTATTTGTTATTTGGTTTGATTTACAGCAACTTGGTATTTTCTATAAGAAGCAGAATTAGGCCAAATTGGCGGGGGTTTCTCACCATTTTCTTTGGCTCTATAAAGAAATTTGAAATTTGGGCTAATATGCACTTTAGCGGACCAGCTTTAAATAGCGGCAAGTTACGTGTCATGGGGTAAGGGTTAGGGTCTCGGTTAGGTTTGGAAAAGGGGTTTTAGGGCAAGTCAGGGCTAGTTAGTGTAAGTTAGGGTTAATTAGGATTAGTTAGGGTTAGTTAGGGTAAGGTAAGGGGAGATTTAGTTAAGGTTAGTAGGGTATTTGGTCAAATACGTTCCCTAGAGATATGACCTAAAGCTGGTCCGCTAAAATGCAGTCGTCCCGAAATTGTCCACCTCCGTTAACGCAATTTGTTTGTCAATTCAATTCAATTGTTAATTCTAGACTCTCCTATTTCATACCCACTGCCTTTTGGGTCAACTGATGACGTAGCATTAAAAACAACTGAAGAATCAGAAACAACAACAACAACCATGCAAGTATTACCAGTTGCTATGGACAACGAGGTAAATGGCGGCCATCAGATGGCAGGGCATCATGATAATAATGTTTTTGATACGACAGACGAAGATGCTATTCTAATAGAAGCAGAACAAACTGAACATGGTGATATGGTGGATATTGTATTCAGAAGACCAGCAGTAAAATTGAATAAGGTAATAGTCATAAGGACGACAATAGCTTTTTTAATACCATTGTCTCTATTTGTGTTAGGAATAGTTACACGTTGTGTTTTGTAGTCATCAAGACTATTTCATATTTCATATTTCAATCTTTTAAGGAGGGTTGCCCTTTAGCAGAAGCTGGTTTTCAAGGGCCCTCCAATAAAAACCTACAAGCAATTTTGTTCCTTGCAATTTATAAGTTTTGAGAGAATATAACTGTAGAATTTGTTTTACAACCACCTTTTAAACGTTGTGTCACAGTATTGTCACACAAATAATGCGGAATAAACAAGTTTCAAATCCCAAGAAATATTTGTATAATAAGACTTTTTATACATTCCCCAGTTAGAAGTTTGATTTTTAAATTATATAGTGATGATTTTACTGTAACTATTATTCATTTAAGTTTGGTTCACACTAGAGTAGAAATGCATCAGAATACGGATAAGGTCTTTTTTTTTCTATATTGCTACCTAGCATCCGAAGGTAGTTTTTAGGACACTGAGAAGCTAAGCTTATCGAGCAATATCCTGGTCCTTCCTCTCGATGTGACCACACCTCGCGATTCCTTTAGCCTGGAATTACAGAGAGTTGGCGACTCTCCTCACTCTACGTAGCAGGTTCGACAGGGCGGGGACTCGAACCACCAACCCTCAGGTTGGTAGTCAAGCGCGCTACCATTGCGCCATCCCCGATAAGGCTTTTTCTAAATTCATGTAACCGCATTTCTGTGAGTCATCACTTCCAAATGCAATCAAAACTTTTTAATTCAATCCAAATGATATCGAAGGCGCCGACAAAATCTCGGAATTAGGGCAAAACTATTTTCGATGCGTTCTACCATTGCATTTTGCATGCATTTCTTACGCAATTTTACTGTAGTGTGAACCAGACCTTATTCATTCATTCGAAGCTATTTTGAAATCATCAATTCATTCATATATGAATTTTACGTGTGCAATAGACGATTCCGGAAAAGATGGCGTCGAGGGGCATTTGACCAAGATGCATTGCGTTTGATGATCGAATTTCTATAGAATCACTGTTGATTCCATTATAGAACGCAATGCATCTTGGTCAAATGCCCCCCGACGCCATCTTTTCCGGAATCGTCTATTATCAAAGATGTATCTCATACAGTTGCAAATAACGATTTATTATAATACTTTTTTGCCATACATTTCAAATGATATATACTGTTGGCAAATTTTTGTTTTTCTGTTAAACTGTTTCCTTTGTTAACTACTTATAAGTTTTGTATGAAACAACCACTGCTTAAGAACCGAGGGGTTGGAATTGACTATTCGTTGCTTCGAAATATTTCCTGCATTGCAGAGCATAAGCGTGAAATCTGCAAAAGGCTAGTTTAAATCAACCTCGTTCCCAGGGTGTTCTTACGTCATACGCTGATCACGAAGCCGAGTGAACACCCTGGTACACATTGCACAAATCTGTCCAGAAAATGGACAGATTAGCAGCCATTATGGATTTGCAGTTGGCTAGGTAACGCTAATCATTCCGACCTCGATTCCATACAATACAGTAACACTGTAATGATTGTTGCTTAGTGACTAAATCATATTGTTGTTATTCGAATAATTAGTAAGTTTTCGAGAAATAGTTTGAGTTATCTATTGTTTTCGAATAGCCAATCAAATTGCAGAAAGGCCACTTGTATCCCAGAGTAGAGGTAGAGCAACGAACTCACTCTGGGGACGAGATTGAGTTTAAATGGCTATTGCTTTTTTCTTTGGACTGAATGGCTTGAAAGGATCGTAAGCTACTTCGCTATAATTCTGCCGTTGTTGGAACTTTCTGAAACCTTCAATATTTTCAGAGTTATAGAGGTTTCTTTTTATAAGAAGAATTCAAGATAATTTTTGAAAAAATTAAAAAGCCATCGTAATTTTAAACTTCTTAATGAAAGGTGGTATAATTTTCAAGAAAACCATACTTTAAGAATGTCTACAATATGGTATCAAACACACAAGTCTTTCACTCTTCTGGTTGACGCTTTAGAAATCTGATGACGTGACATACTCAAATGAGTTGAAATATGAAATACGCTGTAATTTAAAAAAATGTGCAAGATTTCAGAAAATTCCACCGGTGGAATTATGGAAAAATAGCTGAATTTTCTTTCAAGCCATTCCATCCAAAGAAAAATATAATAGCCATTTACACTAACCTGTTTAGAGATTCGACGCCAATGCTGCGACGCCTATATGCCATAGAAATTGGTTGATTGGAAACAAGCGTTTCTCAAATCAAATTTATTCCTGAAAATCATTACTTGTTAACTTGTGAGACAGACCCACGAAAGTCCTCACTATTTTTATCCTTTAAACCAAAAAAATATTTAAGTTGATTTCCTTTTCATCGATTTTGGAAACCTTGTTCATCAAAAACTGTAAAAATCAGCAATCGATGTAAATTATGATTAAGAACAATCACACCTAGTGTCATTCATTCATCATATACATGCGTTATTTCTCAAGAAAATCGTTAGTAGTGTAGTTTAGACTATTAGCAATTTTGTTCCTTGCAATTTATAAGTTTTGAGAGAATATAACTGTAGAATTTGTTTTACAACCACCTTTTAAACGTTGTGTCACAGTATTGTCACACAAATAATGCGGAATAAACAAGTTTCAAATCCCAAGAAATATTTGTATAATAAGACTTTTGATACATTCCCAAGTTAGAAGTTTGATTTTTAAATTATATAGTGATGATTTTACTGTAACTATTATTCATTTAAGTTTGGTTCACACTAGAGTAGAAATGCATCAGAATACGGATAAGGCTTTTTCTAAATTCATGTAACCGCATTTCAGTGAGTCATCGCATCCAAATGCAATCAAAACTTTTTTATTTTTTTTTATTTTTTTATATNGGGTGCTTGGCGAGGTCTAATTGTTTTAACTATTTTTTTGTTTTGTTTTTTTTTTATATATTCATCTAAAATTTTACAATACATGTTACTACCTACTATACCTTCTAATTACTATACAACTATACAACACTACAGGAACGATACCAGGGAGAGCAAAAGACTATGACTACCCCCCAGCCATTACATAAAACATGCAACTAGATTACAAATGAGTATACAACTACAAACATGTTACACCTAAACGATTAAATACTGATAAATGCTAGGACCTGTTTCACATTGGAAGTCAGGCCAGCATAGGCGATAATGCTGAACGGCAGAAACCCCAGCCGAGACAACAATAATGACAACAACTGCCGCCACCACTCCTCCCTCTCCAGAGTCCCCACCGCTCGAGACACCGCGCCCATGCTATCAGGTCAGAGTTCCTAGTTTGCAATATTATTGATTTGATTAATTGAGTTTTGTGTGGATGTGTGGTCATTCACACTATATAAGCCTTACATCCAATGTGAAACAGGCTTACAAACAAACGAAAGAACAAAAAAGGAGAAGAACAACTAAATAAGAACTAATAAACAACTACAAAATGCTAAAATTTGACGATTAAATACTTAGCGGCTGTTGTGGTGCATTGCAAAAATTTGAAATCATCTTAATCAAACCGACCAGTTTGGTGTATGAACTTAAGAGTCAGCTCTAGTATACTTTTTAATTCAATCCAAATGATATCGAAGGCGCCGAAAAAATCTCGGAATTAGGGCAAAACTATTTTCGATGCGTTCTACCATTGCATTTTGCATGCATTTCTTACGCAATTTTACTGTAGTGTGAACCAGACCTTATTCATTCATTCGAAGCTATTTTGAAATCATCAATTCATTCATATATGAATTTTACGTGTGCAATAGACGATTCCGGAAAAGATGGCGTCGAGGGGCATTTGACCAAGATGCATTGCGTTTGATGATCGAATTTCTATAGAATCACTGTTGATTCCATTATAGAACGCAATGCATCTTGGTCAAATGCCCCCCGACGCCATCTTTTCCGGAATCGTCTATTATCAAAGATGTATCTCATACAGTTGCAAATAACAATTTATTATAATACTTTTTTGCCATACATTTCAAATGATATATACTGTTGGCAAATTTTTGTTTTTCTGTTAAACTGTTTCCTTTGTTAACTACTTATAAGTTTTGTATGAAACAACCACTGCTTAAGAACCGAGGGGTTGGAATTGACTATTCGTTGCTTCGAAATATTTCCTGCATTGCAAAGCATAAGCGTCAAATCTGCAAAAAGGCTAGTTTAAACACAGGGAAACCAGGAAATAATTGTTGCTACAAATAAAATTTTTAAAAAATTTGTCTTTCTTTGTCCCCTGTGCGCTTAGTAATTTTTGTCCTTTGTGCTCCGCGAAAGAGCGCGTATCGATAGGCTGCGGAGGAGGAAAGAGAGAAAGGAAAGAAAAGAAGATTTCTTCTTCCTTTTCTTTCTCTCACTCTTTCGCGGAGCACAGGGGACTAAGGTAAAAAAAATGACTAAGCGCGCAGGGGTTTCTGGTTTCCCTGTGGTTTAAATGGCTATTGCTTTTTTCTTTGGACTGAATGGCTTGAAAGGATCGTAAGCTACTTCGCTATAATTCTGCCGTTGTTGGAACTTTCTGAAACCTTCAATATTTTCAGAGTTATAGAGGTTTCTTTTTATAAGAAGAATTCAAGAAAATTTTTGAAAAAATTAAAAAGCCATCGTAATTTTTAAACTTTTTGAAGAAAGATGGTATAATTTTCAAGAAAACCATACTTTAAGAATGTCTACAATATGGTATCAAGCACAAGTACTTCACTCTTCTGGTTGACGCTTTAGAAATCTGATGACGTGACATACTCAAATGAATTGAAATAGGAAATACGCTGTAATTTCAAAAAAATATTCAAGATTTCAGAAAAGTACACCGGTGGAATTATAGAAAAATAGCTAAATTTTCTTTCAAGCCATTCCATCCAAAGAAAAATATAATAGCCATTTACACTAACCTGTTTAGAGATTCGACGCCAATGCTGCGACGCCTATATGCCATAGAAATTGGTTGATTGGAAACAAGCGTTTCTCAAATCAAATTTATTCCTGAAAATCATTACTTGTTAACTTGTGAGACAGACCCACGAAAGTCCTCACGACTTTTATCCTTTAAGCCAAAAAAAGATTTAAGTTGATTTCCTTTTCATCGATTTTGGAAACCTTGTTCATCAAAATCTGTAAAAATCAGCAATCGATGTAAATTATGATTAAGAACAATCAAAACCTAGTGTAATTCATTCATCATCTACATGCGTTATTTCTCAAGAAAATTTTGCACAAATGATCTCCATAATCCAAAATTTATGCCGAATGAGACAACAGAATTTTGATTGTTAAGGCGACAGAGTTAAGGCATATTTTAACTGTGGAGATTAATGTCTGTGCAGTACATTTCATTCTAAAATTTAAGTGCAGTGGAGGCTGTTCAGTACAGTGGAGGGATATTAGTACTGTGGGGGGATAGCATTGAGTACAGCGGAGGCTATTCAGTACGGTAAATTAATGGTGGAAAAATGCTATAATTTTCAAGAAAGCCATTTGGTGGCAAGCAGAAATCCGTCGCTTACGGGTTACGATTTGGAAATTTGGTGACGTCACAACCCCAATAAAAGTTGCAATGTAAAAAAACGCTGCCATTATTAATAATCAAGAAAGAAAAATATTCACGGTAGAATTACAGCAAAGCGCCTAATCTTCCTTATTTCTTAAGACTTAAAAGACTTATTTCCCGGTCCCGTCTATTTTTGCGGCAAACTTTGACCGGCGAAATATCCTTTAAGTATGAGAACACAGAGAGGCAATATACCCATATAATTGTAAATGGAAGATGATATCGTTGAGCTTCCATGTAGTTTGGTTTGAAAGCCAAAACAATGGAAATTGAGCTTCCAGAATATTCTCCTCACTCGCAGTTCGTCATGAATCTAAAAATCAATATTGTAATGGCAGTTTGAAAAGCTCTATGGCAAGTCACATAAACAGTTAAATTGCATTAATTACGTTGATAAAAGAACGCTGTCCTTGCTATTAAACACTGGAATCCAATAAAAATCATCCAGTTCATAATCCTTTGGGTAGAAGCTTGAATGCCAGAGAAAACAGAAATTCAATTTCGCGCAATCAATTCAGGCATCAGTTCAACTTGTAAACAATTCCATCAAAGACGAAGGAAAGAGAAAAATTCTGAAATATGTTTCTTTCGTGTTTGTATATAACATGCCTCCACATCTTCCTGGCAAGTATCCTGCAACCCTCAGAAGCGACCACTCCGCAGTTTTATGGAAACTACCAAATAGACGTGACAAAGATCGAAGCCATACCGATGAAAGTGCCAAGCATTCAGAATTGCATGCATAGATGTGAAATACACAAAAGATGCAATGTCATCAATTTTGATGTACGAAATCAAATTGGAAAGAATTGCGTCCTTGTTCAAGTTGATGACGAAGAGCTCAACTTGGGGAAAATTCTCAAGATTTCTGAGAATTGGGAGTTGTATTATCTTGAAGAAGCCTAAAAAGTGGTTATCGAACGAGGTAATTTTTTTTCTGGTAACGCTACTAATTTCTGTCTCAAATTAGGTGTCAGGCGAGATTTGTGACAACGAAAAAATTCATGCAAAAAACAATTGTTTTTCTTCGCGGACATTTTCGCATGACATCTAATGTGAGACAGACTTAAGTTACGATTACAATGAATTAATTTAGCATCCGTATGCTTTGAAATAGATTTTTGAGTAATTACAGCAATCGTTTTAGTTTTGTTCAGGGCGTAAGCAGAAACTTCATCCTGGGGAAGATTCCTAAATGCAGATTTTTATTGTAGGGTATTAAAATTGTTCATTGTCTCGACAAACTTTCACACAATCAGAACAGTTTTTAGTTGTTTCTTTCTTGCAAAAATTGAGTGAGACTAAGCGAGATAGGCAGCAATCTTATCATTGTTTTTGCAAAGTATCAAAACCCAAAAGGTATTCAGCTTGGTGTACCACAGGGATTGGGCATTGGGCCCCGTCTGTTTATCCATTCTATAAATGACTTGGAACAATATTCATAGCAAATACACAGACGATACTACAGTAGCATAGCCAAGGTTACTTGCTAGTTATAGGTCCGTGCACATTAAGACGTTGAATGCAAGAATAGAAAATGCATTGAAACGGACATTTCAAATTTCGTTCGTTTGAGTGGCATAATCGTTTGTGATCTTGTCGATCACGCAGGTTGCAATAATATGGATTGCGCCTCCGCGGGAAAGGGAGATACAAAGAGAAATAACAGCGTACAGTATCTTCAAATAATTCAGTGTCTATTATTCGTGATAAAACTTGGCATGTTGACGTCATAATCTTATCAGATTTTGTTGCTCAATGCTTTAAAACACCGGCCTCAAAATTTGCAAATATGTGATTAGTTATAATTCACTAGGGGAATGTTTTCACATCTGCTTTTAAATAAAATCCTTCTACTTTTGATTGATAGAATATCTTTGCTTTAATTTCGCTTCATTGGAACCATTGCTTATTTAATCTTTTCGTCCGAATCTGTCGAAATAATCTCGTGAAATAATCTCGTGATCACAAGGCCGAAAGTTGATGTGAAATCGCAAAATTAAGCTCATGGTTAAGATCAACGTCATCTTATCAATCATATGGCTCAAAATAAGGATTTCATGGTGTTGTTTCAATCTTTCGCATGTATGAGCATGCTTGTTATTATGCCTTAAAAGCAATTTGGTCTTTGGTATCATTGGACAAATATAAATTTAGCTGATCAGCAACGATTCAAACTTTTGCTGATTTTTCAAAGTCAACATTTTTCTGACTCACCCGATAGGTCATTGTCACATCGACAGAACAGAGAAGATGCGTCATTGGTCTAATGCACTTTCTTGACAAGCTTCTCTCCTTCCTGAAAACATGAATTTTTTAATCTAATTTACTTACCAACCGAAACCTAAGATCCGCTTCATCTTTACGAATGCGTTAGAATCGAAATGGATTCAAAGCAATCAACGCAGTGAAAATTCACAAATTCACTGCCTTTAATAGAACCAGCTCAATTTTATTGAATAAGTTAAAGTCAGGATTTTACGAAGTACACTTCTTCCCAATGCTAGTTGTTTGCTCTCCCAGCGACATTCCATTGTCATATCTCGATATTCTTGCTTATCAGCACCGAGAATTAAAACTAACAAATACAGTATAAATAATTGTACTTTGAACAGAGTTTAATTTTGTACGACGTTTCGGGCATAAACCCATTATCAAGACAATGGGTTTATGCCCGAAACTTGATAATGGGTTTATGCCCGAAACGTCGTACAAAATTAAACTCTGTTCAAAGTACAATTATTTATACTGTATTTGTTTGTTTTAATGTAATATTGTGCAACACGCATACAAGAACATTGTTTGTACCGAGAATTAAACGCAACAATTGTCAAGTTCAAAAGAGATTTGATGCGGTAGAGCTGTTTTTCATGACAAAGACCTTCAACTTTTGATTTATGAACGTTCAAAATATGCTTGTTTGCCAATATCTATTGTGAAATATTGGCAATTTCGGTTCTTGGATCATTACAAAGTGTAGCTTTATCTTCTGCCGAGCATGTAAAACTAATCTAAGCTGCATATTCTTTAGAGCAGATTTGCCAAGATTTTGCTACAAGTAATGCACATAAAAGATGAAAAAGAAGCGGCCCAACACATGATCCCTGTTGTACACCATCCTGAATAACTTTGGGGATTTTATATTTGGCAATAAATGAAACCAAACGTCCAAACGTCTTAAAAATATGTCAAAAATAAAATGGACTTCCGACTGGAAAACCTAAGCACATTCTCATATTTATAAATTTGTTTAAACTCAAACATTTGATTTAGCATTTTCCTTTTTCAGCTACAGCAGTGAGGTGAAGATCAATTATGTTGACTACCAATAAAGAATAACAACAACTTCGCACTACGAAGTAGTGAGTGGCAAGTTTGAATTAGTACGCAGCAATATAATTGCTTTCTTATAGCGGTCCCCTTGTTTGAAAAATTATTGTAGCAAAATGTATATTATCTTAAATTCAAATTACATTTCTAGTCTATATCTTTCATGAAGCAGGATTGTTGTGATAGCTAGATTCTCACTTATCTCAGTTTTCTTGCTGAACAGCTGGGAAATGAAGGAAAGAAGCGACCAAAAGAAACCCTCAAACACGAGAAATTCAGCTGGTTTCTTTAGCTGTTCTACTGATTGAATACTTTGGAGATTCATTTTAATGTGCTCACCATTTGGTGATAACGATGTGAATAAAATAGTCTTTGTTTCAATGAAAATAACTCATTAATATCAAACGCTTAAAATCGATCAGATTTAGGCCATTTTGCAAATGTTTTACCAAGATTCATTTTGTCAAGTCTCATTTGAGGTCACTGATGTAATTCTTTCTTGACGGCTGTCAAAATTTTGCAAACACGATTTTGTTCTTTTAGCCATAAAAGGAAAGCCAAATGATTTTTATAATATTTGCAGCTATCCTTTTTTAAACAAGGGAGCCTTTTTAAGTCACACGGTATATGGTGCTCTACTAGCGATAAACCACTCGTGATTGTAAGCTAAGTGTTATATATAAGTTGTTAGCTGCTAATCTATAGAAGAGTTAGAGTGTTTATGAGTTTAAAACATTATTAAGTATAATGTATAGATTAGCTCAATAAATTTGGTACAAAATGAATTGAACTGACGTAGTTTAAGTATCATTCCTAA
This sequence comes from Aurelia aurita, assembly GCA_004194415.1. NCBI lineage: Eukaryota > Metazoa > Cnidaria > Scyphozoa > Semaeostomeae > Ulmaridae > Aurelia > Aurelia aurita. The sequence goes on along the minus strand of REGM01000083.1, from coordinate 636,742 downwards.
AAATTCTACCAAGAACGTGGTTTCAACCAAGAAGGTTAATCAGCAATTCGAACTTTAAAATGAAAAATCTAGGCATTCAAACACCAATATAAAAAATTCAGTAAAGTTTAAGCTAACTATGCAAGATTAGTATTTCTCATATTTCACATTTCTTTGAAAAATAATTTTCATCCCTAGACTTATTCAAACGAGTCATCTTGGACTTTCGGACACACGGAATAAACATTGAAGTAAATTAGAAATACTTTGGCGGATGGAATGGGTACGGAAAGAGAATTTTCAAATTGTTAGCATAATTCGGCGGAGAATAATATAATGGGAAGCATAAATTAATTACAGATTCTGTGATTCTAGCTTTGTAAAAAATTTGACTGCAGGTCAATAAAAGACTCTGACAGAGGTAACAATGCAGCAAACGCAAATATTTACTTGAGAACATGAAAGAAAACTGGCGATTCTAGCATCAAAATGTCCTCAGGCTAAATTTCAAGCACAGTTCATTATGATGCCAATTAAAATTTCTCTGCATCGATCAAATTTTCGCAGAAAAAGTTAATCAAATTTAAAAAATTTTAGACCTAATTTCAAATTTTTTTGTAAATATACATCATAATTTTAATAAAGGAAGATTTTGTCGTTAGCTGAGATCAATAGAGATGGGTTTTAAGTGTTTCTTGAAGTAAACCCAAAGATTTGATCTGCGAGTTAATGATTTCAACCGTAAATTGTTTATGTTTCTTTGTTTGATTGATTGATTTGTTGATGGACTGACGTAACATCATCATTGCGTTAAGTAAATAACACAACAAATTATTATTTGATTTAATTTAAAAGGTATGTTTAGGTCAGATATTCTTGAAATTCATCTAATACATTTCTAAAAATGTTCCATAAATAAACCATTCCGCAGTCGAATGCGAAGGAGCTGTTCGTGTTGCATCTCGGTATCGCATGGGGGTTTCGAACTCGAAATCGAACTCGAATCCCCCATGCGATACCGAGATGCAACACGAACAGCGCCTTCGTATTCGACTGTCGAATGGTCTATTGTCTCAAAATCATGAACATCTTAAAGGGGCTCCGTCTCCAAATTTCGATCGAAACGGTAATTTAGCAGTTTTTGATAAGCAATACCACACTGACTCTTCATCGTTTTTTAAAAAATGGAAGCGTTATTTTGAAGATAAATCTTTGTACTTCACAGAGGAACAAACCAAACATTAATATCTTTTATGATTGCTCAGATATAAGTGGATTTTTAACGGTCTCTTTTTGGTGGCTTGGATGAAGCCACCAAACAAACTACAGAAGACAATGGACACGTGCCTAAAACAATGGTGTTTACAGCTTTGTTTACGCTTTGGCGACGGAGCCCCTTTAAATCTAAGGGGCTACAAAATTCTTCCAAGGCGTTTCTTCTATCACAATCTATAGCCCTGAGGAGAAGCCTAAGTTCTTGATAAATCGTTGAAGAATTTTCGTCCTATTTATGGTTTTCGGAGACGTTCTTGAAGAATAGAAAGAAGCCTTTAGCTGACTCGTGGGAAACAATCAAGGCAAAAATCTTTTCGTAGGGAGAATAGGAAGAAATTGTTTTCCTGCAAGAATAATCTGACTTTGGTCGATTGATTGAAAGATTGATTGCTTGATCTATTGATTGTTTCGAAAGAAGTATTATAAAGGGGTTTCTGATCTTCTTGCAATTTGTACTCAGTAAATGAACCATTGTCGAATTGATTCTTGCAAAAAAATTCTTTTCACTTCAAATGAAGTTTTACTTGAAGGGCCTTTAACAGTTCGAAATCGAATCCGAAAAATGTGCGAAATAGCATTACAAAGACAAGCAGCTTCGCAAAACCCATCAGCGATAAAGATCTATATTTTGAGAAACACTCTTTCGTGATTCTTTAGTCTTTTGAATTCATTGGGAGGGGATAACTGATAGAACTTAAAATGCAAAAAGAAAGAAGTGTTGCTAGAATTATACCCCCGTCTGATATCCTAAATAGCAATTTTCACATACCCCTATTTACTAGTGCACAACCCATTCTTACAAGAATCAAGCAGTCCCGTCTAACACCTTAATTAGCAACTTTGTTATACACTACCGGGTGAGTCAGAAAAAACGTGGGGCGTTTAGCATGCCATATTTTGGTGAAAAACAAGTCAAATCGGGAGTGTTGAAGTTTTATATTGCAGAAGAAAGATTGAATTAGTTATAGAAATTTAATTTGTTACAATCGGTCATTTCTTTCTTTATTTATTTGCGATTTTGTGATATAGCCATTTTGGTGAAAAGTATCGCTAGCAACGACAATTTAAATAACTAGTCCCAACATAAGTAGCATCAGTTGTTCCTTTTGTGCTCCAACACAATGCATGCGTTGTTTCAATTTTTGGTAGAGAAACAGTATATATTCAAGGTTTAGGAGGTCACGCGTACATGAATATGAATCTAATTGAAGGCCTATTTGAGTAATCTTGTGAAGCACAATTTTACTAAAATCGCTCATAATTATGGACGGATAGACCGATTTTAACCAAATAAATTTTTACATCTAAGTTAGCCTTTTTTCTAAGCAATGAGTTTTAAAAGAAACGAATTTGCGAATTAAATTGCATCAATAAAAATTGGCAAACACCCCACGTTTTTTCTGACCCACCCGGTATATATCCGTACACGCCCCACTCTTGATAGAAATCATACAGTCCCCGTCTAACACCTTAAAGGGGCTCCGTCTCCAAATTTCGGTCGAAACAAAAAATTTGCAGTTTTTTAATAGGAAATATCACACAGACTTTTCATCTATTTTTCAAAATGAAAGCATTATTTTGAAGATAAATCCTTGTACTCCATATTGGAACAAATCAAACATTCATATCTTTTACGATTGCTCGGATATAAATGGATTTTTAATGGTCTTTTTTTGATGGCTTGAGTGAAGCCACCAAAGAAACTGCAAAAGACAATGGTCACGTGCCTAAAACAATGGTGTTTACAGATTTGTTTACACTTTGGAGACGGAGCCCCTTTAATTGACAACTTTGTTATACACGATGTGTACCTAGTACATGCCACATGTCCCATTCTTGATAGAAATCACACAGCCCCCGTCTAACACCTTAATTAGCAACTTTGTTATGCACCATATGTACCCGTACATGCCCCGTTCTTGATAGAAATCACACAGCCCCCGTCTAACACCTTAATTAGTACCATTGTTATATACAGGTACACTAAGTAATGAACAAAAACTAAGTTGAAATTGAAGATGTTATCAGGATGTCTTAAAATCAAGAGCTAAAACAAATTCTGTCATTTCTCTGTGCTCTGAACAAGCATCATGGCATTAAGAAGCAAATCTAGCGTAATATCGTTAATGATTTTGATTTTAAACAGTTCCATAAATTCAGCGACATATTTGGTATCCCATGAGAATGCAAAAGCAGATCTGCCAAGCCCTGCTGCATTTCAAACAGACAGTGCAATGATGTGTATACATGGATGCCTTGGACATGATTTTTGCAATGTTGCAAATGTCAAAGAAATTTCAATCTACAAAGTTGAATGTATCTTCGCAAGTTTGAAAAAAGGTGACAAGCTGAAGAAATATCTCAAAAAGAAAAAGGGATGGTTTGCATACGAGTTTCTTGAGGAGGTGAGTAAGGTCTTTACTTTGAATGATTCAGTTTTATTTGTGTCTATGTTGGTCCTTCAAGCTAAAGAAACATCTTAACCTTAATTCACACTTGAAGCGTCGTTCTTGACACATTGCAGATAACAATGAAGTGCGGCAATGCGACAAAGTTGGATTTATTCAGCTTTGCCTCAAGTGCCGCGTCGCACAATAAAAATCGGCTAAAGTGATTCAGCTTTAGAAAGAAAGAAGGTTGGGTTGCATATGAATTTCTTGACGAACTGAGGTCGGTAGTTTCGGTTTCATAAAGTATCCACTTTTGTCCCTTAAAATTGAAATTTATCATCTCCCCTTAGCATTAATTTGCTACTGCTATTGTTCAGAAACACTTCAATATGAAATTGCAAGAGGGCTACAGCTCAAACCAAACGAAAAATGCAACATTTCTCTGCGGAAAACATCCTCATAGGGATCGTCGCAATAAAAGCGGACTTTTTTCGGTGGCAGTTCTTCAATCGATGATCCAAAGCAGCGACAATATTGCCGCCACTTTTCATGAAACTCAGTTCTACTCGGTCAAGAAATATGCCGGAGGTTTCTACGCAAACAGTGGGGGTTTGAGATTTTAATGTCCAAAATCTCAGAAAAAATTAGCCATAGAAACTCCGCTGACTCCGCCGATTCTTTTGAGACGATCCCTTATTTAAAGTACCAAAATGAATTCGGGTAGCTATCGATCAAAAATCCAGAGCAGGTTCTTGCCGTTATTATTACTGCAGAAATATGTACCAATAGTCCTTTTCACACTGAAAACGAACAAATCGTTTGGACGGACACGTCGTCAGTCTTCTGATTTTGTCCGTCTATCTAGACGATTTTTGAAGAAGAATTGTTTGTCTCCACGGAAAAGTTGTCAAAAGTCGGCCTCGAAAGTCACACCAGACGAACAACTGTCACCTTTCGTCCGTGTAGACGATTTTCATCGAATAAAAGGCTTTTTGTTGGAGTTATAAACCCATCTTGTCCATGGTTTGTGTTTTGCCCAAGCTCCTTGCTGAGAGAATCAATGACGAAATTCCGCCATTCTTTCTGTCCCCATGGCGATGAACAAGAAAAATCACTCCCATTTCGAATTTTTTGCACAGGCAGTAATTTTTATGAAATTTTTGACTCATTTTGCTTTCTATTCTCATAAGCGTACGGGAAGATAAAATCTGGGGGGCTGAACAGTAAAAAGCCCATTGTTTACCAAATTTTTTGCCCGACTTGGGGTGGATTTTTACCAGAAAAAGGCTGATTTTGGCAAATTTTTCTAACGTTGGGGGGGCTGCCGCCCTCCCAGCCCCCTGGCTCCTACGCCTATGTCTATTCTACAGTTATGTGCTTATTACGAAGCATCTGTTCTCTTTTCAAAGTGTATCTTGAAAAAATACAAAATTGACAAATAACGCCATACGTATACAGAATTCTATTTATTACGAATTTTCTGTTCCCTTTATAAAATATATGTTAAAACCATACAACATTGACAAATAACGCCATAGTGCCATACGTAGACAGAAACATATTTATTATGAATTTTCTGTTCCCTTTACAAAATATATGTTAAAAACATACAACATTGACAAATAACGCCATAGTGCCATACGTAGACAGAAACATATTTATTACGAATTTTCTGTTCCCTTTATAAAATATATGTTAAAACCATACAACATTGACAAATAACGCCATAGTGCCATACGTAGACAGAAACATATTTATTACGAATTTTCTGTTCCCTTTATAAAATATATGTCAAAAACATACAACATTGACAAATAACGCCACTTTAAACAGATTTCCAATAACAACTTTCTTCTTACGCTAGATTCTTTGTCTTTTGATTCCATAATTCCAAAGCAACACAATCATGAATACTAAATTGAGGAATAAAATCTATGCGAATGTTTACAATTGTGAATTCAAAGATTCTCTCAGTCTTAACTCGGGGATATTTGAAAGTCAATTAAAAACATTAGTCACAAGTTAGTAACAGTTCGCAGTTGACAATTGTTAGGAATCTCACAAGATAGCGTTCGAGAAATTGTGGGCGGTGACGCTTCTACCATCACTAAAGCAATCAATAATTGAAACTTCTTTCTAAATCCTCCCATGGGTGGTTAGACACTGCATGTGTGCTTTTATGGAGGAACACAGCAACTAATATGCTTCTGCGGAGGAAAAAAATTATCTATATACTTCTGGGGAGGAGGTAGCGAAAGCTAGAAAGGAAAGAAAATCCTTTTTCTTTCCTTCCTTCTCTCTTTCACTACCTCCTTAACAACAGAACTTTCAAAATGGCGACTGACACAAGGATAGGAAGCAGAATCACTCTTATCATGAAAGCAATGTAGGTACATGCGGTGTCTAACTACCCATGATCATCCTGTATCAACGGTAAAAGCTCTTCACAATGGCGAAAAGATGTTACTCTATGCATGGGCATTTAGACACGGCATGTGTGATTCTGTGGAGGAACGCCGCAGCTTGTATTATTCTGCGGAGGAAGAATATATGTAGTTCTGCGGAGGAGGTAGTGCACTCCACACAAGATAAAAATGTTTCCTCCTTTATACCCCATTCACACTTGCAAGTTAAACCAGCGTAAACTAAACCAGGTTATCGAATGGGGCCTTCTAATTGATCAATCCAACGAATCGAATGCATTTGATTGGCTGAAATTTAACCTGGGTTGGATAAAGCTGGTTTAACTGAGTCAGTGTGAATGTGGTATTAGACGCATACAAGCTGCGGCGCTCCTCCATAGAAGCACACCTGCGTGGTGTCAAACTACCCATGCTCTACGTACTCGTTATGGATAGTGAAGGTCAAGGAATTGTTGCTATGATTTCCAATTATAAAAATATAGTGGGTGTGGCTTGGGTGTGGTCTTTCGTCTTACATTACGCGGGTGTGTCAGAAAAAATGCACCCCGTTTGAAATGCTACTGTTCCCTGAATATTATGGAAATAATTTTCGGAAATGTCTTGGTTAATAGCCGATATGTTCAATTAGATTTAAGAATTCTACCTTGCTAAAGTCGGTCACGTCCAAAGCTGAATTCACACTTGAAGCATCGTTCTTGATGCATTCCGAATAACAATGAAATGCAGCATCGCATTGCCATGCCGAAAAAGTTAGACCGCGCCGCATCACACCACAAAATATCACCTCAAGTTTGAATTCAGCTTAACGACTCCTACGTAAATATAATCATCTCCTCTCGGAATGAATTTCTGCACTATGTCATTGTGACGATATAACACTACTTCCTCTCCAACCCCAGTACTCAGAGAAAACAGCAACAACAGTTATACCAACAGCTATCTCAATTGTACCAACAGCATCACCAGCACCGATTGTCTGCAAATCCGGAGGTTCGTACCGTTGTTTTCTATCTGCAAATCCGGAGGTTTGTACCGTTGTTTTCTATCTGCAAATCCGGAGGTTTGTACCGTTGTTTTCTATCTGCAAATCCGGAGGTTCGTACCGTTGTTTTCTATCTGCAAATCCGGAGGTTTGTACCGCTTTTTTCTATCTGCAAATCCGGAGGCTCGTACCGTTGTTTTCTATCTGCAAATCCGGAGGTTTGTACCGTTGTTTTCTATCTGCAAATCCGGAGGTTCGTACCGTTGTTTTCTATCATCTTAGGCTCAAGAAATGGGCAACAGGATACGTTTGCGTTTTCAATCATCTCTGCTTGTGTTTTCATATTGACGCTGCGCAGCATTATTATAGCGACGCTGCATTCACCTGCGCAGCTTCGTTCTGAAAACACACGGAAAAAAGACACAGAAACGAAAAACGAAAAAGTGTCCTGTTGCCCATGGATCAACCAAATACTTTCAAAGTTATTAATCAAGATTTTACTGATGCTGCAACTCAATCAGCACTGAAGGTGAAGTAGCTTTTCTGGCACCAAGCGCTGGGATCGCAGAAGTAGAGAAACTAGACTGATTACCTGAGTCCCTTGCATCCATGTGCTCTTTGATTTTGATGATGTCGCTTTGGTCAACAAAGACTCATAATATTACTCTGAAAAACGTGACCCTATTGAGGTCTTCACACACGAACTTGTGGTGGCAATCAGTTCGCAAGATTCGATGAATTGTGACTCAAGCTTCAATCAACAGTGTGAACTTTACTCTACTATGCTAAGTTTTCGTCATTAAGGGCCTACGCGAGGTCATCGTTTTCACTGTTTCATTTTATGAGTCCCTGTTCAGCAAGGTTTACCGCAGGGATACAAGGGACTTAAGTAATTAGTCTAGAGAAAACTGAATCGAGTCCACGACACCTTTTTATGACCTGGTCAACTGACTGTTCTGGCTGCAAAGTCAGAAGATTACACCACTGCGCTAGACTGATTACAGAGTCGTCGTTATCGCTATTAATAGACTGATGGACGCTCAAACTACGACTCATAGTAAAACGCATAATTATGAGTGGTCTCGGTTTGGTGCAAGTCTCGTTTTGATGAGCGATTACTGGGACTCATCGCAATAAGTCTACCACTGCGCCACAACACCTTCATTACTAACATTATATCTTTCAGGTTCAACGTTTAACTTGAAACACGCCAAAAATGGCCAATATCTTGGTTACGATACAACCGAACAGAGGCTGGTTACAAGACAAAATCCAACACCAGCTGACGAGTTTTGCGTGTTACAGAGCAACCAATATTTGTACATGGTCAACAGAAATAAATGCTTGTATCGTGTCACAGTTGGCTCAAAAGTTGAAATCACGTTGAGCAATGATTGCACAAGTTCTGAAGCATACTTTTGGCATGATGGGAATGGGATTATTAGATATGGCAACACAGATTGCATTCGTACAACAAACCTCGAACAGCCTATGCTTGGAACCAAACCGTATCTCACAAGCCAATGCACTTATGTCGCAAATTCTGGACTATTGTACACAAAATCTTAAACATGTGTATGCAGCTAGAAAATTACTGAACTTGTTTTGAATATTATCCCAAAGGGACTAAACCCCGGAGGGGGCACTCGACCATTATATATGTACGGGGGTGTGTCTCTGGAGTACAGAGATTCTTCCTTTTCTGAGAGAAATTTTTGTCAAGTTAATTACCCAGCACCCCAGTGCGGGACTGAATACACGAAAAGTAGCAGTAAGAACCTGTCACCGAGAAATAAGTTTTTTAAAACAAGGCGGATTAGTTTCTTAACTTTTTGAAAGATCATGGGAATATGGGCGCAAATAAATAACTTACTGCCGCACAAAAATGTCAATTTCTTATCATCATCATCAATACCTTTTACAACCCTTTCGGGGCCCCCTGAAGAGCAGTTCCGATTAATTGACGGGGCTACCGTGCATAAATAAGCAAAATTGAATTGAAATACAAACGTCTGAACATGTCTAGTTCAATTATTGCTGAGGTGGAATCTACAAAGGCTGTAATAATTTCGAATTACATTGAGTCACAATATTTACTGTCACTGCTTTCATCAAAAAAGATTTTGCTTCTTAAATCGTCCTACCCTCACAGTTCTTGTGAATATAATTTGGATTTCATCAGTCAAGTCTGCCTGTACTTTCTATAAGTCAGTTTCTTGGTAGCGGATTTTTACTGTATGATCCTTCTAGTCTTATGATCTAACTGTTCGTTGAGGCGGCCAGCCGAGACACTTTAGTGTATCACCAATCAGAGAGCAGCATTTGCAGTTGAGGGAAAGTCGAGAGCCAAATATGGGCGAATAGCACTCAAATAACGCGCTCTGATTGGTTCATGACGTTGGCATGGCAACAATGCCGAGAGGCGTTGAATCTCGCAGCTTCGAGCAGATTTACCGGATCGAATTTGCCTCTAAACAGGAAGATTATTGCAGAAAAGTTAAAGTATTTTAACTGTTTCGATCAAGAAAGATTCATCTAAGTACTAATAACTAATTTTTTCATTTTCAAGTCCTGGGACCTCGAATTTTGAAGCATTTCAGCATCGGTATTTTTGATGAAATAGCTTAGGCCATGTAGGTGGTTGTCTCAGCTTACAGTTAGATCATGAGTCGTAGTTGTAGCGGTATATCAAAAAAAGGCAAGGAGCAAAACTACGACTATGTATAAGTCTATGATCCTGCATGAATCATGATAGCTAAATGAAAGCATAATTAAATAACGCCGAATACATGGGCTGGGGGAAGGGACTGAGGAAAATTCTGATTTTCCTTAATTATAGGTATCAATAAATGAATTACTTGAAGAATCAGCTCAGAGAAAGTGAGTTTTGAATTTTATGAAAATGCCGTGGTAAGCATTCTGAAATTTATCGGTCTCTAGCTTGATTGATATCTTACCAACATAATTTGCTGCCCGGATGTGACACTCTGCCGATGGGGACGCATTAAAGGGATTTATGGGGGGGGGATAAATGAGATTTAGGGGTAAGCAAAGCCCCATTGAGTTTCATGTGGAGTGTGGAGAAGCAATAGCAAAGAAGGACATTATCTTAATTAACGTTAGAAAGTAGTCATCAAAATAGAAGTAGCGATAAACTGTAGATCAAAACAAGCTGACCAAATATGTTATCTATTTATCATGAAAGAGTTTTAGCCTGAAATAGGCATCCGTACTGTAAATTATAACAAGATATGTAACCAAATATTTAAATATTGATTGATCAATTACACTGCACTCTACATTGTTTAGTTCATTTCTATGCTTACTTCTATCTGGACTTGCTACAAGTTTCTATCTTGTCAGCACAAGACGCGAACAATGAACGCAGAGCAGAACCATTGCTCAAATTGTATGCTTCACGTCTTGTGCTGACAAGAGAGGGAGAGGGAGAGGGAGAGGGAGAGGGAGAGGGAGAGGGAGAGAGAGAGAGACTTGCACCAAGTCCAACTTCTATCCAGAGCAGCTGTCTAAACAAACAAACGAACAACCAAACAAACAAGCCAGCAAACAAACAAACAAAAACACCGCATCATTCGTCATTCAACTCGATAACGTTACGTATTTTTGCTTCCACCAAAACAGTACATTAACTCAAGTTTTTTTAGTGGTTTTATCTTCGGTTATTATAGAAAAACATTCGTCAGTTGCTAACATGGGAATGCCAACAATTTCTTCGCTCCAAATATTGCATTTTTTCAGACCATACAATGGCTGCACCAAGTAGGACTCGGTCGCGTTTTTCACAGCTATTGAAAGAAGTGTTTGAAGCGTAGCAACGAATGGCACATGCTCCTGAAAATGTTCGCTCAATCTTGCTTTGAAAGGCCAATTTCATGTTCTTGTTTCGCAAGAGTCAGCGCAGCTTTTCGCTAGAGTTGGCAACCTTTCTGCCGCAACGGCTTCGCTGCACTTTTCAAAATATTGCGAGACAAGTCGTCGAAAAAGTACACCGACTAACCCTAGCTTAAAGCCCCATTAAATATACCGTGTAAATGGGGCGTAAGAATGTCCAGATCAAATTTTCGCAGAAACACGCACTTCTTGCGCGCTCAGCTGCAGTTTTGTTGTTTCCAGATCCTTCGATCAAACGCGCAGAATTGCTAACCAATCAGAATCAGCAAAAATCAATCGTGACGTCAGAAAGAAGAACTTGTTAATTTGACGTCATATAAATGAGACGTCGCATCCTGGACAGTATCCTGATTTTAGACGAATAGCTTAGAGGAAGGACGCGTTTTGCCGTCGTGGTTAAAACTTTGTGGAAAATTGACAGAATTGTTTGAGGTAGGTACAAACAGTGTGAAAATAGTTTAAAATGCAAACTATATTAAACAGATAACTTAAGTGAAGGATTGGTTGTTATTTTTTAATGTCCGAAGTCATTTTAGTAGCCGTAATGATTTAGGCCTATGTTTTGGCCTTGCTTGTCGGCTGCCGATCATTTTAGTTCAGCTCGTTATTAATTTTAACATTTGTCATTCTGAGGAAAATTTGCTGGATGAAACTCTTTCGCTTTGCGACTCTAAGCTCCAGGAAGGTAATGTTTGTAAGAAACGAATACTAAACGACACGAGAGAAAAGAAAAACATCGCTGACTGTGATGGGAAGGTTGCAGCAGTTGCGGAGAGAAGAAGTTTAGATAAACAAGGATACTGAATCGTAAAAGTTGCTGTACCTGGAATGTTACAAGATTTAATTTGGTTTCTATATTCATAATTTAAAGAGTCTGTTTTAACCAGCATGCCTTGCACGTGCCATCTCTTGGTTTGGTTTTGTTGCCGCAATGTGGCCCATGAAAATGGCGACAACAAAGGTCAACCAAGAGATGGCAGGTGCAAGGCATGCTGGTCGAAACAGACCCTTTAAGTCTCGGTTCAAACTTGAAACGTTTAATTTCAGAAAACAACAGAATTGGAATTGAATTGAAATCGTGTTTAACACCAGATAACACACAGAAAGAGTTGAGGTAAGTGATGAAAACTATTTTGCTTTGAGAGTCTGAAGCTTCGCGGTATTTGTAATCATAAAAAAGGTAGGAATATTTAAGAGACGAAATGAGAAGAACAACAATGCTAAGATAGAAATGTTGCAGCGAGAAGCAGCAACATTTAGAGGAACGAGGATACTGAATCGTAAAAGTAATTGTGCCAGGAATGTTACAAAGTTTAATTTGATTTCTAAAGTCGTACTGTAATGCTGAGTTTGTAATTTATGATTAAAACTTTCTTTTTCAGAAAACAATAGAACTGGAATCGACTCAGAATTGTGTTTAAGACCATATAACACACTGAAACGAGTTGAGGTAAGCGATGAAAACGACACTGCTTTGATGAAGCTTTGTGGTAAACATAGGGTGTGTTTGATTGCTACCAATTTTGAAAACAGTAGACTTGGTGGACTCGGAATTTGTGTTAGATTGGCCCGAAATTCTGAAAACGGTAGGTTTGGTAGGTTTGGAAGGCCTTCTGAACCTTCTTCTCCAAAAAGCAGAAAGTTTGGCAGACTTTGGAGAGATTCTCGTTGTCATTTGCAAACTTTAATGGCGAATCCGAAAGCTACCTTTCTAGATATTGTGTTTGATTGGGAAATATATTTCAATCTCTGCGAAGTCTACTGTTTTCAGAATTTGGTAGGTTTGGAATTCCACACCCATAAAGTAATCATGGAAAGGTAGCAAAATATTTAAAGACAAATTAGAGAATAACTTATACAGAAGACAATACTTCATTTGACTAAACAATGTGTCTACACGTATTTCCTGCCAAGGACAGGGGCAAGGCATGGTAAAAGCTATTAGAAATCCAGTTTCATGAGCAAACAATGCAGATATAGATAGCGTAGTTTGAGCTACGAGTAGGAACATTTCATGAAACCAGGATAGCGATTAGTTAATGTATTTGGAAAGTTACAACAGAATTGTAGTTCCAGGTCAGTAATTCATAATTTAAACTTTCTGCTTCAGGAAACTGCAGCTTGGGATTGAATTAGAATCGTGTTAGATATCGGAGAACACGCTTAAAAGATCCGAGGTATGGATTACAAATTTTTTTGGAGACTCTTAAAGGGAATCGACATAGTTAAAAGCTGGCCCGGGCCAAGTTAAAAATATAGTCTATTGTATTTGATACTGTTGGCACGTGCCGTTTCATTGTGTAGCTGAAGAAACAATGGGTGCGTGGGCGCTTTCGTAGCCTATTTATAGCGATCACTCAATATAGCTATGTCTATTCCCTTTAAGCTCTAGGGCTGAATGTGAAGTAAACATGGAAGGTATATGAATACTTAAAGAGACGATACGAGAGGAAGTTTTATAGAAGTAGTAGGAATTTATACAAGTTTCGATATTCATTTCATGCCTAGAAGAAGAACGTTTCGATGTAGGAGATCTTAGGAAACATAGTTTCCGAGAAAACAGCGCTGACTTAGATTGGAACGTTGCAGAGAGGAGTAAAACCTTTTCAAGAAAGAATACTAGATGCTTTGAACGTTACAAAGTTTAACTCAGTAATCGAGTACATTTAGATCTTTGCATTGAAATTTTAGGCCCATATTTTATGATTAAACTTTTGCATTTCAGGTAACTACAGTTGAGGCACGCCTCAAAGATATTTGAATCATCTGAAGATGCCGTTCTCATTCAGAGATACGCGCAAGAAAGCAAGTTCAGATTATACCAAAGTGGAAGATTTCCATGTGTCGAATATTTTAGATGAAATGGAAACGCCATTAGTAAACGAAGAAGACACGCCGTTACTAGGCGACCAAGACAAGGCTTTAGGCTGTAATGATTTTGAGATTGAAGATGAAGATCTAGATGGATCAATGCCAGTAAATGTCCTTAGTGATGAAAATCTCACAGGAGTACGAAGTTTCTTCTTCTCAATGAAACAAACCAAGAGAGGAAGCTTTGAATTGACTGGCAAAGACATTGAAAGGCTAGTTAAAGAAGAGATGGAGAATTATAAGGAAGGAAGGCAAATGGGAGAAAATCTGGATAAGATTGCAAAAGCAAAGAGTTTGAAGATCAGCGAAGATAAAAGGGGAGGAAAAGAGCGTCGTGAAGCAATTGAAAAACATGCTATGGCGATAGAAACTCTAAAACATCTGAGAAAGATCCAGAATAGAGGAAATGATATCATGGAGAATGAATCTGAAGATATTGGGAAAATAAAAAAGAAGAAAGATGTTATCAATTCGAAGGAGGTCGAGAATCTGAGTATCGCATGTTTGAAATCTTATGACAAGGAAGTTGCGGAATGCAAAGAAGAAATTGAAATGTTGAAAGACAAGTTAGAAGATATGACAAACAGATCGACGAAAGAAGTTTCACTGCTCAAAAACAAATGCAGGGAATTTGGAAAGCAAACATTTGAATTGAAAAATGACAATGATAGACTTGAAGATGAGAAAGAACAGTTAAGAGAAATGATAAATGAAAAAAATAGAAAAATCAAAGAGATGAGAATGGATTTGGAGAATGAAAGAATTGAAACAGACAAATTCAAAAGAAAATATGAAATTCGTGAACAAACATCAACAAGAAAGATCAAGGAATTGGAAGAACAACTGAAAGAAAGGTCAGCAGAATTTGAAACAGCAAAAACGCAGTTGAAAGAGAAAGAAACGTGGATTAAGGAAGAATTTAGGCCAATCGAATCTAGACCAGTTGACAACAAACTCGAAGATGCTTTGACGAAAGAAATGCAGCAATTATGCAAAAGCAAACGAAGCTGCGAGAAGCAACAAAGAGTTGATCAATGTGAAAAAGAAGCAGGGCCTAGAAATGACAACGAAGAATTGATGGCTGAAAACTTCGAAGCTTTAAAGAAGAAAGCCAAACGGTTGCTCAAGGATAAATCAGATGCCATTAAAACTTTGGTGCATGAACTGGAACAAATAAAGCAAGATCACGAGAGCAGTGCGAACGACACCCAAAAAGAATTGCAAATCATGAAAGGTAAACTTCAAATTTCATCAAAAGACAATGTCAACTTGAAAAAGCGTTTGAAGCATTACGAGACTGATATTTCGACTTCCAGGCTGAACCGACAAAGGGTATTAGATGAGAATACGAGGCTGAAGAAACGCTTGAGTGAAACTGCAGTTGAATATGAGTCTCTGAAAGGAAGAGTTCGAGATTTAGAATCAGAAAGAAATGAATTTCCAAATAGGAGAAGCAGCAGTGAAGGAATTCTGAAGAAAACAGTTTCATTAAATTTGTTGCAAGAAGAAATGGAGCATATGGGACCAAACAACACCAGCATGTCTGAATTGAGTGACAGGGCAGTAGCAGTGATAGCGAGAGACTTTGAATGTACCAAATGTGCCAGAATGACACATGAAGTGACACAGCTGATGACTGTCAATCAAAATATGACAGACAAATTAATGAATCTCGCAAAAGACAACAAAATATTCAGTGATGCGGCCAATGAACATCTTGACAAGCGAATGGTGTTGCAGAGGGAGAACAGAGACCTACAAGAACAGATTCAAGTATTGAAGGAAGAAATCGAAAAAGCCAAACTGAGTAAACCATCTAGCGAAATGCCTCGTGAATACTTCAATAAGCAAATTGCCTTGCAGAAGGAAAATGGAGAGCTGAAAGACAAGATTCGAGTGTTGGACTTAGAGATCAAGACAGTGAAGATGACATACAAGGCTTTGCTCGATGACCGTTCGTCTCGTCATGCCGAAATTGGAATGACAACTCTGAAAACATGTCACTGCACATCGATACAGACAAGTGACAAAGCTGAGATCTGCTCCATTAGTTCTACCAAACATTCTTCCAGTCTACGAACACAAACTTCGTCTGCTGGTACAGTGAGAAATGAAACATTTGGGATGACAAGTCAGAAAGGAATTGAGCTCAAACGAGAGATTTGTGAGTTCCAGAACTTTGTGCATGAGACAATCACAGTAGAGAGACAGGAAATGCGAGAATTAGCAAATAAAATAAGAGCATACGAGCTCAAGCTTGAGCATGAAAGATCGGAAAAGGAGTGTAAAGAATTGGCGAGCAACCTTGAAACGATGAAAAAGGTCAACCAATTCATTGAAGTGCTCGTGAAAGAAAACGATGAATTTAGGTGGAACATAAAACATCTTTCGACACTTTTGAAAGCATCAGAAAGGAAGGAGATGAAAGCAAATAGAAAAGTGTTGAAATTAAGGAAATTGCTGAAACTTGAGAAAGAAAACAATCGAAGAAAAGATGCTCAGGACGAAGATGGTTCACTTAGGGGGAGAACATCATTGAGCAGAGTCAGCTTCAAGGATTTGACAACAAGCGAGGAGAGCCATAATGGAACCCAGAACAATGTCAATTGCGCAAATCGAAAAGCTGTGCATGCACGAGAGAAGAAACAACATCAACGAGATCTGAAACGAAGCATAAAGGCTCATGGGTCACCTCGATCTGCTTCAGTGAAAGATAGTGAGCGTGAATTTGTGATTCAAAAACAAGATGGGATTCTACGGCAAAGAAATACAAGCAGCGAAAACACTGGCGTTTCTTCCGGTTCGGTGAGCACAGCAACAACATCTGGTCCGCTGAGCACCAAAACAACGACCGAAGAAAGTTCACGAGTCGAATGGAGCTATGAAACAAAAAGAAATGGCACAGGAAACAAAAGGATTAAAGGTGGGTTTACGTTCTTGTATTGAACCCCCATTCACACTTGCAAGTTAAACCAGTTTAAACTAAACCAGATTATCAAATGTTGCGTTCTAATTGGTCAATCCAACAAATCGAATTCATTTGATTGGTTGGAATTTAACTTGGTTTGGATAAAGCTGGTTCAACTGTGTCAGTGTGAATGGAGTATTAACTTTACATGCTAATAGGCTCATAAGTAATACACAGCAAGTAATATGAAAAAGACGCGCAAGAATACAGGAAGGGTCAGAAGATCGGGGTAGGGTCGAAAAGGGTACAAAGATGAGCTTTTCATTTTCTCGAGTTAAGAGATGAATAGAACTTCAAAGTATAATTTTGAACAGAGCAGCTTTCAATAAACAAGAAGATTCATCTCTTTGATAAGCATGAGTATTAACTGACAATAGAAGTATCTTCATCAACAGATACCAAAAGGATCCTACAAGGAAAAAATGAAAGTAGTGAACACACTGGTAGCACTTCTCGTTCATCAACAACAACAACAACAGTTACAGAAGGGAGCTCATACGGAGAGACAGACGGGAGTACAGGTCAGTTTGTTGTTATTTCGTAATTTGATTTGTTCGATAGTTTCACAAGTCGTATAAATTAAACAGTTAAATACAAATGTGGAAGAGAATGCTAACGAACACATCGGAGGGAAGTGACTGATAATGAAGTTACAGAAGGTCTCAATTCTTTTATTTTCTCCCATGAAGTGAAACTAAAGAAACCTTAATTATAGCACCAGCGAATATAGCTTTAAGAAATAATAACGTGTCCACAATTTTAGCCTAAATTGCAATTGATAAATATTATTCTTTTCACAAACAGACCATACAAAAGAGGTTGCTCAACGACAAACCAGAATCACACAAAACTATAGCAAAGAATGTGAGCAAGAAGAAATTTCCCAGGAAAGTGAAGAATTTGTTAACAGTGACGAAGTGTCCAGAAGAAGCGCCCAAGCCTCCAAGAACAGCAACGAACTCTTCCAGGGCAGTGAAAATGCCTCCAAGTTTAGCGATGAAATCTCTGAAGATAGCAACGAATTCTCTGAGAACAGTGTCGAACAACCAAAGAAAAGGAAGGAGAATGCATGTCTTTCTGAAGAAAGCAGTGAGAGCTACGAAACTGAGGAGACAGAAAACGATAAAATTGTTGCAGCTAAAGAGATGGGACTAAAAAAGAAAACACAGCTTACTCTGAGTGAATTGATGTTCAGCAATGATGATGAAATAAGCTTTAGCGACTGGACGCTATCTACAATTGAATCACCTCGGAAAGAAACGTTCTCGCTTGCAAGGCTGAGGGTTAAAAGAAAAACGAGAGAAAAGGCGCTCTTGCGAAAGCAACAAGAAGAGAATGACTTGGGAGGAGGTTGTGCCTTGAGGAGAGGGCCTAGCAGAGGAAGCAATCACAGCAATACGGACATAATGAAAACAGACAGCAAAACGAATCTTATCAAAAGGAAGAAAAGTTTCCTTGGTGGTAAAACAAAGTACAAGAAAGTCAACTTAAGCTCAAAGAAAATGGAGAAAGGCAAGAAGAGAAGAGCAGGCCAAGGGCATTCTTCTTCAGCTTCATTGAAAGAAAATCAAGAATCCAAGAATACTGGATCTTCCACAATCAAAGCATCGACAACTTCTATTCAAAGCTCAGGAAAGAGCACAAGCTCTTCTACTGTAAAGAAAGGAAGATTTGCATATTTCAAGAAAAAGTTGAGCAGAGGAAAAATGCACAAGAAGAAAAAGAAGAGCTCTTCATCTGATGTAGAGGGGGAATTTGAGAAGGAAGGAGAGGCAAGTGAGAATAAAGCAAGGAAAGGGTTACCAGCAAGGTACACGAAGGGAGTAGCACAAGGGGTGCAAACAATTGAGAAGGCTGACAATGCTAAAGAGTTTGCAGATGACAGCGAAGATGAGGAGAGCTCGGATGACGAAGAAGTCTGCCTCATAAAAAGAACAATCGTGAAAGGAGAAGAACAAGGGGGTGAATCAAGTGGAGAGACATCCAAGTTCCCACAAGGAGTGTCCGAATCTGGGCAAGGTGTGACAGAAGATAGACGTAGCCACGAGGCATCTGACAGCGAAAAAGAGGATGGGGACAACAAGATGCGAGGTGATGAAAGTGACAACAAGGGATGTGCCAAGAAGAAATTCAGTAAGATCTCAATAAAATGGACAGGATTTGGATCGAAGAAGAAGAAAGGAAAAAAGGAGAGTGCTGAAGATGCAGGGCATTTAGATGAGATGACTTTGGAGAAAGAGAACGAAACAGTTGGGGAGTCATTGGAAAAGGGGGATAAAAAGGCGAAGAAACAAGAAGACAAGGTTTCAAAGTCAGAGGATAAGGAGACGAAAAAGGCAGCGAAAAAGGAGAAGGAAAAGGCAAAAAAGGAGAAAGAAAAGGCCAAAAAGGAGAAAGAAAAGGCCAACAGGGAAGCGAAAAAGAAAGAAAAAGCCGAGAAGAAAAGTAAACAAAAAGAAGACGCGAAGCAAAAGAAGAAGGAAAGAGAAAACGAAGGGTATTATGACTTCACTGATAGTGATGATGATGATTATGATGATAATGCTTACTATGGGCTCATAAAAGCGTCTGATCCAGGCTTCGAATTGCACAAGGCTGAAAAGAAAAAGGAAAAGAAATTAAAGAAAAAGACGAGTAAGGAGGAGAAGAAGCAAGAAAAGAAACAAAAGAAGTTAGAAAAGGAACGAGCAAAAAGTGCGATAAAACTGCAGAAGAATTTAAAAAAGTACAATGAAAAACAGGCAAAGGCTGAGAAGAAGATGCTGGAAAAACAACAAAAGGAAAAAACGAAGAATCTCGAAGCTGAAAAGAAATTAGGAAAGGGAAAGAACGACGAGGGAAAAGAAGAGGGGGTCGAAAAAGGGGGCGAAAAGACTGAGGATTCCGTGAAGGAAAATGGCAAGGACATGGAATCAAAGACAGCCAAAGAAGTCAAGAAGATTGAAGATGGCACAGAGAAGAAAGTTGAAAAAACTTCAAAGAAAGAGAATGAAAAGGAGATAACCAAGGGAGACAAAATTGTAGGCGAGCCATATAGACACGAGACACAAGCTCCAGCCACTAATGACGTCAAAAAGGAAAATGATAGACCAAAACCTCCAGTGAAAGGGAGATTGTTTGAGGATGCTCCAGCACCCACAACAATTACAGTCACGTCATCAGATGACAACAACAACGAGCGAATTAACTTCATGCCAGAGAACCAATCACCAGTCGCCGTTGCTGATCATGTGACAGCATTCTCACCAAGACCTAACTTAAGTGATGATGATGACATTCCAAGAAGTTCACTTGTAGTTTTCAAACCATCTGTTATAAATAGGCCTAAAGTCATCAGCCCACCGAAGGGATTGTCAAGTCTTGTTGCAATTGCTGTAGAAACGCCGAGAAAGGAAAAGGAAGACATTTTAGTAATTGATACTGGGGAGGACGATTTTGATGGGGAGAAAGAGGAAAATGAAAAAAAGGTAGTAGAACCATTAATCAAATCAGGTAACCAGGGAACAAAGACGAAAGGGACAAGACGTGACAATGAAGTTGGGGAAAAGACAAAGGCGAAAGAAGCTAAGGACCAAGTTCAACAAAATGGTACAAAAAAGAAGACTGTGGACAGACGACCAAGAACATCTGATGCATATGAATCATTTTGGGCTGAAAGTGACGACGAGTTTGACTTCGAATCAGACAAAGATGTAAAAAATGGTGAAAAGACAGTTATAAAAAAAGTGGATGATAACAACAAGGGCAAAGGACAAGAGCAAATAAGCAAAATAGCCCCTGCGAGGCAAGAGGGATGGAAAAAGGAAAGCAAGGCTGTCTTTGAATTTCTGCTCAACGATCTAGATCAGGATAAAAAGGAAACAAAGAGAGAAGAGGGACAAGCAGTTCAACGACAAGCCAAAACAAACATTACTCATGAACAAGAAAGCAAGCTTATCATTCAGAATATTCCAGAAATTACCAAGGGAAAGAAAGAAGCAGAAGTGGAAACCAGATTCACATCAAACAATACTCAACCAAGCAAGAAAGCGTATGAATTACATGCTGTGGAGACCACCGAACACTACGACAACCTTTTCCAAGAAATGGGGAACGCGGAAGTACACCGCCCCGCCAGTACGGGGATGCCAACGATATGTGATTATAGAGCGAAGAAAGCTGTGAAAGGTGATCGACAGCAAAGGGCAAGGAAAGGACAAAATGACGAGGAAGTNAAACATTACTCATGAACAAGAAAGCAAGCTTATCATTCAGAATATTCCAGAAATTACCAAGGGAAAGAAAGAAGCAGAAGTGGAAACCAGATTCACATCAAACAATACTCAACCAAGCAAGAAAGCGTATGAATTACATGCTGTGGAGACCACCGAACACTACGACAACCTTTTCCAAGAAATGGGGAACGCGGAAGTACACCGCCCCGCCAGTACGGGGATGCCAACGATATGTGATTATAGAGCGAAGAAAGCTGTGAAAGGTGATCGACAGCAAAGGGCAAGGAAAGGACAAAATGACGAGGAAGTAGATATTGATGATCTCTTAGAAGAATTGGGCATGGATGATGAAAGCCAAAACGAACCAGCAGTTCAACCATCAAAGAATAAAGAGACAAGGAGAATATCTGGAGACCGTGCAAGCCAAGATTCGATCAGTAAGAAGAAACGAGGGATTTTAAACGACAACGATAGCGAGATAGATAGCCTTCTTGATGAATTTGGCATCGATGAAGCAGTTCAGCCCATTAAAAAGGACACAAGAGAGAAGTCTAAATATAGTGGAAATAAAGATTTGAAAAGTAACAAGGGACGAGGAAAAGTGAACAATGAAGAAAGAAGCATAGATGATCTCCTTGCAGACTTAGGGTTGGATGAATGAAGGAAATATCACAGGGAAACAAACAGAAAAGAACAACAGTGAGAGCAGTGGGATATAGTTGACAAAATTCCACGAACTACAGATGAATTGTAAATATTATAAAGTAGAACAAGTAGCAGTGTGGAACATTTGAAGTAGCATTTTGTAATTGTAGTTTAAAACATCTTGTAAAAAATAAAAGAAATTGTGAAAATAAAAATAAAAATGCAATTTTCGTATACTTTGTATTTAAACTTAAATTTTTATATCATTGTTTAACAATTGACATTATTTATTGAATTGAAGAATTCCTTTCTTTGCTTTCATATCTGCCAGTGAGCTACTTAACTTGTGGCAAGCTTGAGACAATGTTCACACTGTATCGGTACAGTTTTGATCTGCTACAAAGTTGCTACGGGGCCCTACGGTCCAAGAGCGTTTACACTGCTCCAGAACAAAATTTTTCTATAGATAAAAGGAATAAAAGTGTTACGGATTAGCAGGAACACTGTAAACGGGAGGCTGATCCGTTACGCTTTTGCTACGGATCCAAAGTTTTACCGGTACAGTGTAAACGGGGTCTCATTCCTATTTGACAATTAGGCTAGGCCAAAAGCCAGTGGCGCAAGGCTTCATCGTTTATTTCAATTTTATCTAGCAGGTGTCCCAAAATGATGTATCAGCGTTTGCTCTCATCAGTGATGCACTGATTTCATTGAATCACAAATCATGTTGAAGTAAATCAACCTGGTAACAAGCGTCACTGAAGGTTTTCCGTAAACAGCAACGCCTACATTGAAGTCTTTAGCCTATATCTGTTGAGGTCTGTATCCTCATGTTGACTGTTGACAACAACAGATACCCTTGGGATCGAGGTTGGAAGTAAATAGGCTAACAACAATAGATGTAGAAAATTAATTCATTGCAATTGGTCATACCTCTCTACAGTTCATGTACATTTTACTTGGCAGCTGTTTTTGAAAGTCTTGAAAAATTAGAAATTGCGATTAAATTTTTTAGCTTTAGAATAATGACAATTGTATTATTTACCTTCCAAGCACAAGGACCCCTGGAAAATGTATAACCCCCCACCCCCCGCAATTCTTTAGAGTCCCTAGTCCCTGCCTCCTTTGCAATAGCAAGATTATGACGTAATGCCATAAGCGCGCTTTCGATTTCTCGCTTATGGCAATACGTCATAATTTTGCTATTGCAAAGGAGGCTAGGGAATAGGGACTCTATAGAATTGCGGGGGATGGGGGTTATACATTTTCCAGGGGCTCCTGTGCTTCCAAGGAACTTAGATATACAACTTAGATATACTTTTACATGTAAGAGACACATATTTTTCACTTGTTTGGTTGGCACACTAAAGGAAGATTATGCTCGTTGTTGTTGTTTTCAAACTGAAACTTAGGCACAATGATATGGAAATTGCCAGTCTTCTTTTGAGGCTTGTTGCAAACTAACTTCAAAACAAAGTTGCCTGTAACTCTAGAACGGTATAGTTGCAACAAATTTCTACATCACAGTTAGCTTTTTTGCTACAAACTGATAAATAATTCATCGAAATCGGTCAATGATTCTACGTTTCGGTAAATGCCGATACATCGTTTTGGGTCACACGGTAACAACAGCGAAAATCGTGTGAACTATCTTCACAATAAAAAGTATTGCGCGAAATA
This sequence comes from Aurelia aurita, assembly GCA_004194415.1. NCBI lineage: Eukaryota > Metazoa > Cnidaria > Scyphozoa > Semaeostomeae > Ulmaridae > Aurelia > Aurelia aurita. Next base: position 613,403 of record REGM01000083.1, on the reverse strand, counting down.
TAGCCCATAACAGTTTGGCGCCATCAACTTAACTTAGAAAAGAAATAGCAATAATATCCAATTTTATTTTCAAATATCATAAGCCATCTCAAGTCCAGTAAAATGGAAAAATGCACTATGAATGGTTTTGCGGATAAACCTAGTTGAANTGAACAAGAAAGCAAGCTTATCATTCAGAATATTCCAGAAATTACCAAGGGAAAGAAAGAAGCAGAAGTGGAAACCAGATTCACATCAAACAATACTCAACCAAGCAAGAAAGCGTATGAATTACATGCTGTGGAGACCACCGAACACTACGACAACCTTTTCCAAGAAATGGGGAACGCGGAAGTACACCGCCCCGCCAGTACGGGGATGCCAACGATATGTGATTATAGAGCGAAGAAAGCTGTGAAAGGTGATCGACAGCAAAGGGCAAGGAAAGGACAAAATGACGAGGAAGTAAATATTGATGATCTCCTAGAAGAATTGGGCATGGATGACGAAAGCCAAAACGAACCAGCAGTTCAACCATCAAAGAATAAAGAGACAAGGATAATATCTGGAGACCGTGCAAGCCAAGATTCGATAAGTAAGAAGAAACGAGGGATTTTAAACGACAACGATAGCGAGATAGATAGCCTTCTTGAGGAATTTGGCATCGATGACAGCGACCAAGCGCTACCAGCAGTTCAGCCCATTAAAAAGGACACAAGAGAGAAGTCTAAATATAGTGGAAATAAAGATTTAAAAAGTAACAAGGGACGAGGAAAAGTGAACAATGAAGAAAAAAGCATAGATGATCTCCTTGCAGACTTAGGGTTGGATGAATGAAGGAAATATCAAAGGGAAACAAACAGAAAAGAACAACAGTGAGAGCAGTGGGATATAGTTGACAAAATTCCACGAACTACAGATGAATTGTAAATATTATAAAGTAGAGCAAGTCTTTTGTAATTGTAGTTTAAAACATCTTGTAAAAAATAAAAGAGATTGTGAAAATAAAATGCAATTTTCGTATAATTTATATTTAAACTTAAATTTTTATATCATTGTTTAACAATTGACATTATTTATTGAATTGAAGAATTCCTTTCTTTGCTTTCATATCTGCCAGTGAGCTACTTAACTTGTGGCGAGCTTGAGACAATGTTCACACTGTATCGGTACAGTTTTGATCTGCTACAAAGTTGCTACGGGGCCCTACGGTCCAAGAGCGTTTACACTGCTCCAGAACAAAATTGTTCTATAGATAAAAGGAACAAAAGTGTTACGGATTAGCAGGAACAGTGTAAATGGGAGGCTGATCCCTTACATTTTTGCTACGAATCCAAAGTTGTACCGGTACAGTGTAAACGGGGTCTCATTCTTATTTGACAATTAGGCTAGGCCAAAAGCCAGTGGCGCAAGGCTTCATCGTTTATTTCAATTTTATCTTCCAGGTGTCCCAAAATGATGTATCAGCGTTTGCTCAACCGTACAATCATCAGTGATGCACTGATTTTATTGAATCACAAATCATGTTGAAGTAAATCAACCTCGTACGTAGCGTCAATGAAGGTTTCCGTAAACAGCAAAGCCTACATTGAAGTCTCTAGCCTATATCTGTTGAGGTCTGTATCCTCATGTTGACTGTTGACAACAACAGATACCCTTGGGATCGACGTTGGAAGTAAATAGGCTAATTTAGATGTAGAAAATTAATTCATTGCAATTGGTCATACCTCTCTACAGTTCATGTACATTTTACTTGGCAGCTGTATTTGAAAGTCTTGAAAAATTAGAAATTGCGATTAAAATTTTCAATTTTAGAATAATGAAAATTGTATTATTTACCTTCCAAGCACAGGGACCCCTGGAAAATGTATAATCCCCCATCCCTTGCAATTCTATAGAGTCCCTAGTCCCTAGCCTCCTTTGCAATAGCAAAATTATGACGCAATGCCATAAGCGCGCTTTCAATTTCTCGCTTATGGCATTACGTCATAATTTTGCTATTGCAAAGGAGGCTAGGGACTAGGGACTCTATAGAATTGCGAGGGATGGCGGGTTATACATTTTCCAGGGGTTCCTGTGCTTCCAAGGAACTTAGATATGCAACTTAGATATCCGTGTCGGATGGACAAATGATCAACCAATTCGCAAACAGCCTCTGTAAGAGACACATATTTTTCATTTGTTTGGTTGGCACACTAAAGGAAGATTATGCTCGTTGTTGTTGTTGTTTTCAAACTGAAACTTAGGCACAATGATATGGAAATTGCCAGTCTTCTTTTGAGGCTTGTTGCAAACTAACTGCAAAACAAAGTTGCCTGTAACTCTAGAACGGTATAGTTGCAACAAATTTCTACATCACAGATAGCTTTTTTGCTACAAACTGATAAATAATTCATCGAAATCGGTCAATCATTCTACGTTTCGGTAAATGCCGATACATCGTTTTGGGTCACACGGTAACAACAGCGAAAATCGTGTGAACTCTCTTCACAATAAAAAGTATTGCGCGAAATATAGCCCATAACAGTTTGGCGCCATCAACTTAACTTAGAAAAGAAATAGAAATAATATCCAATATACTTTCAAATATCATAAGCCATCGCAAGTCCAGTAAAATGGGAAAATGCACTATGAAAGGTTTTGCGGATAAACCTAGTTGAAAGTCAAGGTGCTGCATTCGAATTTCTTCAAATATTTTCATAAGTGCTGAACTAATAGGAGCGTTTTCAAAAGTAGTACAGTATAAGATACAACTGTCACAGTAAAATCATAAATGCGCAAAACAATTTGTCAAGGATCATAATGAAGAGGTGGAGCATCGTCGAATTTCAAAATATGAGATAGGTGTCGTGGACAGAGGAAAGTTCTGGGAGAAGATACAGTAAACAATGGTACCGAAAGAGTTGAAACTCACGGAGAAATGGATGTGGACTGGAAATAGTTTGAAAATAAAGTAAGTCATTTTGAATTCATTCACTTCATTTTAACCTTCATTATGTTTAGAAATTTGGGATTATTTGAATTTCTAAGATTTTAAGGATTTCAACATTGCAGAAAAAATGATAGTTTTGTTGTTCAATGTTATTTAAAAAAATACATTTTAAAACATACCGTACCTATTTTTGATGACTATTTAATTGACTTCTTCGAAGACTACCACCTAAAACAAGGCATCCCACGTTCCTTTAGTCCAGTTTCTTTGGGGTTTTGTTATTGTAAACACTAAGACTATCAATAACCAAACTTGATCATTACTTCAATCATCCACTGTCAAGCATAACAAATCTATTCTATCACAATATCAATAGTCTGTTCCATGTTAAAAATCCAACAGCAAGCATTAAAAGAACTTACGGTGTAACTTAAAATAAAGCTCATATTTTCCTTGAAAAGTTGTCTGCCCTATTTTTCACTTCTTCAAATCTTTTGAGTGCGGAGATCAACATTTTCAATATTAGTAGAAATAAATAAAAAAATTTCCATGTGAAATTGCTAATCAATTATTGTCTGGGAAATATCCCTGAAATCAGTTTCAACCTCAAACTCACTTTTTATTAAATTCGATCCAAATCCAGGCATCTTTATTAGAAGTAAAGAGCCAAAGGTCACATTGATTCAGCTAGAATGAATTTCTGACATGGAACAGACTAAGGAATTTGTGAATTTTATTGAAATATCATACTGACTTGGGAAAATGCCTTGTTGCAATTCATGAGCCATTTTTTCAAATTTGCTGGCAATGGTGATGATGTATTACTGCTTTTCAATGCAGACCATGTGACAATATCAGCTATTGTTATTCTATTATTGATTAACCAATCATTTTTGCCAATCTGTTTAGCCAAAATTGGTATTATTTTCTTCTTGTCTTCTTCATTTCCATGTACAATCTGCCAGAAAGAAGAACCTCTATGATTTAGCAAATTAGCCAACAACAAAATATGCTGGATTTGCGATCTCTACTAACAGTATCTAAAGTGATTCAATTAGCAGTTTAATATGCATATATTACTTTTGTAAAGCAATGTGCCCTAAAATTCTATTTCAATCTGTCAAGATCACTTATTTTTGGTATCTTTACATGAACTCCCTTCAGAGATAAAACTCTGAATATGTTTTAATAAGCAGTTTAGAATTTCAAAATGTTTGATTTAAAAAAGATTCAGATGCAGATGTATATACAGTAAACTGGTTTCTATTTACTTTAGGGAGTAATTGTATTGTTTAGAAGTCTGATAAACATAGCCAAATCTAAGCTAGGCAATTTTCTGTAGCTTCAACTCAGAACAAATAATTGAACTTGGACCAGCTCATATGAGAACCAGGGGTTCACATAAGCATGCTTTAATTGAAATACAGTTAAACGAGTAGTGACTTTTTTCAATGCCAATAGGGTAATCATGAATAGATATACTGTACTTTACCTGTGAATGGGAGATTTCCAACAAATAGTCTGCAGTAGCAACAGAATTTTCATCCAGAGATTCATACAGATCTGGAGCAAATTTGCGGCAAAGAAATCTTGCAATATTAGCATCACCTTTAATTTCTGTTTGTACTCTCGGAGATACAATCAGAGATGGTCCTAAAATATCTGCAAAAGATAACAACATAATTTAAAAACATGAAAAGGGTAATCACTGAAGTCAGAAGTGGAGAATTTTTATGCCTTGCATGTTGCTTTTTACAGGAAAAATGAAAATTCTCAAAAAGAGATTTAAAAATTATACATATTGCAAAGTGAAAATATTTCTCGCACTTTCTCGAGTTGGTACAGTGGCTCAATATTTGCCATTCATGCAACATTTCTTATAATTTGTCATTGAAAAAAACATGCAGCACTCACTTTGTTATAGCTATTTCTAGTTATTGCATATTTGTCTGAATTTTAATTTACCTTGTTTCCAAATAAAAGTGAAGTTCAAATTCTGATGAGGCTGAACAAGTAACTTTTGTGAATCACAACATTCTTTGAGTTTATCGGATAATGGAACTTCCAAAGATGAATGGACATGCCAAGCTGATGAAATTTTCATTCCTCGTTCTTTGAGATAATTGAACAATACAAATGCACTGACTGGTGGTTTTGAGGGCATGGCTGTTATGACAATATCCAAATCCTCCTCTATTTGCACTAGTTGCACTGTAACTGGTTTAGTAGACTGTTTAAGTTGGGACTGAAATGTCGAGAGAAACATTAAGTAAGATCATGAATATGAAGAGAACTGAAGAAGACAAAATGAGAGAACAAGATAAATAGGCATTTTAGCTACCCTTGAACGAAGTCCAGACCAAGTAATGTTTGTTTGCATTGTGTATAAATTTGTTTAAATTTGTTATTTGAAATAATGAAAGCAGCCATAATGTGTGTGAAGGGATCAAGAATTCCTTTTCACAAAAACGAAATACAGAACTAACAGATTTTGGCTTTCTGATGCACAAGAAGTCAAGATATGAATACTAAAGAGTTTTTTTTATCCTAATGGATTGTTTTCGGGCATCATTGTAAAAATTAGCTTTTAGAAAATTTTGTGATTAAGATTTAGATTTTTCTAACTTTTTATTTACATTTTATAATTGTATTTCAGATTTGACAAGACGATAATACTTGTAAAATTCTTATCAATTGTAAATGAATTCTACAAGCTGGAATTGTTCAAGTTGATGATGACGGTGAAGGTGCTTTTTTTAGCGCCAAGCGCTGGGATCGCAGAAGTAGAGAAGACCTAATCGAGTCCGCGACCCCTCGTCATGACGCTCAAATGGTGGGGCTCTACCTGGGATCGAACCCTATCCGCCTGAATGTTCTGGCTGCAAAGTCAGAAGATTACACCACTGCGCCACAACACCTTTGACAGTCAATCCTGTCAAAATATACCTACCATACTAGCCTTTCCAACAATTTGTAGATCGTCTTCGGCCACTCCTGCTTTCTTTGATAAATTCAAAACTTCTTTCTTGAGCTGGTCTAAGTCATCAAGAATGTGTTGCTGTCTTTGAAGTAATTTGTTTACGGCTGGACTCACATTTGCCTAAAAATTTAAATTAACAACTTAAAAAATAATTTTCACAAGGATAGATACGTAGCTATACTATAGATAAAAAATGTTAGTTTAAAGGACAATTCCGGGGTGTATAAAAGTAATGTCAAAAAACAACCTTACCAACTCCTGACGAAGAATTGCGACTTTTTTCCACATTTAGGCATCCGTAACGGCTGCCAATGTGTCAAACGTTTTCCATAAGTTAGGCCCAAGCTTGTCGCCATTTTGGAAGAGTTCACGATGAGGAGTGTAGCCTCGCTTTAGATGCAAGACGGTGATGTCAGAGCTTACGAGATTTGCAGGGAGAATTTTCTGATAGCCTTGTTTGCGTTCAATATGACGTAGGCTCGCACTGACCTTCTGGTCAATGACGTAGGCTCGCACTGACCTTCAGATTATAATACGCAATTTCCAAGAGAAAAGACGCAAAAAAGTTAAAAAAAAGTACGATACACCATTCATAACAGTATAATCTTTCATTTTATGATGAATCATACCAACCCCGGAATTGTCCTTTAAAGGGAATCGACATAGTTAAAAGCTGGCCCGGGCCAAGTTAAAAATATACTCTATTGTATTTGATACTGTTGGCACGTGCCGTTTCATTGTGTAGCTGAAGAAACAATGGGTGCGTAAGCGTTTTCGTAGCCTATTTATAGCGTCCACTCAATATAGCTATATGTCTATTCCCTTTAAAGAAGAGACGCCCGATTCATTACATGACTAACTTATTGCTTTTTCCCCATATCAGACTGGATATTTTTATGTGTGTGGGGAAGGACTTCTCCGTGCAATCTTCGTGAAAACAGTTGGGCTTATTGTTCTTTTTTGTATATTGTCCACCCAACCTGGAAAGTTTTGTTTTGCACATGCAGGTTTAATAATGGCCTAAGTAAAATCTTCACGGTGAAAGAAATTAGCCATTAAAAACAATAGAAAATATGACATAATATTATTTGTTTAAAAGTTAATGCATGGCCAATTTGAACAAATGCAAAAGTTTTTGCACATGCCAGTAACTGGATGGATGTGTACAGTAAACTTTTGCATCTGGTTATTATCCACACATCCATCATCCATATATGCAAGAAAGAAAATTTCAGTTTTTTTGGTTTCTCTAAAATTTTCCTGCATAAATAGCAAGCATGATGCACTTTCAGAGACAAAATTGTCCAAACTGCTTTCGGTCTGTACCTGTCTGTAATTTCTTTCAGATTCGATTGTAAGTATTTGGTTGTAATGTAATTGTGTAGAATTGTATTTAGGACTGGTTGATGAATAAATAAAACTGAACTGAAACTGAAGCCATGCATGAAATATGGGTTTGGATGGGCCTAAAAAACTACCTCTCCTCTTTAAAAACTTGCAACAAAAGGTAGGAAAACCATGCTTTCTCCACAAACACAACGTCTAAATTAACGTACTTGTCCTGCAACTGATATTTTCTGTATATTTTCCATCTTGTACATGCATTTGGGCAATGGAACATCGAATTCTTCTTGTGAGCAACGTGGATATTCATACATCGTGGTGGCCATTTTGTTGTGTTGTAAAGTAAAAGGAAGAAGAAGGGTGAAAACGAGGCTATATGCTGACGGCAAGAAAATGTGCTGACGAATTTGCTGACGAGGCTCCAAAAAGCTTTTCGACTACGAAAACTATGCTTCCCGCACAATGTTAGCGTTTCTGGTCACAAAGCAAGAATCCTTCCACAATTTATCAATTTAAAGAGGGCTTGCATCTGCAAATAAAACACAACACGCTAAATCATTAAAACCATCGTAAGACTTCTAGAAAGATTCAAAATTAGTCTAGATGAAGGTGGTAAGGCAGGGACTGTATTGATGGACCTCTCCAAGGCATTTGATTGCATTAGACCTGATCTCTTGATTGCAAAATTGCATGCATATGGTTTCATTCACGAAGCATTAACACTCATTAACGATTACCTCATAAACCGACAACAGAGAGTCAAGGTAAATGGCTCATTCAGTTCTTGGAAAAGCCTAACACGCGGTGTTCCTCAGGGGTCAGTCTTAGGGCCTCTGTTATTTAACATCTACATTAATGATCTCTTACTTTTTGTTCAAAACTCAGATATCTGTAATTATGCAGATGATACTACAATATATACTTGCGATAAGAACCTAGATAATATAACTCATAGGCTTGAAAATGATTGTAGAATAGCGTTTGCCGACAACTTTATGAAATTAAATGCAGATAAATGCCATCTTTTGGTTCTTGGACAGAGATGTGATGATCCATACTGTTAGGATTGGAAATGCTGATGTCGTTAATAGCTCTAAAGAGAAGTTACTCGGAGTTCACATTGATAGCAAACTTTCCTTCGATCATCATGTTTCGAAATTGTGCCAGAAGGCTAGCAATAAACTTTATGCACTTTCCCGCATATCCCCGTATATGGATAAGAACAAACTAAGAAACTTGATGAGGTTATTTATTACCAGTCAGTTTCAATACTGCCCTTTAATCTGGATGTTTCACAGCAGACAGCTTAACCAAAAAGTCAACAAAATACAGGAACGGGCTTTGAGAATTACATATAAGGATGCCGAATCTACTTTTAGTGAGTGAGGACCGTGCAGTTACTATCCATACAAAGAACTTGCAAATACTCATGATTGAGATGTACAAAACTAGAAATTACCTGAACCCTTCATTCATGCAGGAAATCTTCTGTGAAAATGAAAGTCATTACAATTTGCGTAACAGTAACGAATTTATTCAACCAAGGGTGAGATCTGTCAACAATGGGACAGAAAGCGTCCGATTTAAGGGTCCGCAGCTGTGGCAAATGTTACCACAACCAATACGAAAATCAGAATCCCTTTCTCAGTTTAAAGCAAAAATAAAATATTGGTACGGAGAAAACTGTCCATGCAAGTTGTGTCGCATTTTTATTCCGAACTTGGGCTATTTATAAGAAATGTTTTTAGATATCTGTTTTTATATTGTATACTTCTGATGACTTGTAAATATTTTATCCACCTTTTTATGTAATATTTGTATATCTATTTTTAACGTTGGAATTAATTAGCTAACTAATTTTAGCTATCGTGTATTTTAATCCAACGAAAAAGAAATTGATAATAATAATAATCATCATCATCCGAGCCATGCCATTAATGGATTGGATAGAATTGGTACTCATTTGTCTGAGGCAGTCGGAGGGTTGGTTTGAGCGCTCTATCTGATTTAATCCAGAAGTTGAAATGTAATTTCAATCCGGTCCGATCTTGAAAATCTTGAAAATCTTGAAAATCTTGGGATAAGTCATATCCCTTAAATTGTCACTCTGTGAAATTGTCACTATTTTAATGACGATCCACGGGATATGTCATATCCCATAAAATTTCCACTATTTTAATGACAATAATTGGGATATGTTATATCCCGCAAATTGTCGCTATTTTAATGACAATCCACGGGATATGTCATATCCCGCAAATTATCACTATTTTAATGACAATCCACGGGATATGTCATATCCCGCAAATTGTCACTAATTTAATGACAATCCACGGGATGTGTCATATCCTGCAAATTGTCACTATTTTAATGTCAATCCACGGGATATGTCATATCCCGGAAATTGTCACTATTTTAATAACACTCCACGGGCTATGTCATATCCCGCAAACTGGTGACAATATCGTGTTCTATCTCACAAATGTCATTGCCTACCAAATTGGTGACAATATTCTTGTTCTATCAGAATTGTGTCATTGCCTACCAAATTGGCGACAATAATCGCGTTCAATCAGAAATTTGTCATTGCCTACTAAATTAGTGACAATATCGTGTTCTGTCCCAAAAATGTCATTGCCTACCAAGTTGGTGACAATATTCGTGTTCTATCAGAATTGTGTCATTGCCTACCAAATTGGTGACAATAATCGTATTCTATCAGAATTGTGTTATTGCCTACCAAATTGGTGACAATAATCGTGTTCTATCAGAATTGTGTCATTGCTTACCAAATTGGTGACACAATTCTTGAGAAGGGTACTGGTGGGATTTATCAGGCAGCGGGATATATCAGATAGTTTTTTATTTCAACATCCATTATCATCCCTCAACATTTCAAAAATAAATGAAAACTTAAAATGGAGCTTTTATGAAAACTAAAATTGTCTCATATATCCCGCCGCCTGATAAATCTGTAAATCCCACAAGTACCTTAGTGCACTAGCACCAAATTTGCCACTCAGAGAGCTCACTAAAATTTTATTATGGTTGATGGAAAAGGCGCAAAGATTAATGGAGCCATGGCATGGTGGACTTGGGGGGACACATCAGAGGCACAGACGGGTAAAATCGTGCATGGTGCTCGTTCTTTTAGAGAAACAATGGAGATTTGTGTTTCTGTTTGCTGCAAAATCTACAATCTATCATTCTAGACCTTCTGGAGCAACGAGGACCCTTCGTTAGGAGGGGTGACGGCATTATGAAAGCATTGGTATTCATAGAAAATTCCTGACCCATTGACAGAAATCATAGGCGGCAAGTAGAGAATCAGGACCAGATCAGGACCGCAGAGAAGGTGCAAAAGAAATTGCGGGAAAAGCTCCCAGCGGAAATTGCGCAGGAGAGGAGAAACGAAATCGAGGCTACCAAAATACAGCAGCCCAGAGAGTTTCAAGTTCAGTTTGCAAGGAGATGGCCAAAGTTTTGATCTGATCCTGCACAGAAAAGTGAAGTATTTTGCAACTTTATTGACGATAACACAACATCAATGCATAGTGCATTTATTCATTATGTCCAATGAAGATGATAAGCTGAGATAGAGAGTTTTTGTCACCTGCCAAAAATGAGCCATTCTACTACAATTGTGCCAATAGTTTTATGGGGCAAAAGTGCACCCTCTCATCCAATCACTGTTGTCACTTGCACATATGACCAGAAAACAGTCATCACTGGAACATCAGATGGACAGATCGGTCTTTGGGACTTGAGGTTTACCCAGAGTGGAGGAGTAAGCGTGAGTATGCTGTGTAAGCTCAGACTGGAAACTTTGCGTTTTGCGCGCGCAAGTTATTTTTTGAGGGCTGCCAACTGCGCGGTTTGAGAGCAAACCATATATGATTTTTGGTGAGCCGTGGGACGTTGCACATGCGCATCGCATTTCAAACTGACACAAACCGTCAGTTGCGCGGTAATGGTCCTAACCGAGGGACGTTTTGCGCGCGCAAGTTACTGCGCGCGCACTACAAACTTTCCAGTCTAGGTGTATAAGCTAGGGCAAATCTGTGAACTCGCACCTCAACAACCCAGAGTATGACATTTGCACACCAGAGATATTCAATAAGCTTATTCAAAATAGACAATAGAAAACAAAGACGTTTGGTTGTGCATACTGTGGATGTAATTGAAGAGGGCCATACTTTGCATTGTATCCCAGACTGATATCTTTGTCTCTCTCGTGGACTAGTCTGCAGAGTGTGGCAACTGCACGCATAAGATTTTTTATTAAATTGAATAAAAAAATGAAATAAAATAAAATAATGAAATAAAATAAAATCCCTGCACACCGACACGCCGATGCTTTGTTGGTCTGCACGCGCACAATCTCGCCAAGAACTGCCATACTCTGCAGACTGGCTCGTGGAAGAATGTATGCGCTCATTTCAAATCTTCAAGCACACCAATGCTATTTCAATCAATTTCATGTGCACAGGTTTTGATAACATCTGAAATTTACCAAATGATTAAAGGGAATCTATTAGTAAGCATATATAAGCCGTTGATTAAAATAGCTGAGCAAACACAATAGACTCTGACACACACCAAACCATATTTGGACAACTCATTCACGTCAACAGGAAATACTGATATCTGATATGCTGGAATTTGAACGCAAGTGGCTTGAGCCACTTGTATATGCTTAGATTCACTTTAAGGTATTTTAGCAAACATTTAACCAATTACGAAACAGTTTTGAAAGCTCATCCACATGCTCATCTATCATTTGGAAAATAATCTTCCAAGCACCCTTTGCAAAATTAGCAGTCTGGAATGGATCTGCGGCATGCTAGTCTGATTTCTAGAGCATGTCATCTAGAGTATAGTGCACCCAAGATTTCTGATCACTGAAAATTGCACTTGGAATTTCAAAAAAATTTACCGTATACAGATATTTTTTATAAGAAACCGCTTATAAGAAAATCAACTCTCAGATCGCCAAACAATTAAGAAACTCAAATAATTTGAAAATATAACTCAAGAAATTATATATATATGTTAATAAAGGAAAGTCTTAGCATATTTTTACTTTATTTACACTTGTTTCCCGTATCATCTTACTCTGAAGGTACTTGGAATGAGTTAATGTCTAAAAATTGGAAAGGCGTCAAAAGCTTTGTTTTGAAATGTTCACGAGGCCACAGGAAGCAAACGTGAAGATTTTTATGAACTCATAAGAAACTCGTAAGAAACTCTCAAGTTTATCCTCAAAATTGGATAATTTTAAGAAAGTTTCAGTACTGGTTCAAATTCTCAGTTTCTTAGAAAACAAAATACGTCTAAACAAACAGTGACAAAAACAATAGACAGTTATTGTTCTTTGGAAGCTTCCCTAAGTAAAAATGGGGTTTGTAGTTTGCAGCAAATTTGCAAACAAGTTAAAAGTTAAAGTCAATATAGGATTTAGTAATTTTTTAATTGTGCACCAATTTACAACAGTTTGTTTGAAGCTTCATGCACGCATACAAATTTGCACAAACTCTGTACAAACTTGTCAGAAAGAACAACAGAGCATACTCAATACAAACTGATTGCATAGTTTGTGCAAATTGTAGTTTTACTAAGGGTTGCTCTCAGGGCCGTCGCGAACAGTGGGGTGTAGGGGGTGTGACACCCCCACTGGAAAAATGGCTGTCGGCAAATGAAGCTTGAGCTAGCATTTGTCGGCAAATTTAGGCAAATTTACAGCTGAAAGTAGGAATCCCCAATCCAGTTATGCTTTGGAACATTGTTGTTACGAGACTTCCAGACTGTAAATTGCGATTGCTGTTATTGTTTTAAAAGACAAGAAACCTTTTCAAGCGGATCAGAGCCAATCTTATCGCAGCAGATACGAAATTTTTTTTGCTCGCTTCGCTCGCATATCTATTAGTTGTATTCTTGTCATTGTTAGGAAGTCGCAGTATTTTGGAAATGACCACGCCCAACGACGAAGCCCTTTGTCGGCAAATTTAAAACTCACAACCCCTTCCTCGACTACCTTCGCGACGGCCCTGGTTGCTCTTACCAGCACTTGTTGTTCTCTCTTTGGCCTAAAGCTTTGTCTCACCCGAGATCTCAGCAAGATGTGCCATACTTTTGCAGGGTGGCATGAAACAGGTCCTGACATAGCTGCCAAACAAATTTCTTGGCAGCAATTCTTTAGTTTCCAACATTGATTCCTATGCTATCGAAAATATCTGGCAGAACGCTTTGCTCTCAAAATTATTTATTATTGGAATCTGTGGCCAACAAAAATTATAAAATGCAGTTGGAAATGCACGTCTTTGTATTTATATATATATAAATGTAAGAATTTATTCAAAATTAAGTTTTATTTATTCCTGTTTCTCATTTTTTTTTTTGGGAGAGTAAAATGGCTTTTGTTAATAGCAAATGGTGCAATTTGAAAGCTTTCCGATTAGATTTGACAAATCCAGACCAAAATCATTTGATGCAGACAACAAGTGCTCTAATACTGTACTTCAACTTCCATTGACAACTTCAAGATCAAACTTGGGCACCTGCATAAAAATATGAAACAAATATCACCCTTATAGATCAAATCTAACTTTCCAATATGGATGGAACAAGCGTGTGTAATCAAGCTAGAGATCATACTCTTATTTTCCTTTGAAAGCTAAATGAAGTAAATAGTTTTAACGTTGTTTGTTTCATTTAGCTTGCAAGGGAACAGATTTCATGATTTACCCAATACAATTTTATTCAAGCCTGCCTTCTGCAAAACCCACACTGCATTCAACTTAGAATACCAAAACATCTTGTTTTGTTGTGGTTTTGTGATAATGTTTATTCTACCTTAGATTGTCCCAAGAAATCTGATATTTGCTCATGGCTGTGCCGTGGTTGATATTGCCTGTGCCCTGGATGCCAGTTTTGAAAAACCAAATATCATCAGCCTTGCAAGTGATGGGTAAATGGCTTTTATTTTATATTAAATTACTTAATTAACTACAGTATACAGCAAGTGAAAGCAGCATCAAATATCAGGAGAATACCAGGTTAGAAATCATTTCCAAGTTTAGCACAAAAAATGTTTGAATATAAAATATCTTGTTGAGATAACTAACCATTTCCTTCACACAGGGAGCTCTGTCTGTGGGACATAGAAGATGGTCTCTGCATACAGTCAAACAATATTCCTGGAACCCATAGGAAATTACAGGTGATGATTTATAATAATTCTTTATCAGAGACATTCACCAGCCTCTTTTCAAACATATATTGATTGATGTGGGAACTTTTTATATTTTTGAGAATTTTTGAAAGTTTTGAAAGTTGTACTTTACAGAATCTGTAGGGCAAACTTCTCGATTGATATATGCTTTTTCTATATATTTCAGTCTGTGCAAGTCACAAAAGGATCCATGAGAGAATGGAGAATCTTGCTATATGGATTGTACTGTGATGTTTATGTGTTAGACACAGCTAGTCTTGAGGTAATTACAATATGCTCTATCATCACTATTTCACTGTTTACTCTATGAACACAATTTGAAGAATTTGAACGATTATTAATTGATTGCTTTCCATCAGTGGCCAACCCTTTGCTAAATATGTGGGGCAAACCTATTGTTTCATTTGAAATTCATTGTTTATATTCATTGTTTTCAAACACAATATCACTCATTGTTTTCCCAATATTGGGGTGACCAAACCCCCTCACCCCCTAGTGTCCACCACTGCTTTCCATGTTTTGTAAATATCTCTTTTGATATGACACAGACCAGATATTATGCATTTAGCTTTTCTTGGGTAATTTTTTTATTGGAATTTCAGAAAGGAGAGATCCATTATATTTCCAAAAGAATTAAGCATTTGCAGCAGAATCCTATTTAGAATTTGTCTGACTTCATTATTTTACCTGCAGATTCTGTATACTTTGAAATCAAGACTGACTCCTGATTGGATAACATGTTTATGTACACTGAGAAATGCCAGACATCAAGGTGACACAACAAAGAACTTTTCTGCATTACTTAACCCTATTTCATATGGGGGAGGCATTTTCCACCCCCTCCCCCAACCAAACTTTTTTACATTGCGCCGAAACGACACAAGGTATGACAAACAAACCTTAGTGACTTTCAATGAAATTTAGTTGCCAATTATAATTTCAACACTTCATTGTTCTGGATTTGATCACATGACCACAATAGCACCATATTTGGAGAGTGGTCGACAAAAAAGAGCTTAAAACACCCATATTTTTTGTTTCCTGTCTAATTGACTTGAAACATGTATCATTCGATCGATCATAATAAAAGCTTTCATTTGATATCTATTGTTTCTATATATATAATAAAAAAATACCCCATGTGGTACCATGTGAAATAGGGTTAAAGAACCTGACGCTCATATTAAGAACTATAGTTTGTAATCAAACTTCTTATTCTTATTTCTCAATTGTGTATTTGAAATCTATTATGATGATTAATCAATTCTCTGGGAAACTCAATAATCTACTCTTTCCACACCACACCAGTCTTTCGATATGGTTTAACAAGATTGCGATGTGTCATCTTCTCAATCTTGTTTAACTAAGGGGAAAAAGATTACGAGTGCGTGTGTGTTATCTTCCTGTTGAACATTTATCATGAAGCAATTTTTAGATCAATCAGTGTTAAATCGATGTTAGCTGGATGTTAGCTTTTTTACTGAAAATAAACTAAAATTCTCAGATCTTGTTTTGCAGAAGAAAAGCTTGTAGCACTGACAGCTTCTAATGTGTTGAAAGTCTGGAAATTAAAAGCAAGTTATGAGAAGAGGGTAAGTTTGCGTTTCTTCAATTATAAAAACACGCAATGGTTTTAAAACATTGAATAAAAGATGTGCTGAACTTGATTGAAAGAAGTTTCAGCAACCCTTTTTTGTTATCCTTGTAGCGTCCAGAAGTTGTATTTGAGCAAGAATCAAAGATGCTAGATTGCTGCAAAGCGAAGACAATGTGTTGCAATCCTTTCACCCAACGTACAATATTGGTTATGAGCGCAAAGGCCTGGCAGGTTTGTGTCTTTAAAGCTCGGTCCCCACTAGGCCACCACTAGGCCACTCCGTTTATTTTTAACCATAAAGGCTCATTTCCACTTCCTTCGGATTTCGAATTCGCGTCTGATCTACGACCTCCAAACAACAATCGCCCTCCGATTTCAATCCATGCTGCCAAGACGTTCGGACGATTGCTTATTGTTAAATCATCCAATGAAATTGCGTGAATCTATTCATGACGCGTGTCACGAATGAACAATGTAGCGGACCTATTTGTGTCGTCTATGGAACGCCGTTTGCACAAAAATGACATAAACTAGGTTTATGTTGCATAAACCTAGTTTATGTGCACATAGACCTAGTTTATGTACATAAACCTAGTTTATGTGCACATAAACCTAGTTTATGTCCATTTTGTGCAAACGGCGTTCCATGCAAGTCTGTTTTTAGGCTTTTGCTGAGTCTCTTAGAAAAACCGAAATCCAATATTTTATGTGGCCAAAATGAGTACAAAATATAACTAATTTGGCGAACGTTTAAGAGCAGTCAAATTCACCTAAGCTCTGTTATAATGATGGATGATTTTTGGCCTCGAAAAGTTAAAGGAAAAATAAAGGAAATATCTAAATCTAACGAGATTCATCTCCGCCGATCATATCTTAATNTAAAGCTCGGTCCCCACTAGGCCACCACTAGGCCACTCCGTTTATTTTTAACCATAAAGGCTCATTTCCACTTCCTTCGGATTTCGAATTCGCGTCTGATCTACGACCTCCAAACAACAATCGCCCTCCGATTTCAATCCATGCTGCCAAGACGTTCGGACGATTGCTTATTGTTAAATCATCCAATGAAATTGCGTGAATCTATTCATGACGCGTGTCACGAATGAACAATGTAGCGGACCTATTTGTGTCGTCTATGGAACGCCGTTTGCACAAAAATGACATAAACTAGGTTTATGTTGCATAAACCTAGTTTATGTGCACATAGACCTAGTTTATGTACATAAACCTAGTTTATGTGCACATAAACCTAGTTTATGTGCACATAAACCTAGTTTATGTCCATTTTGTGCAAACGGCGTTCCATGCAAGTCTGTTTTTAGGCTTTTGCTGAGTCTCTTAGAAAAACCGAAATCCAATATTTTATGTGGCCAAAATGAGTACAAAATATAACTAATTTGGCGAACGTTTAAGAGCAGTCAAATTCACCTAAGCTCTGTTATAATGATGGATGATTTTTGGCCTCGAAAAGTTAAAGGAAAAATAAAGGAAATATCTAAATCTAACGAGATTCATCTCCGCCGATCATATCTTAATCTACGCTTTTCTAAATCTACTTTTCCTCTACTATTTTGATGTTTTTACAACTTCTATATTCATTATATTTAATCATAAATCTCTTGTCTATATTTTTTTCAGATTTTTGATGCAAGTGACTACAGTTTCATCGCTTCAATCCCATCACCATACAAGCAAGCTCTGATAGGTGGGGATTTTGTTGCTGCTAATCGTGTACTTGTTTGGGATAAGGTAATGTAATTGAGATCTTCTAGTGTTCTTTATTAAAGGAGAGGATTTCTGTTTTTAAGTTCTGTCAGATGAGAAATCTAAAGGTCGATCTCCGTTTGAGCGTTTCTGGGGGCAAGGGCGCTGTGACCAGAGTTTAGACGATAGATTTGCACATGACAGCGCCCTTGGCACGTGCCAGTCTATTGTTAAAACTGTGGTCGCGGCGCCGGCGCGCTCACAAACTCTTAAATGGAGATCGGCCTTAATGTAGGAAATCAACATACGCCTCTAGTTTGATATCAGTTGTGAAAGTTTGCGAATCAAAACCATTAACATATTTTGCATATGTAATTTTGCTTTCTGGTAGGTATCAACTAACATGCGTTTTTGGGATGGACTTTAATTACAGATGTCTCTTGTGGGTAGAGGAATGTAGCAAAATTTACATCGTGTACGGCATCTTATTCTCCCGGGGGGGGGGAGTACATAATATGTTCAGAGCACGGGTATGTGCCGCCCATATGTGTGGGCTTTTGGGCCGAAAATTCTCTAAGCAAGGGTCACTTTTTGACAGATTTTCCTTAGACATGGGTCGGTTTGGCTGAAATCGGCAAAAAATCGTTAAAAAAGGGTAGTTTCCGCCAAAATTCATCATAAAAGTTGGTACGAAAGCGAATTTTGGCAATTAGAAGAGGGTAGCTTTCTGAAAACTGGGCGGCAGACCCCCGTACATCCACAAGTCGTGTACCCCCCCCCCCCCCGGCTTATTCTCAGAAGTCATTGGACTTTCATAAAAAGTTTAGAAAAGTGTCACCCTCTGCTTGATAAGCATTAGAGAAGTATATAAAATCGCTAATTTTCCTAGAGTTTCATGACGTCATTTTGAGTGGACGTATTTTAGCTTGTCTTTAATTAATAAAGCTTTTTGACGAAATCAACATTTAGGGGACAATTTATCAGATGTTACTGATGTATATGTTTTTTCTTACTTTAGACTGGCAGAGCGTATCTTTACAGGCTTCCGTCAAAGTAAGCAAACTTTTGCTTTTTAGATTTTTAAGACTTCGAATTGCTGTGATATTAAATGCCAAGCCAAATTCGTTTATTATTATTGGTCAGCATATATTAATGGGCCTGCTGATCAAATATGCTGCCTCAAGCCAACAGGCAACATGCATACCAGAAATGAGTAATTTCAAAATACAGTTTATTTTAAAATTTCTCAAATAAAGAACCGCAACTCGATTTTTAAGACTCGCCATAATAGCTAGACGATGTATGTTTCATCCGCCATCAGTTTATCTCCACCCTTCTATTGTTCCTTCCAATTTCTCCCATTGTAGTGCCGCTGCTAGCCTACAAGCCAAAGTTTATATTTGAATTATAAGTCTGTTGCTGGAAACTACCCTATCATCAAGTTTTAACATGTTACAGCACTTCATTATATATCCCTGATCATCTTTATTCTGATTTTTAAAGATATCTGCTTGGTGCTGAGGGAATTGAACAAACAACATCAGACAAAGCATCTCGTGCTCCAGTTCTGATCTGCCTTTTTGACATCAAGAATCTCAAGGTAAGTGACAACGCTTAGCTAGGAGGGTTTATCTCGAAATTATGAATTCGTTGCATGGCTCAGATTTCATAAGTTTATTCTTCCTACACATCTGCAAATTTTGTGCACATTTCCGGTAAATTTCATGAATTTTTCATAAACTTTCGCTAAGTTTTTCCTCATAAACAGTAAGTTCCTGCCCATTCAATGCAGTCATATGATGCACAAATAGGATCAGAGTAATAATCTTCAAGCTTTCGATGGCTGATATTGTTCTTTTTCATCTTCAAAGGTTAATTTCGGTGCACCAATGCACTTCTCCTACGGCAGACGAGGTCCTTTCTTCAAACTCCTGTTTCAAGGAACCTCCAGCGGCTGGTGAGTTCAACTAGTATCTATTACTTCTAACTGACACAAGAAAAATGGGGACGACTGCACTTTAGCGGACCAGCTTTATGTAATATCTCTCAGGAACGTATTTAACCAAATACGCTACTAACCCTAACTAAACCCTACCTTACCCTAACTAACCCTAACTTATCCTAACTAAACCTAACTTCCCCTAACTAACCCTAACTTACCCTAAAAAAACGCTTTTCCAAAACCAAACCCTAACCCTTACCGCATGACACATAACTTGCCGATATTGAAAGTTGGTCCGCTAAAGTGCAGACTAGCCGAAAAATGTTCAATTTCGTCATTCTGCCTGTCTCTAGCTAGCGAGCAGACGTGTTGTTTCGAAGTCGCTTTCTATCCAAGATTATTTTGTTGTTACATGATTGATTATGGCTACTGAAGACGCTCAGGTGATTGTTCAAGCCTTGGAGGACTGCAGGCAAAAAAGTAAAGGTCAATACATCAATAACGTTCTCGCATTTTGTAAAAAAGAATTTGATTGGGATGGGCCTAAGACAATGGAGGCCATTGAAGCTGCGAAGTCGAAAGGCATTGTTAGGCAAGTAAACAATTCAGACAAATGCTTGCGTATTGTCNTACTTCTAACTGACACAAGAAAAATGGGGACGACTGCACTTTAGCGGACCAGCTTTATGTAATATCTCTCAGGAACGTATTTAACCAAATACGCTACTAACCCTAACTAAACCCTACCTTACCCTAACTAACCCTAACTTATCCTAACTAAACCTAACTTCCCCTAACTAACCCTAACTTACCCTAAAAAAACGCTTTTCCAAAACCAAACCCTAACCCTTACCGCATGACACATAACTTGCCGATATTGAAAGTTGGTCCGCTAAAGTGCAGACTAGCCGAAAAATGTTCAATTTCGTCATCCTGATGCGCTCATGTTAAATTCCGTGAAAAATTTAACGTTGACATGCTCTTTGCTTGTTTAAAAAAATCTGTGTTGTTGGTAGTCGATTCTTCAAATAATATCCTACCTCGTATTATTTCAGCATACATGTTTGGAAAGTTCCTGATAGTGAACAAGCAGACCAAGCATTAGCCAAGGGACAAACAACTGCTACAGATATCGTCAGCTCTGGTATATAATGAATTATTTTTTCTTGTGTTTTATCTTTATTAAATCCTATAATGATTGTTTTGTTGCGCGAAATTTATCCAATCATGTTTGGCTGTTAAAACAGATCTTCCTTTTCGGCTGCTTTTATTATGGCAACAAGATATTGACATAATTACTGTATTGATACAGACGGCATGACGTCACAGCAGCGTTGAAAACACGACGACATCTTGTTTTGGGGTAAATCTTCAGAAAATTTCTATTGGTTTCTATAGGAAATTTTCAAAAAGTTGTATAAAATTGTTCCTTGATTCTACCTTGTGATAGTGAGTAGGGAAAGGATAGGTAGCAATTGTCAGTCAGACAGACACCAATGAAATAAACACACGAACATGCTGTTCTTAAAAGCAAAACAAAAATTTAGGCCAAGAAAGCTGCGAGAAACTTGCCTTTGCGACGATAATGTTGTAATCAGAACCACAAACTCCGTCCGCCGTAAGTTGCTCGTTGCTTCTTCAAAGTCAACCTTCCTTTCAGACATTCGCCTATCTATCTGCTAAAGTCTTTGAATAATTTATCCAATGATGTTTGGCCATTAAAACAGATCTTCCTTTTCGGCTGCTTTTATTATGGCAACAAGATATTGACATAATTACTGTATTTCATAGCATGGGAATCAAATCTTTAAAAAACATTGAACGGTTGGTTGATGCATCTTTCGTTTGATTTAATGGCTTAAAAGGAACTTTAGGTATTTTGCTATAAGTTTTCATTGGCAATCTTTGGTATCTTGATTATTTTCAGATTTACAGCGTCTTCTTTGTTTCAAAAATTTTCCGGTTGTGACGTCAGTAAATGGCTTAATCGTGAACCAGAACAGCTACGGATTTCTGCTTACCGTCATATTATAGACCTTCAAAAACTATGCTTTCCTTGAAGATTGTACTGTTTTTCCTCAACTGATTTAGGATTTACAACGATTTTAATTTTGTTCAAAGCTTTTCGTGAATTCTTTCTATAAAAAGAAAAACGCAATAATTCTGAAAATAATCAAGATATCAAATCTTGCCAATAAACACTTATAAAGAAGTACCTGAAGTTCCGTTCAAGCCATTAAATGAAATGAAATATGCATCAACCAATCGTGCAATGTTTTTTAAAGATTTGATTCCTATGCTGTATTTCATTGATAAAGCAACAATCTCAGAAATTGCTGATTCTTTCAGCTGAACGGTCTTCTTGTAAGTGCAAGTGTTTCCGACAAGCCAAGGTAATACGTTTGGATGCGTTAGTTAATAACGTTAAATAAAACTTGCTTTTTTCTTGACAGAGGCAACTGTTTTGAATGAAGGTATTCGGATGACTGTTATGGTGGACGAGAGATGGACAATGAAGGGTATGTTTGTTTCAAGCTTCCATTGTTACTGTTTTGTGCAAGGATACATTCAGACCTTTTCTGTATTAGGTCCTAGAGGGGTTACGAAAATCTGATGGCTGTTGAAAAGAGTTGGTAATTTGAATCAGAATCCACAGTTCGATTACGCAATAAAAACATACTAAGGGGTTACTTGGAAATGCTTTTTTGTTACTTTAAATTATTATCCACCAAAGTATGGGTTATGGCTTTAAAAAAATACTTTGTTTTTCACAACAACGTTCTAGCTTCTTTCTTTCAATCATCGCTTGTCTCATTTGTTGGAAATCGTGAGTAAAATTGAGAGTAACTTCTTGGCCTTGATATTAAACTTTTGATTTCACTATTTCCTTTTAGTGATTCCAAGCATCGCAGTTATGAGTCTTAAAGAATTATGGAAAGAAGCAAAGCCAGTTGGACTTATTGATGGTGTTGTACGTGTTTCGTATTTTTATTCAAAAATTATGTCACGAATGTAGCTAATGGTGTAGACATTCTGGAATGGAGTGCCTAATTTGATAAAATTGCTTCGATGACATTTCAGATAACTTTTGCCTGAAACCACATCGGACCTACCGCTAATCATGATTATATTCTTTGTTTTAGGCTGAGGAAAACAACAAAGCAGTTTCAATCACATCAAGCTTGTATTTATCATCTCAAGGCCTTATTGTTTGTGGAAGAAAAGATGGATCTATTGTTGTCATCAATGCAGTGAGAGCTTCGTTGTATCAATTATTGCAGTCGGATCATACTGCTAAAACGGGTGAGACTGTCTTTACAATTTAAAAAAATCCAAGAAATGTTGGATCATCAGTACATGCTTCATAGAGTCTTTCTATGTGAACCTTTTAGTTCAAAAGTTTCTTCTTTTCATTAACTAGACTTAATACCATCTTAGCTATATCTTAGCTACCGGGTGTCCCAAAAAGTACTCCCGTTTAAAAAATCACCAAAACTTGATCCAAACCTATTTTGTCAATGATCCAAATATATGTAAAGATGACAAAATGTTTGTTTTCAGTACTTAAAGGGTATAAAATGAAAGATTGAAAACCCTTATTCTGAGCAATACTCTTCAAGCAACACCGTAAATCTTGCCTAAGAGCCTTTATTTTGAAATATTTCATATCCTTCAAGACTACAATAATAATTTGTGATTCTTTCTGACATTTATGACCAAACTAGAAGCTTAATATACAAAAAGAAATTAATCTGGTAATCATTCATAACCTGGCAACCCTAAAAAGCACCAAATTTGCTACTTTTAAAACCAATCACAAGATCAGCTATACCTGCTGAAATGTAATTAAATGTTCGTGATTTCACAAACTGGAGAAATTTTTTAAGACACCCGGTAAATCTACGACTCATGTAATATGTTTTTCACCAACAGGTTGTTTGCCGTTGAATATCCTCAAGGGGCATTGTGGGAAGGTCACATGCTTACTATATCCAAATGAAGAGAATCCTCGTTATGATATCACCCACCTCGTTTCTGGGGGATCAGACTTCACAGTGCGATTATGGGATGTTTTCAATGGATCTTTGCTGCATACGTTTAATTCACATGGAGGAGAGGTTGTTAAGCTAATGGTTACGCCACCTGATTGCACGGTAAGGAGATTGATTGATTTCTAACAGAGGCTATGATTTGCATTTCTTGACTTGTTTTCTCTCCTACCACTAGATGCCAACAAAAACCCATATTAATTAGCTGTTCTAAACGGAGCCCTGATGCTTGAAACTAAATGCGTGCATAGAATAACAAGCGTGAACTGTTTTATGAATTGCGTTGATGTTCGATTCGTTTTGTTTTTGTAGCATGCATGTTCTTTCCTCGGCTTGCTTTAACTTTGCTACTTTGCTAATTAAGTAGGTTTTTGAGGCTAGTTTTCCTCTAATTGCTTAGAGCAGTTCTTATTCTGTCTTTGAAGTTTTCAGCTCTTAAAAATAGTTTTCATGCCGATTGTGAATCTGGAAGTTCGTGATCTCACACTTACTTCCGAAAACATTGAACATATTATGATGGTATTATTTCCCTGAGAAGAAGATCTATGTGCAAGAGAGAAACTTTCAGTTGAAAACAGTTTTCGTTTTGAAAAACAATTACGTTATAGCGTTATTTTAGGCCCGCTTCCTGTCATGCATTTGCTCTGTGGCTCAAGACCATTCAGTTTCACTTCTTGGAATTCGAGAGAGGAAGACACTGCTATTGGCTAGTCGTCATACGTTTCCAGTGGAAACCATAAGATGGCGTGCAAAAGATGATTTCATGGTTGTTGGTTGTGCTGATGGAACTGTTTATGTTTGGCAAATGGAAACAGGTTTGATTAAACTTGTAGTTTTCAGCAGTTAACCATTGTATCTTAACCAAGTTAAAATCTTCTATATTTTGCTCGAACAAAGTCAACGTAAATTGTGATCTTCTCAGAGTTCCTTTATGTATTCTAGTCGCTAGAAATAGTTTGAAGGCCCTTTGACATGGTACTTGTGTAAGATAAATCTAACAGTATCATTTTCATTTCATTTTATATTATTTAACCACGGTAGCCCCGTCAGTCTTGTGGAGACTGCTTTACAGGGGGGCCGTGCAAAAAGACTACAAAGTAAAAACCTAATTTACAAATGTTGCTAACTTAAGTTAAATAGCAATAAAATAACTAAAGATGTCCATAACAAAATTATACGAAATTAAATCAAAAGAAAAGTGAAATCAAACCCTCTGCAATGGCTCGTTAAACCTTTATTTGAAGGTAGGAAGAGAGGGTGCATGTTTGACATCCAAGCTTAATTTGTTCCAAAGCTTAGGTCCACGAAATGGAACAGACTTCTGCCCATTTGACGTTTTGAAAAGTGGAACACGCAAGTCAGTTTCGGTGTTTCTCAGCCTCAGTGTATTATGTTTCTCAGCCTCGGTGTTTCTCAGCCTGAGTTCTTTATAAACAGCTTGGACAGATATTCCGGTGCAAGACCATTTGTTAACTTGTACATTCTAGTCGCTGTTTCATTTTCAATATGCAAATATTTTGCATCGCGGTAATAAAAGTCCATTCAGTGTCAATGAATAAATGCTCAGTCTACTTTGCTATGGCAGGTTGCATATAGCCAAATAGATTTTCTAGATAGATTTTCTCTATCTGTTGTATGAAATACGGTGTTGGTGAGGTGGAAATGTTCAAGCCTTGTCTAATTTTCTGTCATGAAAGATTTGAATTTTTAGAGTAGACTTTAGTACACATTTGGTATGGTGATGGTGATTACATTTATTGATTGTAATGGAAATACAAACATTTTCTACGGCATAATCTGCGTCTTAATTCAGTAGTCAAAATCTTCTAGTTTTAGTTAAAACAGAGAACCTTTCTTTTTATCGCAGGTCATCTCGATAGAT
Source organism: Aurelia aurita (assembly GCA_004194415.1). Classification (NCBI taxonomy): domain Eukaryota; kingdom Metazoa; phylum Cnidaria; class Scyphozoa; order Semaeostomeae; family Ulmaridae; genus Aurelia; species Aurelia aurita. The sequence continues at coordinate 587,763 of REGM01000083.1, read as the reverse complement.
GTGTCGCTGGCTCTGTTGCTTACGACATCCTCGAATCGTGTTGCGAAGAGACATCATACCCTACAGCAGCAGTGAGAGAATATCGACACAAGTTTCGCTTGCAATCGTCGCTCACGGCAATGACGCATCAATTACCGATTGAATTCAATACTCCAGCACTTGTCAAGAAAGTCAAAAAGAAAATAACCAACATACAACAGCAAGTTTCAGGATCTCAAAAGAACCCATCACAACAACGACAACAACAACAGCAACAAGAGCAGCAGCAACAGCAACAAGGTATAGTTATGTGTTGAGCAAATTAGGCTCGTATGGGTGCCTAGCCAGAAAACTGCAAGACTTGTTGGGCCTACGTATAAGGAATATCGAAGCACAGAGTTAACAGTTGGTTGAAGTAGTTATCTCTGCTTCCATTTAGTACTATAAAGTCCCCCTTGTACTTCTTGTCAGGAAGTGAGAACAATTACTCTGTCTTTCTAAGATTTCGTAAGATAATTTGATTTAGTAAGCTCTAACGAATTAAGTGTTTATCGAACTAGTAATCTTACATTAGGTAGAGAGCTTTCTGCGAAAATGTTTCCCACAGTACGTTAAATCGGAGTCTGTTACGTTTGTTACACTTATTGAGTCTGTTACACTTGTTACGTTCGCCGCTAAATATCTTCTTCGTCCTTCGGAAGGGACGTTAAACTAGGGGTCCCATGCCTGGATGCGGCATGCATAGTAGGCCTAAATTAGCTGTAATATAGCTAGAAATCATGCCAGCCTACTGTAAATAAAGTAATGAATGAAAAAAAAGAGTTCTTGACTTCTCACTGGACTTGAAACATTTTAGCAAAAAGGATGAATTTGGAGGTATTTTGTTTAATTGTGGAGTCGTAAAGCATGTCTCATTTTACCAGCTAAAAATAAACAACTGTAGCTGGCGCCTTATCTTCAGTAGTAAAGTTCATTTTGTGACTATTCGTGTTGTGATGGTCGAATAAGACTCCTCATCATTTTTTTCAGATATACGTCACATGTCACCCCCCGTCCATCTCCCACCAATCAGAGTTTGTTCTCTCCGTGCCAGTAGAAATGATTCAGATATTCACGTGATGTTACTTGATCCTGAGGCTCTAATCTGCCAACTCCTCGCAGAGGACGCAGAGGCTGCAAACACTCACGGTAAACCTGTCAACCCTAAACGCCATCCAACCCGCGGGATCTCGCAGACAACTCCTGAGCAGCAAAGGTCTAAGACATCAACAAACCCGCAGCTACACAGAGAAGTTTCACACGAGATGGCGCAGTTACTACTTTCCTGCATTCATTCATGGGGCATAGATCCCAATCTCGATAAAACGTGTGTTGGGAAATTAGGCATGTTGAAACCGGTGAACCCAATTTCGTTTGGATTGCTGACGCGAGGAAGATTGTCTTTGATGCTGCCAAATTGGCATTATAATGCACAGGATGAGCTGAGTACTACAGAGACGGAGGGAAGTGATTCTCCGGTATGTTTTAGCTGATAAAATTCATTATATTCTTGTTTACGGATAAATCTGGCTTTCATATACCCTCGTTTGTTTTCTTTCCACACCAGAGGAAAGAGCATAATTTTATTAGCCTTCTATCTATCCCTGGCTTTAAATAGTGCATTTAATAGACCTTTTAGCTACTCTAAAATAGAGTTTTGTTGAATTTTTGAATGTGCACAACAGTGATAGAAGCTCTAACACTTGAATAAAAAAACCGTATTAAATATCTCATTCAAATGCCTGAATCTCATCTTTTCAGATAGTAGTCGAAGATGATCCTTCGTTGGTGGAAAAATTGAAGTTCAATGCTCACTGGCAGCTTTCATCATCCTTGACTACTCAGCATCTTGTCAGTATTGTTTCCATTACAAATACATTGATGAGCATGAATCACGTGACTTTTGTCAGTCGAGCAAGGGGTGAACCAGGTAGGAGGAGCTTTACATAATTCACCTTGTCCGGGGTTTTTCGAAAAGGAGGCTAGAACTTTGTGGGGTGGGTGGCCGAGCTGCTTATACAGTTTCCGTTAGGTAACTGAAGTTAATCTTGGTCGCGTGAGGTCAAATCCTGATGGGTGACCTTCCAGATGCCTGACCAAGCAACTCACTTGGCCGTTCTTTGGACGGGACGTTAAACTAGGGATCTCATGCCTGGATGCGGCATGCATAGTATGCCTAAATTAGCTGTAATATAGCTAGAAATCTTTCCAGCCTACTTGAAATAAACAAACAATGTCCTTGTATGAAATTACTTAAAATAATGTAATGAAAAATAAAGAACAAGGGATTGCGTAATATTTCTTAGGCTGTATCAAGTTTCCAAATTTATTTGGAGTTGAATACATCCAGACGTAAAGGGAGGTTACGCAAGTCCAATTTCCTTTTTGGAATGCGAGGCACCAGTGACAAAACAAGGACTTGTTGTGTTTGGAATCATTTAAAATCAAAATTTACTGTTAAGAAATACGTCTATCAAGGCGTTTTTAACATACGTTCCAATCTGCAGGAGTGTGCCTGTTTGAAAAGGATGTGATATTGTCAAGTAAGGAGGTTTCAAGTCCCCTTCTCTAAATATATTTGTAAAGCCTCATTGATTTCATTTTCTCTTCCAGTTGGTTATGACGATGGGTACAGCATAGAATTCGCCCAAATGAATCAATACCGTGCGGAGGAGAAAGCGGGTTGGAGTCTCGTTGCCGCCCTCCATTGCTGTCTGCTGCCCGAGATGATGCGTGGTTTAATGTACAGACCTCCTTTATTGCATATATTNAAAATTTACTGTTAAGAAATACGTCGAATTGATGCAGTAGCAATGACATCTTGCCATGGAATGATCATGTATTTGATCCCAGTTTCGTTCTTGTTTGGTTATCAAGGCGTTTTTAACATACGTTCCAATCTGCAGGAGTGTGCCTGTTTGAAAAGGATGTGATATTGTCAAGTAAGGAGGTTTCAAGTCCCCTTCTCTAAATATATTTGTAAAGCCTCTTTGATTTAATTTTCTCTTCCAGTTGGTTATGACGATGGGTACAGCATAGAATTCGCGCAAATGAATCAATACCGTGCGGAGGAGAAAGCGGGTTGGAGTCTCGTTGCCGCCCTCCATTGCTGTCTGCTGCCTGAGATGATGCGTGGTTTAATGTACAGACCTCCTTTATTGCATATATTGGCAAGACGTTGGCAAGACAGATGCCTTGAGGTATTAAGTTAATGCCTTTCAATACTCATTGCTTACCACGAGAAATTGTCTCATTCCCTAGATTGGATTCAACGATGGCTTAATTGACCTTATGCGTAATTACGTCATAGGCGGTGCGCAATGCATGCCGGGATTTTGTGGTCACGCGTGGCTCCGTGTGCTATCATAAGGCCAATTTCTAGATGCACAACAGATCATTTCTGGCACGGAACAGATGACATTGGTACGCGATCAAAACATTGGTTTAGCGTAGCGTTTTCAGTACGAATTTCACGCTTGCATTTTTACCCGTGCTTGGACTACCTCCCAACTGGTTTCTCTGCATTGAGGAATTTCGGTATGGGTACAAGTTTTATCCTTCAGAGAAACCTGACAGAGTCACAGTTTTAAATTATTAGTTGTGTGTACATATTTTGATATACATGGAAACGAATACGACATTTTTTGGTCACTCGGTTCAGAACTTTCTACAAATTCTAAAATGTGTTAAGTTGATGTTTTCTTGATTTTTCTTTGAATGATGATAAAATTTGTTTTAGATTCGTGAAGCTGCACAAGCGATTTTATTGGCTGAACTGCGACGAGTTGGAACAAAAGGGCGAAAACAATTAATCGATGCATGGTCGCCTCATCTGCCTCAAGATATAGACAGTACTGATTTTGGATTCGAAGACCTTGAACAATACTTGAATAACGAAGAAGGTTTGCACGATTCTTTCATCATTTTGTTTTACCGTATTATGCGTGAGTGAAAGATCTAAGGGGAAGTTACTCAAATTTGGCAACGCGAATTTGTATCCTCAAGTTTCGAGTGAAAAATCTCTCAAGTTTTTTGTTGTAATTCACTACCCGTCACGTCCTCATATGCAGTTTTTAGAAGAAAGTTAGAGTAGCTACATACAACGTATATTTTGTATATTTGTTGCGGAGCGCATGCGTAGCAACTTTATATGCTGTAAATCGAATCTGCAAGGGAATATGCATGGTGGATGGTTCGATCAACCATAGTCATATTGGATCAGTACTTAGCACATACTGGATCTCTTTCGATGGAAAATGCATCAGTACTTAGATTTGCGGCAGCCCCCAAAAATTTTCAACCAAAAGAATATATCGATCACCGGTTCCTGCTGCAGATTTAGGCCATGTTTAGGTCATTTTGAAGTTCTCCCGTAAGTGCGAAGCAATCGAATCGCGTTCGAATTTTGCATTATCCAATCAGATGATAGACTTTCTATCGCTATTGTTTAGAAAGCCAACCAGCAATCAGTTCTTACAATATAATTGATTCAACCTCTGTTTTTCCTTGGAATCTGTGTCCGCCAAAATGCATTTGACCCCAAACTTCTAATATTTCTATTATTCTGCATCAAGTTTGTTGTGCACTTTGATAAAATGTGATTCACTGATTTCTTAACTTGAATGTCTTGCTTGTAACTATTAATGAATGTTACCTCTTGACCTCTTGACCTCTGTTTGACCTTTGTTTGACCTTCTCTTGATTGAATCTCATTCCAACAGACAAGCCACTGATTGTCGCAGCCGATGAAGACAGAGGTGATGTTGCCATGGTAATGCTGACGACAAAAAAGATGGTGTCAAGTGATGCAAGATTACGTCATGCAACAGCTATAACGTCTATGTTATGCTTGGGGTGATTGGTGCTGAGTTTCAAAAAGAAGTTGACCCCTTGTCTGTTGCAAAGGATCACAGAGGACAACCATGTAAGAGCCTATACATTTCTTAACTTCTTCTAGACTCAGAAAAGTTTTATTTTCCCCCAATTTTGATGTATCTTGGCTGCAGTTGACACTGAGCAAGATAAATGCTTGGACTGTATCATTCCCTTGTTGCAAATTTTTCCTCCTTTTGAAGACTGATAGCCTGAAGACGATACGATAAATTTATCACGGGAAGTCTGTGTTTAGATCTTGTTTTTTACTGGCAAACAACCGTTGAAATGAGTGCAATTGTTATATAAAAATTTCCCAAATATTTCAAAAGAGTCCCCAGTTTGCAATACTTCTCTAGAATATTTCGTTTGCTTGTTTTCTACAAAGATACACCTTCCCTGCTTCAAGAATATCAAATAGAAATACTTCAAATAGAAATAACAAGTTTTGGAAACGAACAAAGATTGTATCAGTTATCATTTGAAAGATTTTAAAAGAGATCGGATCTGTCGTATTTGTATCAGTTGCTGTGAAGTCAACTCCTTTATTTGTAGACCACTGAACAGAAAAACTCTATTTACAGTTGCAAGTTAAAGCAGCTTAAACTAAACCAGGTTATCGAATGGGGCCTTCTAATTGGTCAATCCAACAAATCGAATGCATTTGACTGGTCGAAATTTAACCTGGTTTAGATAAAGCTGGTTTTACTGTTTCAGTGTGAATGGGGTGCAAGCCACCTTTTTTATGCACGTGAGGGTACATTGTTAAACTCGTCCTGTAAGCAATTATCTGTTTTATTTTCCAGTGAATGATGGGGCAATGGAGATTACTACACTACGAAACACAGCCAAAGCTCTAACTTCCCTCCTATTACAAAGATCTTCATCAAAAGCTCCAGCATACAGCGCTATAAGAAGAGCAGCAATTGATTTGATTGGTCGAGGCTTTGCATTATGGGAACCTCATATTGATGTCTCGCAAGTGTTGATGGGATTGCTTGACCTATGTGCTAATACAACCTTGAAAGGGCCTGATTATGAGTATATCAATACTGTGTTATCAGCGCCTGCGGATTTGCATCGTTCAGCACGACATGCTTTATCTCTTATCGCAACAGCAAGGCCGGCTGCTTTTATCACCACGTTGGCAAAAGAGGTATGGTGTTATAAGATCTTAAGAAGTGAATCAATTTGTGGCAAGGGTGTTAGGCTGCGTTTACATTAACCCAGGTATGAACTTTCCCGGGTAAAAACTTTGCTAGTCTGCACTTTAGCGGACCAGCTTTCAATATCGGCACATTATGTGTCATGGGTTAGGGCTAGGTTTTGGAAAGGGGTTTTAGTTGATGTTATTTAGGGTATAAGTTAGGGTTAGTTAGGGTAAGTTAGGGTAAGGTAGAGTTTAGTTTGCTAGTTAGGGTTGAGTTAGGGTAAGGTAGGGTTTAGTTAGGGTTAGTAGGGTATTTGGTCAAATTCGTTCCTGAGAGATATGACATAAATCTGGTCCGCTAAAGTGTGGTCATCCCAAAAACTTTTCCGTTTTTAAAAGGTAGCCAGTTTCCATCAGCCCGGGTTTGCTTGAAACGAATATCGCTCTTGAATAATGGGAAATAATGCTGTTGCTGCTGCAGCGTTTTTAAACTTTCCCGTGCTAAACGTTTTGGTATTTCCATTTCTCCAGTTCTGTTTATAAACTTATCCGTTTTTAAACTTTCCCACCTTCAGCACCGTTTTTAAAGAACCCCGTTTTTAAGCTGGAGTAATGGAAACGCAAGGCCGAAACGGGAAAGTATTTATTCGCTTAGTTTAACCCCAGGTAAATGGAAACGCAGCTTTAGTTTGACAATAGTCTCAGCAACATCGTACGAGACTGAAAGTAGATGAACTGTGACATAAGCCTTGCACTCATTTAAAATAAGAACAGCAAAGTCCACGGATTTGTTGAGTTGTTCATTGAAAGAGATACTTTGATCGACTCTTTTCGAAATAGCTGTGATGATTCTTCCTTTCAAGTAATCAATATTTGCATGAAAAATAATTAGGAAATTAAATACAAATCATTTTGGTCTAACAATGACCCAAACAATCGAGAGTAGATGAACGAGAATATATAAACAGTGTAGTCCATTAGAGAGTCCATTGCATTAAGTACTTTCCAAGAGTCTTTTGGGTGTAAAAGGTTATGATAGTCCAGAAGAAGATCAGAGCGACAATTTGACGCACCAACAGATCAGAAATATTATGGCTCAAATCTACTAGACTATGTTAAGTATTTATCAAGAAGCTAATTGCACCTTTTAGCCTATTGTAGATTGTTTTTATATCAAGCATTATTTTCAGCAGCGGTCTTTTATCGTCTCACCCTTTCCTCAGACGGAAATCTCGAAGCTTCATAGTGGGTTTCTCTCCACAGTTATAATCAAATTGAAATTCCCTCAATATTCAGAATAACTTAATGTAGCTTGTTGTTTTAATCTAACTTGTGTTTTAGTATGTCTTTTATTNAGTCCAGAAGAAGATCAGAGCGACAATTTGACGCACCAACAGATCAGAAATATTATGGCTCAAATCTACTAGACTATGTTAAGTATTTATCAAGAAGCTAATTGCACCTTTTAGCCTATTGTAGATTGTTTTTATATCAAGCATTATTTTCAGCAGCGGTCTTTTATCGTCTCACCCTTTCCTCAGACGGAAATCTCGAAGCTTCAGAGTGGGTTTCTCTCCACAATTATAATCAAATTGAAATTCCCTCAATATTCAGAATAACTTAATGTAGCTTGTTGTTTTAATCTAACTTGTGTTTTAGTATAACTTGTGTTTTAGTATGTCTTTTATGACAACGACAGGTAGCTCGTCACGTGGCCTCGACGTCATCAATCTCCTTCAATCAAACCTCGCCAGCTGCTATCGCTGTTTATTCTCATGTCCGTCATCAACCTACACCAAGTACTCCTGATTCACAAAATTCCAATATTATTCATTCTGCAAGAAGTGAAATTCTTAGAACAATTGAGCTGATGATTGATAAGAGTCAGCATGAAGTTGTCCACTTGATCGTCGAAGTAAGTTGACCATTAGCTTACTAATTTTATTCAGTGTTGTTATTCTTGCTCTTGCTTTTGGCGAGAAGCGGCTAGTTTTGTTTATCACCTCTCTCTGTGAGTGTTCTCGTCTCAATTAGACTTCACGCTTCAAGGCTTTGTCTTTAAATTCTGCATACGAGCCATCCAGCACCGAATCCAGCATTCCAATTCTCTTTCTTCCTATGGGTCTCTTGCCGCCTTTAAGTCTCCCTTCTATGTGCGAGCCATTTTTGTTTTCTGGTGTTTATTGTTCTCGATAGGCACCTTCTTTCTCCTGGTCTATGCAAGACATCATCGTTTCGCACTTTATCCCTCCAACTTATATTTACTATTCTACGCCAGAACCACATTTCGCATGCCTCCAGTTTGGTTTACCACATCCTGACTGTTATATAAGCAACTGTAATTTCGCTTCAACTATAACTTTTTGTTGGCCATCCCAAAACGTAGACTCCGGCTAAACTCCACAAAAATTCTTTCAAAAGTGTTTTGCCATGATTACAATGAAGACAAATAAGAAAATAATTGCACTTGAATAAAATAAGGCTCGAAGTTTGTAGTGCTGGAAACTTCTTTTTCGATCTAGCTCTGTTCGAAGTGTTAAAATATTGTATCGTCTCACTTAACAGGTCCGTTGTCAGCTATTGGTGGAAGTTTTGCTTTTCAGGCAAACTCTAAAAAGGAGACAAGTGAACGTCTCGAGTGTTCTAAACCTAAGTGACCAACAAAACTGAGTACGGGTTACAGCTTTCTTAGATACTTACAGCATTTTCATAACACAAAAACCCAAACTACTTAATGTTAATTTTGTTTTTCACAGGTGGCAGATATTGTAGTTCACTGCCTCGATCACAAAGTTGTTAAAGAAAAAGGTCTTAATGAAGTTTTTCCAGCAATTTGCAGGTAATGATGCTGCTATAATTCTTTTTCTATGTCGTTTATTTGAAAGAATCAGATTGAATTTATATTCCTGCACTTTATGAGTATCATTTGTGAATTTACCTTGGACAGATTATGAGGCCTTTGAAAAGCCAGTTAAAATACAAGCATGAGAAAGTTCAACCGTTCCAATTTTGTTATGTTTCTCAATCATTTTTTGTCTGCGCGATGAAATTATACCGGGTTACCGGGTGTGCCAAAAAAAACTATCCAATTTTGACAGACCACGATAAATCGTACACTGGACCGATTTTGAAGATTTATGAATTCGTCTTAGCTAAAATCCAGAATTAGATTCTAGGATTTTTTGTAAATATTTTAGTCTTCTGTTTCTTGAGCTATAAGCGAGTTTCTTAAAATTTTCAGTCTCGAAAACACTGAAAATTTGGATCACAGCACCAAGACTAAAAAATGTACAGAAAATCCTGAAATCTAATTCTGTATTTTAGCTAATGAATAAGTCATCAAGTCTTCAAAATCAGTCCAGTGTACGATTTATCGTGGTCGGTCAACAATGGATAGTTTTTTTGGCGAACACAGTAGCTTCCGCAAAGTTTTCGTGATAAAAATCGTAATTTGTCCTAATTATCTCTTAGATCACGGGCTTTAGGAAACTCTGAATTAAAAATTAGATTTTTCGATGATACATCGAGTATTTTCTTAAAGTTTTATTTCAATCGTGATACATCGAGGGCGAAGCGCGTGGCAGAGTGACGTGACCTAGAGCCATTAAAATAAAACTTTAAGAAAATACTCGATGTATCATTGAAAAATCTAATTTTTAATTCAGAGTTTCCTAAAGCCCGTGCTTAGATCCCTATTTTTATTTAGTATCACAGTGATGTCAAGCTCTTGTCTTAATTCCTAATTTCCTTGTGTGTCGTTTCGTCTCCAGGTTCAATATGGTGTCATACTGCAGTCATACACGTCGTTTAGCGATTGGTTCCCGAATCGGTCACATTGCTCTTTACGAGTTGCGATCTTCCCGATGTCAGCTTATTGCGGCCCATTCCTCTCCTGTCAGTGCACTTGCTTTCTCACCGGAAGGAAAAGTTTTGGCCTCATTTTCGTTTGATGACGGAAAGATAAGCTTTTGGCAGGTATGAAAAATCATGTATCAGTCTTAGTTTCTCTCTCAAAGAAATAACTTTTTCGGAAGTATTTAATTTCACTTAGAAAGAAGACTTGAGGATTACTATTTTCATCATATATCGATATATCGAAGAATCTATTATCGACCAAAATTTAAGTCGTTTTTGTCTAAGAAACGCATTTTTAGAAGAAGTTATTTTTGCCCAAAAGTAAGGTATAGGCTTGCCTTTTTGGCAAAAAATAGGTATTTTTGGAAGAATTCATTTTTGACCAAAATTAAGGCTCTAGGCTTACCGTTTTCGCTAAAAATAGGCATTTCTGGAACAACTAATTTCAACCCAAAACTATGGCTTTAGGCTTGCGTTTTTCATCAAAAATAGGCATTTTTGGAAGAACTCACTTTGGACCAAAATTAGGCAACTGGCCCACCTTTTAATCAAAAACAGCATTTGTAGAAGAACTATCGACTCTCCTTTTTCGTTAAAACCAGGCATTTTTTAAGATCTAATTTTCGGCCAAAAAGTCAGGCTATAGGCATTTTCAGTCATTTAAAGCATGTTCAATTTATGAAAATCTTCATTTCTTTGACTTAGCTGTGACCATTGCATTTTCATGTAATCTAAAAGCGCGGTATTTTTTCTATTTCAGACAAGCTCCAGCTTACTTGGTATGCTAAGTTCAACCGTCAAATGTGTACATTCTTACAAAACCCCTGAACTGAAGAAGTGTTCGCAGGCAGCTATAAAACAGCTCAGATTGGTTTGGATTAATCACAAGAATGTTGTTATTTTAACAGGGGACAACAAACAATTTAAATATTCTATTTAGAGCTTTATTCTTAAAGATTTAACTTCGTACTTGAAAAGTCTTAGAGTAAGATAGAATTTGAGGACGATTGTGTCAAATAACGGAAAAATTTGTTCAGGGCTAGAGGGTCCACTTTATCGCTCAAACTAGCCACCTCCTTCCATTCTTTCATAACATACCCACTTGTAGGTTAAGGTAGGGCAAAAAAAGGCATTGATAAATTCATGAATTTCATTGTTATTATGCTTTAGTTCAAGAAATCATTTTCTATCATGAACAAAATCGAAAAAGCTGCTGGTTTACAACCAAGGACACTTGGCCTCGATTTAGAAGCAAAAATCAAGTGACTCATTTTACCCCACTCTGATCCATTTTTGCCCCACTCCATCCTACTAAGATTTAAGTACTGACAAAATTCTTCCCCACTTTACATTATTCGGCCTAAAGATTGCCATTACCGCCCTTCCCCTCAGATACATATTTTTCATTGCCCGACATTCTACGAGCGACAAGATGTGGTAATCTTTCCATCGGAAAATATCCTGAGAAAGAGAATTCTTCCAAAGACACATCACGTAACTTTTCAAGAGAAACGTTTCTTTCAAGAATCGATCTTTTAAGAACAAAATGAATTCAAGTCCGTCTCAAATTAAATGTCACGTGAAATACCCGCGAATAGAAACAATTGAAGAGTTTTTCTTGAGCAATTTTGCGTTATCGCAAATCTCACGTGACATCTCATTTGAGACATACTTTAGATTCTCGATTATGTCGTTGAATAAATTCTGAAATTATCAGTAGATAGAAAATTGTTTTGTAAATAGAAATTTTTATTGGAATAACTCCAATATGCAATACTGTTTCTTCTTTCTCGTGCTTCACCAAGGAATGCACCGTACTTGATGCAAGTTAATCGATTTCCGCAATTATTGCGCATCAACTTACCGTATTGACGGACACTTTTCAAGAAAATAGGCCTAGGGTCGATTCAGGCTTTTCGACACACGGGCTTTTTGAAACACTGTTTTTTCGAAACAGAAATTGTTTACAAATTCTACAAAATGTCACGAAAAGCCCGATGTTTCGAAATGCCCAAATTGACCCTATCCCACCATTCCTTTTTCAGACCTGCTAATTAGTCGAAACGCCAATTATTGATAAGCCAATAACATTATAATTCGCTTTCGCAATTATGTCAATACTCGCACATTAAAAATCAATAATTTTACCTCGTCTACTGTATTCCTAAAGTTTACAGTTCTTGTGAAACCACGAGGTTTCCTGCAAAGTCAAATGTGACGGAACACAGGAAAACTTCTCGTCGTGCCATTCCAAGCGATTTGACAAGGTTTTGAATTTTTATTAGCATTCCTATTCCTAGATTCAACTTTGGTAAAAAGGAACACTTTTGTCTCCCTTGCTGATTAAACGTTATTGACTGGAATTTTGTCACTTCTGAAAACTTCTATCTCCCAAAGGAAGAAAAATTGATTATTTGCAAAATGCAATAGAAATTCCGCTGTAAAATAATCTCCTGGGATATTTTGGCACATAGTTCTTGCAAAAAACTGCCTAACCAGCAGAACAAAGGTGAATTCTGCAAAACAAAAGATGCAGCTCTCCGACGACATCAGCTTTTCGACTTTGCCGACATGACAAAGCGACTTATTACTAGACTTATTACTTTGAGTCCTAGTAATCGCTACCATCCACCCACCCTATTACTAGGACTCAAAGTAATAAGTCTAAAAGCGAGTTGCTTTTCAGAAGAATAGCAATCTCGTCCCCAGAGTGAGTTCGTTGCTCTACCTCTACTCTGGGATACAAGTGGCTGTTCTGCAATTTGATTGGCTATTCGAAAACAATAGATACCATAAACAATTTCTCGAAATCTTACTAATTATTCGAGTAACAACAATATAATCTAGTCACTAAGCAACAACCACTACAATGTTACTTTGTTGTTTGGAAACGAGGTCGCATAATGAGCGTTACCCTGCCAACCGCAGATCCATAATGGCTGCTAATCTGTCCATTTTCTGGACAGATTTGTGCAATGTGTACCAGGGTGTTCACTCGGCTTCGTGACTAGCGTATGACGTAAGAACACCCTAGGAACGAGGTTGGAAGAATAGAGCTCACACCCTCAGGAGGCGCAGTCGCGGCGATCATAATGTTTTGCTCCCAAATTCTGAAAACAGTAGACTTCGCAGAGACGGAAATATATTTCCCAATCAAACACAAAAATCTTCAAAACAGCAGGTTTCGGATCCACCACCAGGGTTTTGCTAATGAAAATGAGAATCTCTCCAAAGTCTGCCAAACCTTGACTTTTGGAGCAGAAGGTTCAGAAGGCCTTCCAAACCTACCAAACCTACCGCTTTCAGAATTTTGGGGTCAATCAAACGCGAATTCCGAGTCTACCAAGTTTACCGTTTTCAGAATTGGCACCAATCAAACACGCCCTAATTCGTCAGTTCGATGTAAGAATTGCAGAACTGCATCATGAAAATGATATTTTGAAGAACACGCTCTTCAGTGAAATGTTTAGTCGTTTGGCCACCATGTTGAGTGATGTTCAGAGTTGTTGAGTGAAATTTGATCCTGGTCAAAGATGTTTAGTGAAAAGGCCTTGTCGTTTAACAAATATTTAATACGTAGATCTCATTTACAACAGATATATCGCACATCTGATCGATGCAAACCCAAAGAGCTTTTACGAAACGAGAAATGAAAATGATATAAATGTTTCTAAATTTAAGAATCACATTGAAAATATAAATCTATTAACATTAATGATAAATTCAGTAATATAAAAATTCTGTTAGCCTTATTATAAGGATCTTTGGATTCCATTAATAATACAATCATTAAGAAGTGTACTTGTACTTTTGAGTCGCAATTCAATTGAAGATGGCGTGAATTTCACATGTAATAAGCAATGATCTTTATTGTTTACCAAACCCGCTGTGATCGCTTCAATTCCTGTTAAAAATAAGAAAATTCAGTTAGATATTTTCACAAAGTGATTTTCCACAGCCTACAATGCTTGCAAAAAGTCTTGGAACACCTTTCGTGTTTTCTCCTTGGTTTGCGAAACATTCCCCATTCCCTACGAAACAATGTCATTCTGTAAAGAAAATCCGACTAGAAAACAACAATCATTGGGGGAGGGTTGGGGGAGCTTTAACTTATCGTTATGGATAAATTATGAAAAGTATATAGATTTCAAGACATGGTCTCATTTTTCCAAGGACCTTTCGAAGGCATTGCAAATGACGGTGCTGGCTTAGAAACAAAGCACCACAAAACGCAAAGGGACACCTTTATTTGTTGCCCTAAAATGAAACAGTTTTAACCTGTCAGATAACTGAATCATTCCTGAATATTTTCGTCTGACATAGCTGACGATTTTTTGTGAACAGTGTCAGCACAAACTATCCACAAGAAGATAACTACGTCGGTCCAGCCGGGGCTTCCAAAGTACGGCTTGATGCAAGGACCGATAAACAAGTCATCTAAATTTTTCATAACGGTCAGCGAAGGTGAGTTTTGAACACCTCATAATAAAGAAGAATCAATTAATGATAAAAGAATTAAGACTACTCACCAATAATCTCGACAATTTGAAAATTAAATCTCTGTTCTACAATTTGCAGCAAATCCTTCAAAGTTGTTTGATTTTTTAAGCTGATTTGCTGTCTCTTTTCATACCCCGTGCTGCCCCATTTCTTCCCATATATCTGAGTGTCTATCTTGAAAGGCCGAATAAAATCGAATATCGATAACTGATAATTAATAAACAATCTCTTTTCTGTATCACTAGCATCTTTGTAAGACAAATGGCCTCCAATCATCATATTAAGCGAGGGCGAATCGAAAGTCATACACAAGATATGCCTTTGATGTTCCCAACCATTTATTATGTCGTCAAATGTTGTCATTTCTTTCGTATCGTCCAATTTTGAGGATAAATTCGAAGGCGGTTGCAGAAATATTCTAACGTCCTTGAGAACATGTTGTTTCAGATTCGAGACGAATATCACGATGGTTAAATTGTCAGGAGTCATAACTTTCTGCGATGACATTTTGATGTTTGTATCCTCGCAAATTGTTTGCATTTCGGATTTCGAAAAACTGACAAGTTCTTCAGGTAACGTAGGGAACCTTCTTTCCGGAGCCTGAATTGCTTCAATCGCGTATGGTGGTGGCGACTCAGAGTCCAGGAGATCTTTCATGGGTTGTTGTTGCTGCTGGATAAAATAAATGATTTTATTAACAGTACAATAGAAAGATGTCTTGAAGTAGCATTGTTAAGTTTCTTAAAGGGGCCTGTGCAAGATAGATCCTTTGCGCGCCGAAGTTGACTTTCTGATTATCAGAAAGTAAGATGGCTGCCGCCTAGCAGCTTGTCTGATGTTACCAGCTTTTGTTTGAAAGAGCATCATGTCAGAGACAGGCAGTAAGCTTGGAAGACCAAAGCGGTGAGAAGTTCGACATGTGGTGTACTTTTCAGAGTCAACATATAACATTTGGACGAAGGCCAAGCAGGAAACGTGCGATAAAAGATCGTTCACGCACAACGACTTTGCGAAGTGCTTCATGTATGCAACTTCTAAGGTCCTGAAATGTACTTATAAGATCCCATAGCATAGGCGACACAATTCAGGACCTTAGAAGTTGCATACATGAAGCCCTTGCCAGCATTTGTTTTTGTTTTGATTGCATGCACGCCCGCAAAGGATCTATCTTGCACAGGCCCCTTTAAGAGGATCTGTTGCACGTTTTCCGTAGAAGCGAGCATAGGTTCCAAATCTTTAAATTTGCGTAAAAAGGTAGGTGTAAAATTCAGTGACATATTTCTTTGAATCGAATTGCTTGAAAGAAACTTTAGCTATTTTGCTATAACTCTACCGTTGGACTTTTCAGAAATCTTGAATATTTTCGAAATTACAGCGTATTTCATATTTCAACTCATTCGAGGATGTGACGTCATCAAATTTCTAAATCGCAAACCAGAAGAGTGAAAGACTTTTTCTTGAGACCATATTGTAGACGTTCATAAACAATGTTTTTCTGGAAAATTATTCGATGTTTCCTCAAAAAGTTTAGAAATTACGATGGTTTAAGTTTTTTTCAAAATTTTTCTTGAATTCTTAAAAAAGAAGAAAAGCACTCTAATTCTGAAAATATTGAAGATTTCTGAAAAGTCCAACGGTAGGATTATTACAAAGTAGCTAAAGTTTCTTTCAAGCAATTCCATTCAAAGAAATAGGTCACAGAATTTTACACCGACCTTTTTAAAGATTTGAAACCTATGCTGTAGAAGCATGCAAATATAAACAGCAATTCAAGGCGCGGAGATTCACAGGTCGATAGCAAGCTTTCGTAAAGATAGGCTCCCACCCACCCATCCCTCTCCGTTTTTAGTGAGATTCGGGTTACATGAGTCGTAAGAACGAATGAGCGATATGAGTAATGTGCTTACCGAGTTTACTTCAGTCAGTATACCTATGTCCAAACATATTATGGTCCAAACTTGCTAGACTGACCTCACTACTATCTTTGTACTGTAGTTTAGTTAATAAATAAAGTTGTTTTCGGTTGATTGCAATGAATTATTAAATAACAGGAAAGAATTAACATTTCGGACAGAAAAGTTTGGATAAAAACTTTGCTTTACGGAAGTTTAACTAAAAATCGGCACCGAATGCTTCAAATAGAAGTTTCGCGAGCTAAACATTTAGACAAAAACATTTTCGGACGCTTTAAAGGTAATTCGGACGATAAAGTTTCGGACGAAGTTTTACCGCCCGAAACCTTTGCCTTTGGATGAAGCGATTTTGTTCGTGGGAGAGGAATGCTGGTAGGATGTACACAACAAGGTTGCATCATATTTTTACACAAATGCCCAAAATCATTCTTTCATACAAGTATGAGCACGAAAAGAAAAGGCTGTGTGTGTTATTTCTAACATTTTGAAAGTTGAAACAATGATAATAATAGAAATATTTATACAGGTTAAAACCTTTTCAGTGCCGAAGGCATCGTTATCAACAATGTTTGAACAAAACTATCGAGTTTATGTTTCGAATGTCAGTTGGGAGTTCATTGTAACAAGAAGGACCTTGAAACAAAAATGACTTCCTTGCAGCCTCCGTTCAAGAAAAGAACGGAGATTTTACCCACTTATTGGATATTTATGTAGAAATCTTTATCATTTTCTGAGTTAAAAAGAACCATTTGCTGAATATTTTTCGTCTGGCATTGGTTACAACAAGTCATTCGATAAGATCTTAACGAGAAGAGACGAGAATAAATATAGTGCACTCCTAATTTCTCCTCTTTCGGGTCGTATCTGACGATTTGCTGTGATTAGTGTCAGACGGCAATACTTATCAAATGGTTCCCTTACTCAACCCAGTTTCCAACTTTTGTACCAAATGAATACATTAAAAAACAGAACATACCTCTAAAGTTTGCAAATCATTCTCATTAGACATCAAATCAGCTTCCTCCACCTCATTCAAATGTGGTGGCGCATTAATGTCTGGTAATAATGGCTGTTCGATAGATTGATTTTCAAATTCTCCAGCGTTTTCTTCAATCTGATTAGTATCCTCGAGTTTCCCTGTATCAAAGTTACCCAACAAAGAGGCATTTTGCGTAGATGCACTTGGAGAAGGTCCATCGAGTAATACATTCGCATCGAGTAATTGCTTTGCGCTTTTTTCGATTTCATTAATGTCAGTCTGTTCAGGTCCAGAGCTGTCGCCGACACCAGAGTCCTCAAAATCCAGCAACAACGACGAATCAGGTTGCTTATCAACAGTTGCCTTAGCAACTGAGGTCTCCTCCGCACTGGGACTTGACGTGTTAGGCTTGGACGCTCTCGATCGTTGTTCTCTTCGTCTTCTGTTTGAAAATCCAGCTTTTTCAGCCCTAGGACTATCACTCTGTGAAATTAAAGTTGTGGGAAATAATTCTCCGGCTAATCGGATCTTTTCTACATCTTCTGTCACTCTTGTAATTGATGGTTTCGTCTCTCGTTTCTAAAGAGGAAAAAACGATTCTTAGTTCAATGAAACTATGATAAATGTTATTGTTCATAAAAGAATACGTCTTTTGATTACGTGAATCAGATTCTATCTAATTTTTAACTTGATCAAACCTCGTTAATCTTGAGCTTTAAAATATGGGCATCTTCTAATCACGATATAAAAACCAAAAACCTAGCCACGGCAATGTCCTTTGTTACAAATGCAAGTTTGCCAAATTTCTTTTACTTCTCGAACAAGACCAAGAACACTGGACATTAAAATAACTTCCAATGTTCATAGAGGCAGACAATTTGTGCTGCCCTTACACTGACAAAAAAAGATTTTAGGTTTTGGTATATAGATGACGGTTTAACGGCTCGGTTTAGAAGCTTGAAATTTCTGCTTGAACCCCTACGGCCGCGAAGAGAGGAGGGCCATGTCCAAGAGATCCCATACTTGGCTCCATCTATCATTTTCAAGAACTTCGCTTAAACTGACTTAAAAGTCAACTCACAGTTTCCTCCTGTTTCGCACTGGTGAATTTTTCACTTGACTGTGATCCACTCCTCATTTCAGACGTCGTTGAAGACGATCCTGAGTCTTGATCCGCCATTCCTTGTTTTCCTTTATCACCAACATAACCACTTACTCCCCAAACAGTCTTCTGTGGTTTTCGTGTGTTTGCTGGTGATCTAAATTGTTAAAAAGACATACACTTTAACCAAATGACAACATAAGTATAACGTGCAATAAAGCGCATCTATTTCAAATCATTTACTTCAAATGCCAATATCAACGGTGACATACGTTTTGTGGAGCACCGATTGACCGTTGCAGCCAATCAGACGCGAGACAGACTGCCTTTAAAACTTAGCTTAACTTTAAATATCTTCCATTTGCCTTTTGTTGTATTGTTCATTGTTATCATTGTTGACTTGTACTTTGTTGTATTGTTATTGTCTTTTGTTGTATTGTCTATTAAAAATATTGTTGAATTGTAAGTACCATACGCAATGGGAGCAAGATGACCCTGAGTCCTCTCCCGTTGCGGATGGTACATAATAATGTAAATACGTTTTTGTTTTGATGTTTTTATGGATATAAAAAAAAAAGCGCATCTGCACATAAAACATTCCATCTTGATAAACAAAATGAATGAAAATAAACTGTAGAAATTCTGCTTCAGCCTATCTCGAAATACTTCAATCACAGATTTTTTTCTAAAGAAATTTGCAAGAATGAACAATCAAATAATTTTTAACGGCGTAATTTTGAGACAGATTTTGTGGAGAGAATGTAACTAGAAGAAACCTCTACAATAAAGAAAAATTTCAGCAGCATGGAAATGAAGCGATATTTTATTAACTACAGAAATTCCGGAGTTTTCTGGTGAACAAATTGCAACCGTAATTTTAGTCAAATAATACCTTTCATCTTAAAGAAAAATTTCCCCAAGAATATTTTCAAAATTGCACTTTCTAATTGTACAAAACATAATAGTTTGGAACCAACATTTTGAAGCTAAAAAAGTTCCGTCTTCATAATTTCTCTAAATACTCTTCAACAAAAGTCTGACTAACAGTAACGTGAAACTCACGAGTTGGAATCGCCAGTAGGAAGAATCATTCCACCATGAGATGAACTCGTGCCAATTGGTCGACTTTCCGCAACAACCAAAGATAGAGCAGGTTCATTATATGGGATCTTCTTCGGTGCCTCTTGCTTTGGGTAAGCCCCAAGTTTCAGTGAACTGACTTCTTTCTTTAAATCTGAAAACAAATAGAAAGATTACCTTTAACATTTTGAAAATTATACCGTGAAATAAACAAATAAAGTTAGTTGAAGAGGTGGTAATTGCTTCATGAAAGGGGAGAGCATATTTCTTTCTGACACTAGCCAAAGCAACATGTAAAGACTCATTGGTGTTACCATTAAAGATCATCTATTTGACGTTTCTGTATCGATATTCCTCAATTAATTTTAGGTGCTTCGTCAATACGCGGATGTGTTATTCAATAGAAATCCTATTTCCTAAGAGTGGAACAAATGGGAGATCATATGTTTACGTTTCACTCAATACACAGAAATTTCCGATGCTTTCTAGGGTCTTCTCTTTTAATCCTACAGTTAAAGGGAGTACAAAGACCAGCAGCCTTTGCCATCGTTTGTTTTTGTTTTTGTGAATTTCGTACAGTCAGTTATTCCGGAAGCTGTGCAGAGCAAGTCGCTGACTGTGCGCAAAGCATGCTGGTCTTTGTACTCCCTTTAAAGGCAGTCTGTCCCCTTGATGAATGAAAAAAATTGATAAAGATCTCTATTGAATATTCCACAAATTTACGATCATTTCCTTTATTCAAAGAGAGCAAGGTTAGTCAAGCATAAATTTCATGGCCATGAAAATTATGCATGAATGACTTTGCTTTGTTTGAATGAAGCAAATTATCGAGGGGACAGACTGCCTTTAAAGACCTCGGGAAAGGATGTCGAGTTTACAAAATCTTTTTTCAACTGCTCGTAGAATCATTAACAAATTAACAATTTTTCAGACATATCGATCGATTTTTAATTCAAGGATATTGAGATGTAGAATGACGACGTGATTTCTTGTATTCGCTCAATGTTTTTATCTGATGATTTTATTTTCTCTCAGTTCGAAGCCATAACGATCATTCAATTCAATGCGGAAAACTGAGACTCGTGTAATCAGTCTAATTGAGATGTTCAATCAAGAATATCTTGGATAGATTTATCTTTGTCTGATGAAATAAAAAATAAAAAACTGGGAATAAGCATGACTAACCTTGCTTGACTGGTTCTGATTCCCGCATATGTTTTGGCTTATAAGGAGCTGCTCCGTCAGCAAGTGCATCCGATACAAATCCATCGAGGAAAGATAATGT
The DNA here is from genome assembly GCA_004194415.1 of Aurelia aurita. NCBI lineage: Eukaryota > Metazoa > Cnidaria > Scyphozoa > Semaeostomeae > Ulmaridae > Aurelia > Aurelia aurita. Next base: position 567,009 of record REGM01000083.1, on the reverse strand, counting down.
CGAATCAACCTTGTGAAAAGAATCAACAAATAATCAAAGAATGAATAAGCAAAAGAAAATTGTATATCTATGCCCTGCGACTCTCATTTCTAAGGAAGTCTCCATAGAAAATACGCAACATCCATCCGCAACAGTCTCTCAAAAACAAACTGGGAATCAAAATTTGATTACATTAATAGACAATAACACTAAAGATGGCCGCCGCGCAAAGCATGCTGGTAAAAGGCTCCCTGGCGACTACCTAACGACATAAAAATTTTGGTCTGCCGTTTCGACTAGCTAGCTGTGGTAAAGATCGGAACATGTAATCAATGTAAACAAACAGGAAAATTTTTAATTCGAACACGAATCTTTAGTTAAAACTTAAATTTGAATCAAAAGTTTACTTTTTCAGCTTTGGAAAGGTTTCCTTTCGAACCATGTTGAACTCGAATTCAAGGTCCATTCGAATTCAAGCTAGCTAGTCGAAACGGCAGATTGAAATTTGTAAGTCGTTAGGTGGTCGGCAGGGAGCCTTTTACCAGCATGCTTTGCAGCAAACACAACAGAGTCTTTGGAGCCGCCATCTTTAGCGTTATTGTCTATTGTCTATTGTGTATGGTTGGTTTGCTGTCAACCAACTATCTTAAGGTTAATAAGAAAAATAAAAAAATTGCTTAGCAGAGAGAGCACTACATATTAAAGTATGTTTTTAAGGAGCAAACATTTTGCCACACAATGAAAACGCACACAAACTTGCCAAACCTCTAGATCTTCGCAGCTAGCATCTGGGGGCAGTATTTCATCAAGTGAAGGGAAAACATCGAAGAGGCACAGCAGCTCCGCACAACGCTGTAAAAATTAACAAAGATATGCATTAAACGTTTTTAGATAAGTTGAAATGGTCTTCAAAACATAACGCAAAGAAAACGTCAAAAACACAATGCTAGATTAAATTGAAGTTGAGCAACAAGGAATCCAAAAACACTATTTACTGAAGACAAGGTTCGATTTTCTATCTTCATCCGAAACCCTCTACTTTCAAAAATGAAGGCCTTACTATAAAATTGCCTCTCTAATTCACTGATATCTATTTGGGAATAATTATCTGAAGCTACGTACGTATGTCAGGTTGAAAGTTTTCAGGGAAACACAGATGTCTTGAGAATGCAACCATTTGCAGTATATATTGTAAAACGAAGAATTCGAGGTCAACGTAAACATTGATTTTACGAGCACACATTACCTGTTTCATTTCAATGCAATCTGATAAATGCATCTGATCAGTAACTCTATCTCTGATGTTGTCCGGCAAATATCCAATTTGACCCGCAATTTTCGTTATAGCTGAAACAATCCAGGGCTTTGTCGATTTATCTGGAATGAACAATTGACATTCAATAAAACCTTTTAGCGTGCTTTACATCTTAAAAATGATGTCCTGAACGTGGACAGAAAACACATAGTAATTGTCCACTTGTATGCACGATAGTTCAGCATTATCAGATCTTTTCATTTCTAGGCACCGAGAAAACAAATTTCTTTGATAAAAAGTCACTAACTTCAAAGCTCTGTGAGTGATTAAAACTTTGAATTCTGGAATCTTAGGACCGGCTCTCGGTTATGTTTAGAAGCATAATTTAGGCCTAACGTGCATCTTGTTTGATGATATCCAAAATACAATGACAGCCTCGTTTTTCAGGAAAATCCTCTACGTTTCAGGCCATAAACACGAAAGTTCCAGCATTTCAATTGCAGTAGCCAAAAATAAGAAACGCACATTTAAGAGACTTAGATACTCAGTTTTTTAAAGATATTGGCTAAAACAATGGGTTATTGTTTTTAAACAATAGCTAGAATTGCTAACAGTGTTTGTTATTCGCGGGTACCTATAGTAGAATGATTACATGAGTCTCAGTTTTACGCATTGAATTGAATGATAGTTATGGCTTCAAACTTGTATGAGAGAAAATAAAAACATCAGATTGAAAACATTGAACGAATACAAGGAATCACGTCGTCAGTCTATACCTATAGTAAATAAAATTAAGCAAAACCAAGGGCCATATATAGTAGACAACGCAGCAACTGTTGCCAAGGACTAGACTTATTACATGAGTCCTTGTTTTCACTCCATTCCTCCCTAACCATACCCCACAATACCAATGACTATAACAATAAATAACAATTCAACTCAATGGAGAAAAACTTTGACTCATATCATCAGTCTAACCAAGGATTACGACTAAAGTAGAACTACAAAACTGAGCAAGGTGAAACATCAATATTTGACAAGATACAACAATTGTGTTTGATACAAACCACAGTGTTTTCTATCGAAGAGCGTACAAAGTTGTTCCATAACATCCTCAGCATCGCAATGAATGGCTAGATACGAATATTCACCAATCACCTATAGTTGAAGTTAGGGATACTTATTGTCTTAAATTAGATGATATATAATTTCAGCATTTTTAATTAAATACATTGCTAGGAAATTAATCTAAATTACACACAGGTGAGTCAAAAATTGACTACACGGGTTGAGATACTGATTCTATCGAAACGTTTAAAAAACTTTTATTATATTTTGAATCATCATAAATTATACATAATTAGTCTTGTGACATACCCAACACATAAGTTGTAGAAGAATATCAGGAACAGCTGGTTTTGCAATTAGATCCAAATAAGAATTGACAGCGTATAAACGCAAATCGTTGTCAAGTTTTTCATCGTCTGTACCTACAATGAGATATAAAATGAGATTAACATACGGCCTAAGAAAATACATAGTTGTGCAATTCATACAAAGAATAGGCCTGTATTTATATCAAGAATAGCAGCATAATAAAGCTCTATTTTTGTATTTTTGAAAGAAAAGATTTCAATCTTAAATGAAAGTAAATAAATGAAAATAAAAGAGAAGATAAAAGAAAATGAATGAATACCTTCACCAATCAATTGCATTAGATTATGAGCCACCTGTGGTCTAACAAGATTTCCACCAAGTTCAAATACATCGTTCATTGTCTCGATAAACCATTCGTTGTCAGGAGCAAATCTAAAACGGAAGATTGAATAAAGTAAATACAAAAAGCCAAGCACTGCAAAGGGAGAAAGGAAAAAAATACAACAAATTTCACTTCTGAAGGTGACAATGCTAAAAGTGATTGCCGCATCAAAATTACAAAATATTGTCTGATATTCGTTACTTGGTCAAAATAAAGAAATTGATTACTAAGAAAGAACCAAAGAAAGAAATACAAAAATTATCCATAAATTGAATATAAAACTAAAACAATGTTAGGAAATTCGAGAAATTCTTGCGATAAGATTAACAAACGGATACTTCTTCGTGCATTTAGAACTCCTCTCTGCATTCATAGATAACCCTCACATACAACTCTCCACTACACTGCAGACCCTCCACTATCCTCTCCGCCCTCTGTAGAACCGAAAATAATTCAATAAACATTTTCGAATGTAAAGAAAGCCCACTTACTTTTCTGCGAGAGTAGTGATGCGATTAACAAGATCAGCTCTTAAATATTCATCGACTGAAGATCGAAGATAACTAATCATTTTATCACAGATCTTCTCCACGTTACTTGCAGTTGTCATTCGATATAGAAGGATCAGGGTCTACGAAAGAAGTCAATGAGAGCAAAGATAAAAAGAGCGAAATTTCAAGCAAAATGGTGACTGATTTATGAGACGATACGGAAAGATGCAATAAACTCAAAGAGCAGAAACGATGAAAGAATGTGCGTAAACATGAGGAAGTGTGTGAATAGATAAGCGTTAAGACACAAAATGAAATTAAAATCGCCTCATGTTTCGAGTCATTTTTTACAATTTGTGTATAATTGTAAGCATTATTTTCAAATTTCTACCACGAGAATATTTTTAGGAAGGCTTACCTTTCTTTTCAAAGTTTCATCTGGATCATTTAAGCAATCAATAACAGTCATTTGATGACGGAATGCATACGAAACGTCAATCTTTATCAAATGGGCCAGAATGTTTATACCTGTGAATATAAGAAAAGATTTGGCAATGAGGCACTCACAGGGATGGGGCGTTCCTCCCTTGTTCCCCCTTAAAAAGCAGCATGCTCCTGCAAAGCAGGAATGCTTTCGCAGCTTTTTTATCTTCCCTAAAGATTTAAGTGCTCCCTGCTCCCTAGTTCTTTTGTTTTTATAGTCGTGCCCCTTTGCTCCCAGCCCTTTTTAGGTCCTGCTCCCTTGCTCCAAGAAACCCCTACTAGCGCATCGGTAATCCGAAATTTCGCGAAAATCTCCAGGGGAGGTGAGTTGGTGAAGCAAACAAGGCAATAAGTTTGGGTTTTGATTGGGATGAATAAAGACATGTCAGCCTGTAGATCTTTAAAGATGGAAGGTTTCTATATGCAGGTTTTACTGTATCTAGTTGTCAAGGAATTCACGTGCAAAAGAGTAGATCCATACCATAAGCAATAAACTTGTGGCAGCCACACTATCATAAGATGATTTCTTTAATTATTTCAAGTTCGACTGAATTAAGCACATAGGATAACATTTTCAAGTCAGTTCTAGCCTTGACCAATAAAGTTCTAATTACATAAATTAGTATCTGAAGCCAAGAAAACAAATAGGTTACGGTAAGAAAGAAAGAATGTTTACCGAGGTACTTGAGGTTGTTGTTTTTCGAAATGAGAAGCAAACCAACTCTTCTTGATGCTAATTCACTTAAAGTTTTATTTGGATACAATGCTGATGCAGTTCGAAGACACTCTGACAGGACAGCTAAAAATAAGACAGAAATACATATTAATCAAGAATATTGGTTATTCAATAAACTTCAGTTGTCCTGGATCAGCGTCCTACTATCAAAAAAACTGTACACAACTTTGAAAAATTCTGAAGCTAAAGGTTTTATCTGAATTACTCAGAAAGGCTTGTTATATGAATCCTCGATAGCTAAATTAAATTTAGATCTTTTCTTTAACAGTTATTGGTAAATTGGTAAAATTTGCTCTCAATTTGTAGCTAGAGCCGCCCTCGTGTTGAAGAGCTAAAGATGTTGGGAAACGTTACAGAATGAAATTTCGAGCAAACTTGCCTGCTGATTATCATTGAAGTTCAACTCATCTTTTGACTTTAATAGCGATCCATAAAATTCTTTATTTTTAGTTCAAATACAAATGATTTCAACAAACATTTATTCAGACACCTGTAAACAATTATTTCTATTTGAAAATTAATCTCTGATTTCTCGAAATGACATATCTCACAAAATTCTAATAACTAACCACATCCAATGTTGTTCTCAATATACGTCGTTTCCAAACACAGCTTCAGAATCTCGTAGATCTTTTCACTCTCCCTACGAAAGAAGTGACTCTTTTAATCATTTGGTGCAAATATGGACAAAAGTGGAGCATAATTCAGTGGCTAGCACAGGGTGATTAAAATACAAGCCTTCCTCATTGACTAATCCTATTTCTACTTTCCTAAAAATAAAATTCTATATTCTTGGCCAGCCTGCAAAAACAAAGTTGGTCTAAGTTGGTGCATACACGAGAGAACCGACGGACCAGGATATCCTAATTTGCACAAGAGCAATGAGATGCACATCATTACTACGAAAAATATGACTTTTAAATGGGTTATCGTGGATTTGAAGGAAAAATGAAATTTGAATAAAAAAGAAAGAAGGTGAAAGCATCTTCCTTTTCGTGACATGGCGTATTGTGAACAGGCATTTCCCTATGTCAGTGATACTTCTAAAAGTCGTCTACTGCTGTCAGTTCGTGACAGCATAGTTTTCGCTAAAAGCCTCCTTTTAAAAGTGCATTCCCAATAAGCGGTCCATTGAGACAATTTATCACAAAAACGACAGAATTGAGTTTAATTCTTGTTACACAACGTAAAATACAGCAGCTTCTTACTTTACAATTTTAATAAGTTTTGAGAAAGATATTCAGAGAAATACTTAACAATACGATATTTATGGAACTCTACCTTTGATCATCATTTCCAAGAAGAGCAAGAATCTTGAACAATTTAATTTGAATCCAAGGAGCTGGCACATTGTAATATGTGAATTCATTTGGAAGTCGAAACTCGATTATCTGCTTCAAAATATTAACAAATGTTGCTGTGAATCTTTTGTAGTCATTCGGGGAATCCTGAAATTGAACAGTAAAGAAATGCATTAAGAATTTGCAGAAAATACATTATATTTGTAAACATTTATTTAAAATTCAAGCACGAGTTAGTTTCGTCGAAGCAAAATATCAACATAAATATGACGGGTATAAATCAACAGCCTTGTCTCTCTCTCAGTTCTTATTCACGCTTTAACGTTCCCTTTAATGTACTTTGTCCATATTTCCTTACCAAATATAGTTTCAACTTCTAGATTGGCAATTTTTGTCGATTTTTCGGCTGCCTATTTCTCGCGCTATGCCCTTTCAAGTTCGGTCTTTATCAAATTTGATCGATGAATTTACGCTGTTTCCAAACCAATAAGTTCCAAGAAAATGCTTATACCGGGTGTCCCAAAAAAAGTATACAGATTTGGTCAACCCTAACGATGATAATTTAGCGCGAATCAATCCGAAATCATTTTTAAAATATACCTCGATAGTCAACTTGAACATAGATACCTTGTTTATTGATATTGATGCTTTGAGAGTTGAACTATTAATCTTCAAAGGACAAATTTACCTCCACCTCCAAACCAGAGCTTTAGCGTTTTGGCCTAAGCAAATTCTTGAAGCACAGCGAATAAGTCAACAATAGCCTTGAAAACATTTCAAACAAGAGGAGAAAAATTAAAACTGCACAACAGGTGCGTTAAAGAAAATATAATTTACGTGACACTTATCATCAAGGGAAGCCCCAAAGTAAACTTCGTGAAATAAACTGTTGATATTAAAATCAGTGAAGTTTACTTCGGAGCCCCCTTGATGATAGGTGTCGAGTAAATTGTACTTTTAAAATGTATCTGCTTTGCAATTTTTAATTTTTCTCCTCCCGATTCAAATTCTTTCAAGACCATTGTTGACTTATTAACTGTGCTTCAAGAATTTACTTAGACCAAAACGCCAAAGCTCTGGTTTGGAGGTGGAGGCAAATTTGTCCTTTGAAGATTAAAGGGAATCGACATAGTTAAAAGCTGGCCTGGGCCAAGTTAAAAATATAGTCTATTGTATTTGATACTGTTGGCACGTGTCGTTTCATTGTATAGCTGAAGAAACAATGGGTGCGTGGGCGTTTTCGTAGCCTATTTATAGCGATCACTCAATATAGCTATGTCTATTCCCTTTAATATCTCAACTCTCAAAGCATCAATATCAACAAACAAGGTATCTATGTTCAAGCTGACCATCGAGGTATGTTTTAAAAATGTTTTCGAATTGATTCACGCCAAATTCTCATCGCTAGGGTCGACCAAATCTGTATACTTTTTGTTAGGACACCCGGTATAACAATGAAATCTTAAACAATCAAAGAGAACTCTTAAGCTTTAGCATCTAAACACTACTTACAGAAACTAATGCAAGATAAACATTGAGGGTAGCTCCCATGACAGCTGGATCTCGATCACATAATGTTTCTTGAAATTTTGATGTAATGCTTGTTAATGAGGATGAATCCAATTGATGAAATCTTAGCATTGCCATCACTGCTTTCTTTCGCACAACTTCTCTGTAACAAATAAGATCACATTTGTCTATTCATTGACCATTACAATTCCGTTAAAGCTTCATTTAAACCCTCCCAATGATTAATCATAAGACCCCTTCAATACATATATAAAGTTGAATAATAAAGACTTTTAAAATTATAGCACACCTGTTTAATGTTTCACTTTGATTCGCCTCATCACAAACAATTTTTCCTTAAACACAAGCAGCCTATTTAAAATTTGCTAGTACTTCTCACTATTGTCGTTTTCCTAGGCCGCCTCTCCTGTCCCCCTTTAAAGCAAGTCGTATTTTGACAGATTGCATTAGGTACAGTAAGTGCCTTTGATAGATACTTGATGCCATGTACCCATTGTAATTTTGGTACATAGGTAGGCACTGAATTATGGAAAGGGTATTCTCTGGTGAAGTGAAAGCTAAAGCAAAACATAAAAGCAAACATTATATATTTTTGAAAGTCTCTAATTCCAACACATAAATATTCGTTATCATAGTTTGTAGCAAAATATCATCTTGTAGCAAATGTAACAAAAGCCAATTGCTAGAAAAAAAGATAAAAGAGGAGAGTAAAATACCTTTTATGCTGCACAAGTTTTGTAACAAGAGGTAAAACTGCTGGTATCATGTCTTTGTTTATGAGTTGGCTTACTGCAATCAACGCAATACAATTTTCCATGATGTTTGTGCTTTTCAGGTCCTATAAGGGTATAGAACCATTATAAGATTACTTTACAAAGAAAAGCATGACCTCTGCAAGCAATCTACTGTACATTTTCACCAGAATAAAAAGATCTCTTAACCATTCAAATTTTAGTCTAGTGAAAAACCAGCTCCATGCAATAAACAAGGCCATAATATGATGTATGCAAACACAACACATACCTTTTGCATAGTATTCATTAACAGCAATGTTAGCTCATGCTCTTTATGCAAGAGGATGCAACAAGCAAGGTAGCCTGGAGTTAAAAATAAATGTTTCCATGAAATGCTATACACATTGTGAGACTTTTAATGTGCAAATTACAGTATATATATACTTAGAAACTAAATCTTACCAGAAAAAGCATGAGATGTGGTTATTTTCTAACGGTTTTTTAATTATCAATTACCTTGTCTGTTTCAGTCATAGCGATAGGGTTATCATACCATGATTTTGTTTTTGTTTTTCAATAAACTTTGATTCGATTTTTACCTCTACTCTACTGTATACTGTACATATTTACATATATATACAATTAACCTAAATCGAATATGAAGCATACAGTAAACAATTTTTCATCTTAAAAGTTCAGCTCACTCTGAAAAAATACTGAATCATGGCTGACTTTTATTTTGGCTAGTTTTCCAACAAATAACAAGCAAGCAAATAAAACTCCTTACCAAGTCTCTTGTCTTTTAGCTTTCCTTTCTGTGTATAATTCACAGCATGAATGAAACCAAAAGTTGCATCATGCCCCAGCATTTCACAATAAATCATACGCATCAAATTTTCTTTCATTTGCTTCTGCAAAGAAAATGATATTTTCTATTTTCTTACTGCATTATGGCAATCATGGTTTAAGCAGAGATGATAACAAAACTTATGAAACAGCGCATCACTTAAATGTGGAAAACCTTTACTTTTTGTTCTGCAAAGCAAATGCGACAAAAAAATACATGAATGTGATAATGATCAAACTAGTAGAATTTAGAGAATACTCACAGACTGCAAGTTTGGTTTTTCTAGATTCTCTCTCAAATACTTTATTTCTCTCTGAATAATTCTATCTTCTTCCTGAAAATAAATTTGCATTTTCAAATTATATTTTCCTGTGCATTTGGGACTAAAACTAACAATTGATAATTTATACTAATTTTGGTCTTTTTTTTTTTTTTTTACATTCATAAAAGTTTACAATATACATATTTTCTACACTACATACAAATTACTTTACAATACTACTGAAACGAACCGAGGGGAGCAAAAACTATGTCAACCCCCAGGCCATTAACATTGATGCAAACTACAATACATAAATACATAAAAACTAGAAAAGAAAAAACTAATAATGCCTACAAAATATATCTACGGACAATGTCAAAGTACTTGGTGGTTGAGTGGTGTATACAACTAGGTTTTTAAATTAACTCAATCAAACCGACCAGTGTTGTGGATGAACTGCAAAGTCAAATCGAGTATATTTCTATTGAGGTCATTAGGAAGGTCTTCATCACCATATAATAAAAGCTGCATAAGAACCTTTTTTTTTTTTGAAAGAATTTTGGTCTTTCATGTTACAACAAACAAAGGAAGAATTATATACAGTAATTTCATTATCTTTATTATCCTTATTCTATCAACTCAAGTTAAGTCTCAACATCAGCATTTTTGTTTTATTCAAAGGGTTTACTTAAACAATGTAAGCTTTTATTGTTGTAACAACTTTTTCTACTGTATGTAAAAAAATAAAATAATGTATTTAAAAATCGTCCCTTGCTTTACTGCAAATTGTGAAGATGTGGTTCCGGAGGAGTTTGGCATATTTTAGCTTGCTATATCAAAATTCTTCATTTGTCAATCAAGGCAGGCAGGGTGCTACTGGGATTTTGAGTGAAATTGCTGGTTTTTCTTGCTGAGATTCCTCCCATTTTCACATTTTGTCTTGGCCAATTTAGTTAATTTTATCTATTTGAGCAAAATGCTTGAAGCGATGCTCAGTATTGGTGTTAAAATTAAAGTTATTTGTGTTCAATGATTAGGGTCTACTAGGGTAAAATGGGTAAGGCAAAAAATATGAATTAATTTTGGAAAAACTTCATATACAGATTTTCTCCAGCTACATCTGTTGGGAATAGCCTCCTTTAAGTATTGAATGTTGATTGAACAGTTCACGATAACGTTTTTCAGCAATGAACATTACCCATTTTACCCCGCAGCCTACCCATTTTACCACTGCAGACAGACCCTACTGAAAATTTTAGTACCTGTGCACATCCAATATACAATAAGTAATTCTTACATATTTGGACTTTGAATCTCCAACATCTTTGATAAGATTCTGAAATGCTCTTGAGAAGCCAGTGGTTGGTCCATAATATGGAGAAAATCCAGGTAGTGTTATCTTATCCATTTGAATTCTTTTTACTTTCTTATCTTTCAACTTGACTAAATCTTTCCCTGAAATGAAATCATATGAAGATTACTATAAAACAACTCTATGAAGACATTCATATTTGATGGCTCCAAAATCAATGTTCCCACTCCAGATTGGAAAGTTTGCCTTGTGTGGTGGATTTCTCCATGCACACTTTAAATGTCAACCTCAATTCTGCAATTCTGGCCACAAAATTTTTGTGAAACAAGGAGAAATCTGCGCCCCAACTTTCCAATCTGGTTTCCCCACAGCCAGCGATAACACTACATTTGTTGGACTTCCTTTGAGGATTAGCATGGGCAGCAAAGTAAATTTAATGTTACTGAATTTATCCTGGTATAAAGTCCCTGTTTGGTTGATGTTATTTAAGTCAATTCGAGTCAGTAGTTACCACTTTTATCTTCTTGTTGTCAGCTGATGGTGGATGCTCTTGTTCCGTTTTTGGGCCTAAAAATCTTTACGATCAATCATCAAACTTCTAACTCGACTGTATTCTCGACTGAGCCATTTCCTAGCATGGACAAGAGTTCCTCGTCTCCATATTTCAGTCTAAATATGTTAAAACAAGACACAAGTACGAATACTTTACCTTTCCATCAACTTCTTCTCCTCTCCACTTGTTACATATTGGCCATCTTTTCTCTTTCATTTTTGATTTCCTTCGATATGAACCTAGAAACGAGGTTAGATCCTTCAGTGCGGTATCTCCTCCCAAGCGTCGCCTTCTGACCTTACGAAAATCACGAGTTTTAATTTTATATCTGTTGAAAAATTCGTAAAAGATTCGGCAATTTACGACAAAATCTAAAGTTCCCCTTAATCGAGGAGAGGCACATTTACCTTAGCTATCGAAAAAGTTGTGAATTTTCATTTGTTGGCTTAAAATCTTAATCACGTTGTAAGAATAACGGTGGTACCAAAATATAGGTACACCGTTATCGTTACTGCAGGAGAGGCACATTTAACTTAACTCTCGAAAAAGTTAACGATGGTACCAAAATAAAGGTACACCGTTATCGTTACTGCAGGAGAGGCACATTTACCTTAGCTATCGAAAAAGTTGTGAATTTTCATTCGTTGGCTTAAAATCTTACTCACGTTGTAAGAATAACGGTGGTACCAAAATATAGGTACACCGTTATCGTTACTGCAGGAGAGGCACATCTTCCTTTGATCTCAAAAAAGTTGTGAATTTTAATTTTTTGGCTTAAAATCTTACTCACGTTGTAAGAATAACGGTGGTACCAAAATATAGGTACACCGTTATCGTTACTGCAGGAGAGGCACATCTTCCTTTGATCTCAAAAAAGTTGTGAATTTTAATTTTTTGGCTTAAAATCTTACTCACGTTGTAAGAATAACGGTGGTACCAAAATATAGGTACACCGTTATCGTTACTGCAGGAGAGGCACATCTTCCTTTGATCTCAAAAAAGTTGTGAATTTTAATTTTTTGGCTTAAAATCTTACTCACGTTGTAAGAATAACGGTGGTACCAAAATATAGGTACACCGTTATCGTTACTGCAGGAGAGGCACATCTTCCTTTGATCTCAAAAAAGTTGTGAATTTTAATTTTTTGGCTTAAAATCTTACTCACGTTGTAAGAATAACGGTGGTACCAAAATATAGGTACACCGTTATCGTTACTGCAGGAGAGGCACATCTTCCTTTGATCTCAAAAAAGTTGTGAATTTTAATTTTTTGGCTTAAAATCTTACTCACGTTGTAAGAATAACGGTGGTACCAAAATATAGGTACACCGTTATCGTTACTGCAGGAGAGGCATATTTACCTTAGCTCTCAAAAAATTCATAAATTTCCTTTATTGGGCTTAAAATCTGTCTCACGTTGTAAGAATAACGGTGGTACCAAAATATAGGTACACCGTTATCGTTACTGCAGGAGAGGCACATTTACCTTAGCTATCGACAAAATTGTGAATTTTCATTCATTGGCTTAAAATCTTACTCACGTTGTAAGAATAACGGTGGTACCAAAATATAGGTACACCGTTGTCGTTACTGCAGGAGAGGCACATTTACCTTTTAGCTATCGAAAAAGTTGTGAATTTTTATTCTTTTAGAGTACTTTGCTGTGAATCTGTCGTGGACGTTTTTTTATATCTAGATTATTTTCAAAATGGCAGCATTTATTATATTTGAGGCTGTGACGTCATCAAATTTCTAAATCCTAAACCAGAAAAGCGACAAATTTCTGCTTGCCACCATACTGTAGACCTTTATAAACCATGGTTTTCTGGAATATTATATCATTTTTCCACTATTGATTTATAATTTACGGCGATTTTAATTTTTTTTTTCTTCAATTTTCCATGAATTCTTTCAACAAAAATAAAATGCCGCCATTTTGAAAATAGTAAAGATATCAAAACATTTCCACGGCAGATTTACAGCAAAGTACCCTAAGTTTTGTTCAAACAATTCAATTCAAAGAAAAATGTAATAGAATTTTACACCGACCTATTTAAAGATTTGAAAGATTTGAGCCCTATGCTCTCAAACAAACTATAAAGTTTTCTACAACAAGAATATTTTGAAAGTATAAAAGATCTTTTGCCTTCTGAAACTTTCATTTTCTGCTGTTTGATTAAAATCGATGATAAAGAACAAGAGCAGATTTTGTAAAAATAGCCTAACTCGCCTTTGATTGACACGCTATTTCAAAGAGATTAGCGATTGCAGACAAAGGGATTTCAACGGCCGAGTAATCGAGCCAAGGATGTAAACAAAGCAGACCGCAAAAGTTGCCGTGAAACATAGGTAAGAAACTCAGTCCTTGTGCACGCGAAAAGGGGTTTTTAAAAGAAGAAATGAGTATATATCGAAAGAAGAAGGATATATCTAAACTTCTACCGCCTAAATTTCATTTATTCAATTCAGAAGCTCAGCAATAAATCTTTGAATTACACACACAAACATACGAGATTTGTAATGCTTAATTTTCAGCTTCTGAATTAAATAAATGAAATTTAGGCGGTAGAAGTTTAGATATATCCTTCTTCTTTCGATATATACTCATTTCTTCTTTTAAAAACCCTTTTTCACGTGCACAAGGACCGAGTTTCTTACCTATGTTTCACGGTAACTTTTGCGGTCTGCTCTGTCTACATCCTT
>REGM01000083.1:504876-552097 GCA_004194415.1 Aurelia aurita | reverse complement strand
GATTATCTTGAATCTGGATCTTAAAACAGTAATCTCGATTATCTTGAATCTGGATCTTAAAACAGTAATCTCGATTATCTTGAATCTGGATCTTAAAACAGTAATCTCGATTATCTTGAATCTGGATCTTAAAACAGTAATCTCGATTATCTTGAATCTGGATCTTAAAACAGTAATCTCGATTATCTTGAATCTGGATCTTAAAACAGTAATCTGGATTATCTTGAATCTGGATCTTAAAACAGTAATCTCGATTATCTTGAATCTGGATCTTAAAACAGTAATCTGGATTATCTTGAATCTGGGTCTTAAAACAGTAATCTGGATTATCTTGAAATGGAAGAAAAACTAGAACACCTAATTTTAATGGTTGTTTGTGACTGTTGTCGTTGAAAACGAGGAAAGGTGGGTGACAGAACTTAAAAAGATATGTCTGTTTTTAAAATTCATTGCTAGGTTGAGGAGGTAAGTTTCAGTTTTCTTTTTTCTTCTAACGAGAGCTATTATTTACATACTTCTTCATCAATTAAAAAGCCTTCATTTTGCAATATAAACTGACCTAAATTCGCGAAAATTAGTGCTAAAGTCTTTACTTTTTGTACAAACAAACACAGAGCAATTCAGCATTCTTTTCAATAAATTCATTTGCCTACAATTTCATATCGAAACTCTGTATAAACTAGCTGCCATACATTAAAATGACTATATCGCATTAGATAGAATTACTACAAACAATCTCTCTATTTTTTCGTCCTTGTCCTGCTGGGGCGACTTGGCCGTGCTGGCCTAGGTTTTTGAGAAACTTTTGCATCCGAAGTTTGTTTGGTCTTCTGTGATGCGGTCCTCTTTGCAGCAGTCTTCTCAGAGAAATTCAAAGATATCGCAGGCAATGACCTCGCTTCATTTACGCTATCATCTTTCGATGACTTAAAAAAATTCAAAATTCCCACCTTTCTGCTCCCAGTTGGCGTAGACGGTGCAGACTTAACTGGTCTATGTTTCGTTTGTGTGATTTTCACTCGATCAATTCCCTGAATGAGATTGGAATGAGACGCAGATACATCGTCTTTACAATCGTAAAAAGTATCACTATCCTCGGTTCCATCCGTACAATCTTCCCCTATTTCCTCGCCTTCATCGACAGTAAGTCTTCGTCCAGCTCGCACCGATAACTCGTTGTAACAATCAGTACCAAGTTCTTCAGCTGCGATCTCATCCGTACCAAATTTTGCACCGAGCGCAGAGGCGAGTGATTCTGCTTGAGTTCGTTGTAATTTCTCGTTTCTCGGTGGCGGTGTATCTAAACTGATCGGTTTTGAGTACACGTCTGGCGACATTGTTTGAAACGATTCGTCGTCCGGTTTCTGAGGCGATTTCTTCTTTTTAGTAGCACCTGTTTGTTTTTCTAATATTTCCGAATGCTTAGGTGACAACAAGTTTTGAGATGCCTTGCTCGGCGGCGTTAGCGCACCAGTTTTCGGTGACGATTTTCCTGACGAGTTTTCCTCGCTACGTGCAGTATAGCTTCTATTAGAAGGCGACCAAACATAGCCTTGAGACCCTGTGTTGTAAGGCGTAAGCGAATAAAAATGTGATGGCGGGGCGGCCATCACTGGCAGCTCGAGTAAATTGGCAAGAGTCGTCATTTTACGATGTCGCAATGTCGCTCCTCGTCTTTGAAGTCGTTGTCTTGCCGACATGCAACGAATATAGTCATCGAAGACGAATTTCGCCGACAGTAAAGGTAATGGATTGACTACAGAGCGGCTTCGTGCAGCAAATGGCCGATGGACGATTATCTGCAATGATCTACTGTCGTCTTTATCTGGAGTGGCTTCTACGTCCTAAAATGTTAATGATAAAAAAGAACTTAGCACAGAACAGGTAAATAGCAATCAACTCATAATAAAACGCTAACTCCCTTCATAAAAGTTCATCAAAATGTACGCTCGCTTCATCGCAGAAGCTGGTAGAAAGCAAAAATTTCGTTAATTTTTCTAACCAACAACTCATATCACCCACAAATATAGATAAAACTAGCTGTTAATGAAGTTGAGTGAGTGCAGCTCAATTCACCGGCAGGTATGTGCCCATCATAAAGGTGGGTTTTGCGCGGGGAAACTCGAGTTTGAAAACAATTAAAACAACTGGGGAATAAACTTTCAAACCAGGCATTACTGTACCCCCATCGAACTGTTAATTGAGGCCTACCGGTTTCGTTGGCAGCGTTATGTCATTACTTCTTGCAGTGGCTGTTGCTAGAATACTGTCCTTCAGTGTTTTTGATTACAAAGTACTTTGTAATCTAAGGAGTGAGGTCGATGTCAGTCCGTCAGTCCGTCAGTCCGTCCGTCCGTCCGTCCGTCCGTCCGTCCGTCCGTCCGTCCGTCCGTCCGTCCGTCCGTCAGTCCCGCATTAGTGTGATTGATCAGCATGTTATCGCAGATAATGAGCACAAAGACAAGAAAAAGTGCGTTTGGCACGCAATTATCCAATGATTATCCCCCCTGCGCATAGAAAACCAAGGAAAACTTGACATCGGCCTTCTTCATGCTTTATGGCGAGCGGTCGAAAAACAGGATCATTAATGGTCATTCAGACCAAATTTGTATTAATGTCCCGCAGATATTGAGCAATTTGTATCTGTGCCAGAAATTTTTTTATTTTGATTGTTTCATGCTGGAATTATATGAAACAAGGGGGATGCTTCAGATTCGATCCTCTGCGTCCATATCGGTGTCCGATGAAATGGGCAGCTCTGAATTGTCCTTAGGATGACCCCTGTGTTTGCCGACTCATAACTGAGGACAGCAAAATCCCTCAATCGCTACGTCATCGTATCTCACTTGAATTCGAGGCTAATTCGAAACAGATGCTTTGCCAGATTGGATTGCTCACAAAAATCTCTTAGAACATTTTTCATTTTATCAATATTTATATACACGAGTACCTTTCAGCTAGGAAAATTAACACTAATAACAATGTATTTTTAGAAAAGAAAACAAAATAATTTTAAGAATTGCTGCTCTACCAAGGGGTCGTGTTTGGGTCCTGTAGGTTCAAAAGATACTCTCTAAAACCTGTTTTAAAACGAGCGATTGATTCTTGTTCTCGAATGTTGTCAGGGATATCATTCCAGTTTTTGACACCAGAGAAGTAGAAACTTCGCTTTGCATATTCTAACTTAACTTTGGGAATTTGCAGATCTCCATGATTTCTGGTTGTTACTAAGCAGGAGTCAAGTATTGGAAGTCAAAAAGCAGATAAACATCTGCAAATTCCACGCATCATTTATGAGGCCAAGGCAATGCGACGTAATAGACCATTTGTGGTCGAATTGCACATAATGGTTTTTTGCATGGTGCAGTGCCAAAAAAGACTTTCTAGGCGATCTATGTAGAACTTCTGTGATGGCGTAGTAGAGCCGCAGCAACAATTCAGCAGTTGGCAACTGCTTGTATTTTTGGCATTCTTAGCCATAAGCGTAGGGGAAGATAAAATCTGGGGGGGCTGCCCGATAAAATTTCTATTGTTTACAAAATTTTTCGCCCGACTTAGGGTGGATTTTTGTCCGAAAAAGGCTGATTTTGGTAAATTTTTCCAACGTTGGGGGGGGGGCTGCCCCCCAGCCCCCTGGCTCATACGCCTATGTCTTAGCTGGTTCGCGGATTGCGTTCTTGGTTCCTGACTGGGTTAGTTAGTTAGTTAGGGGAGGGACACAACACCACTCCTATATGTATTCGTTTTACTTCGTACATAAAAACGACAACTGTTTGCAAATTTCAAGACAGCTTAGCATGATTAAAACATTCAGTACAACTCAATATAATGTTGGTCTAAATACAAGGATTAAATTGTACTTTTCAGGAACAGTTATTTAATATTCATAGTTCACTAGTTCCTGTGGACTTAACGGCTTTCTACTGCCCTGCATGGTACCTCCCGTGATGTGTTCTTTTCCTTTGGCCACAGATCAGCATTGGCATTTATTTTTGAAGGAGAAATAGTCATTTGCAGCAATTGCTCTTATTTTACCAAAATGGGTTTAGATAGATAATTTGTTGCCACAAAACAATCATCATAGTGTCGTTTAAGATTTGAATATTGTTCACATCGAAAGCAATTAGAATCGGCCGATTGCAATTGAATGAAAAATGCACGTTGCCGTGTTTGTTATTTAATCCAATCACAAACAGCTCCTCCGCGAAAGTCCACACCTTCGCAGGCTAGGTTTACAAAGATATCCAACCAACCAACCAACCAACCAACCAACCAACCCATGAAACGAGTATGTCAGATCTATATAGCAGCTTCGCTGGGCGCTGCGCGCCGCTACGCTGCAATAAAGTTGAACGTCGATGATTCTAACTCAGCTATCTCCAACCACACGCTATCTCGAAACATTTTATAATTCCCCTAAGTTAGCCCAAGTACGGGTAGAGCTTCGTTTATCTGGAAACCTCGCTATCTCGAACAAAAATTCATCTCTCTTGAGGGTTCGATATAGCGGGTTTTAATTTTATTCTTTTATGATAAACAAATGACAATTTAACCAGTTTAGACCTGATGAGTAGTAAACAAATAAAAATGGCAAAACTCGCCATAAATGACAAATGATCGTTGATCAGATAATTTTTGGTCTATTAAACCAAGGCAATAAATCAAAGGAGTGGGTTTTGGATGAATAAAAATCGATTCCTGAAATATCTGGAAAAAAATTGGCCAAAATTCCCAATTTTAATACTCTAAATAATCCCAAAATTCAAACTTCGATCTTCAAGAATTTCTGGTTGATGATCATTCAATTAGAATATGTTGGTTCACAATATAAATTCAATAACTAGCAAATAGAATTTTTCCCATGAATTTTTGGGAACCGAAAGTCGTACATCGCATCAAAAAACTGATACAACATTTTGACAGAAAGAAAAATTCCCAATAATGAAGTAAGAGAAATAAAATAAAACGTAACAACTCAAATTTTTGCTGAATAAACCTACTTGCAGAAGAGCCACAAACTTTACGACACCCCATCCAAGTTTACTTGTGTCCGGTTCAACCAAAATAAATTGGTTTGCATCGATGACAAGAAATCTCCGCAAATGTTGCCTGGAATAAAATGACAATAAATAAATTGATGCAAATAAAGTAAATCGACCAAATTTTCATCGAAATAGAACTAATCCTCTAAAAAATTGCAACACTTTCGGGAACAGAGGTACACTCATTTTTCTTTATAAGAAACAGCTTATAAGAAACGGTAGGCTCAATTTTAAAAACTTAAAAACTACCCTACCTGAATTTAAAAAACTAAGAAGCCTTTGTAATTTGTAGCTTTAATTTCCCCATGTCACTCGGAAATGTTTTGACACTGATGTTTTAGCATTGTTTTGAGTGTGAATGATGTTATAACTTGTTTTGAGATCTTACGAATTAATTTGGAAGCACTTCTAACAAAAATATATTGGTTCCATGCTTAATTAAGGCATTAACAATATAAAAAATACATAAGAAACTTTTGGTAGCAAAAAGGCCCTAAATTTTAAGAAACTGCCTACCAACCCCAGACCTTAGTTTCTTATAGAAAAAAAAACGAGTGTACTTTATAAAGAAATATCAATACTGGCGAGGTAAAATAGAAAAAGATATTTTTATTATTTCACTTTATTATTTCGTTGTTTTTTTATCATTCAAGATATGAAAACTGTCAATAACTCTTGTTCTGACTATCAAACGTTTTTTCTGCTTCCATTGAAACACAATTTAATCCATGGTTTCAGTTGCAGCAAAAATGAAGCCAATGAAACTTGATGGAGATATGTTACCCTAACCTACTATTTTTTTATTGCATTTTGCCTGTATTTTTGGGACGAGTGAAACATTAAACGTTTTCTATAGCAAGTTTTTGATGAGCCTGTAACAGGGACACAATTTTGAAATTTCATTTCAAAAATTTGAAATTTATTGATAGATTGAGAGCTGCCTGCCTATGTATAGTCTTGAAATTTAAAATAACTGTGTAATTTCATAAAAATGAAATAATCAAAAAACAAAATGAATAAAGAATAACCGCTAAGGAAAAATGTTGAAAATTAATGATACAAAAATAACAGAATTTTCAAAAAATCTTAAAATTAAAGCAGAACGGACTAAAAAGTATAGATAGGCTAGCTAGGCTAGCTAGAGTTATGTATAAAATTCATAATCGAATCAAGAATTTTTAGCCTAGTTTTAACTTCCCTTTCTTATTGTGACGCTTTTTGCTTACAATTTTCTAAGAATTATTATTTTCTAAAATTAAAAAATAAAGAAAGTGGAAATCAAGAAGTGAGTAAAATATAATTCATCGAACGTAAAAAAATTTGACTTTATCGTAATCTACTTCGTTACTACCTTATGACTATGTATTACTGATGAAGGGCCCGTAACGTCTAATCGTAACATACATAAGGTTATATATCTGATCTATTATCAGAAGATAAAAGTAGAAGAAACTCCAAGTCGTCTTATTTTTTGCGTTCATCTGATCTATTATCAATATTATCTTCGTAAAAACTTTTGGTTCAGACTTTATTTAATCTTGAACAACGCAAAATTCATAAAATAAATCAAATAAATGTCGAAATACGTTTAGGAGAAAAGGCAAAAAAAAAATTAATTTTCTAAAAAGTCACAGCGTTTAGAAAATCGAGTAACAAAATACCATGTGAAGGAAAAAGAAACAAAAACGTCAAGCAGCGACCCACCCCAGATGGGAGTCGAACCCACAACCTTTGGATTAGAAGTCCAACGCGCTAGTCCATTGCGCCACTGGGGCTGCTTGATTTACCGGTTAAATTTTAGCTAATCATTCATGCACCGGTCTATTTAAAACGTCATGGAATTGTAGTGACGCATAAATTGAGTTGATAAAAGCAAGACAATTTGACAATAGCAATAGGCAAGCTTAAAATGGAGACTTATATCCTCTTGAAACGAAATTACTGCCGTCGTCATTTGTTACAGCGTGAAAGGGCCTACAGAACTTGCGTTTCTTGGGAAATTTCACCAAAAGATGAAAAGTCTTCTTGAATGAAATACTAAAATGAAAAATAGTAAACAAATAAATACCTGTTTGATGAAATAACAGTACAAGCAATGAGATCACTATTATCTATGAATAAAAGAGAATAAATATTGAAATTGTCATCGTCGATAAGAATATTTCACAAACCGAGTATTGACAAAATAAAGAAATAAATCTGCTCTCCTATCCATCACTAACTTTACAAATTTTAACAGCCTTCCTGTTAAAAGATACAAACTCCTTAATTAATGTACTTTTTCGCCTTTCCTATATGTATTCCTTTTTCTCAAAATCTTGATTTTGTATCACCTAGTCTTCTCCTCCTTTCTTTCTTTATTTCTTTCTTTGCTTCCTTCTTTCTTTCGATTTCTGATTTTATCCTTGAAGCAGCCTTACGACTCTGCCTCTAACAGCAACGAAGCATCAACAATGTTACCAGATGCGTATTGGTTATAAAGCAATTTGCAATGAGTACAGAACGTGGCTCCGTGATAAGCAGACAACCAAGGTAATGCGATGCAGTGCTTACATACTGCTTCACAACAGCCACTTCTACGAGCCTATGAAATTATCCTCACTGGCAACTATTTTACTAATTCGTAGATTACTGTCTTGGCTGCTCAACTTAAAACCTAACTAGACTAGGCCTAAAAATTACCGTATCAATAAGTCGTATATAGATCTACAAACCACTGCTGCTGAAGGCTCGTCGTTTCTACAACTAACAACAACTAAAACACGCCTAAAAATCTAAGTGACGCTGTCGATCAAAGGTTCTAAATGTCAATCAACGCAACGGGCAAAACCCAACAAAGGCAACAATGAATTACAGCTAAGGGTCACGATAATCACCATGACGTAAAGTTGATTAAACAGAAAAATATTTATGCCATGAAAGCTTACTTAGGTCGAGAACATCTTCCTCGTTGACAGGATTTGTCACTTTATTCAGAGGCAGTTGAGTTTCTTCTTGGTTTCGTATCAGCAAGCAAAGATCACGTAATAACAAAAAGACTCGAATGGCCTGAAAGAGATTAGAAATAAACCGGTTAAGATATAAAATTTGTTTTGTTGTAACTTTAGTTTACTAGAAAATTATTGTCGGCAAACGCAAAATCTGTACCCTCAATGATGACACATCCCGTATCCCCTTACATTGGAGCTATCCCATCCCCTTGTAAGAGTCAGTATAACTCTGTATACTGTTTGGGGTATTCTGCTCTACTCTTTTCAAAAAATGAAACAAGAANCACTGTTGGTTAGCGTTGGGAAAAGAGCTAATCACTTTATATTTGAAGTGTGCTAAGCAGCTCTGAGGGGCATATTATTCTCTGGTCCCAAGAATTAAGATCTATTATCAATATCTCTTCGTAAAAAGTTTTGGTTCAGACTTTATTTAATCTTGACTTGAATGTCGAAATAACGCAAAAATTCATAAAATAAATCAAATAAATGTAGAAATACGTTCAGAAATACGTTCAGGCAAAAAACATCAATTTTCTAAAAATTCACAGCGTTTAGAAAATTCGAGTAACAAAATACAATGTGAACGAAAAAGAAACAAAAACGTCAAGCAGCGACCCACCCCAGATGGGAGTCGAACCCACAACCTTTGGATTAGAAGTCCAACGCGCTAGTCCATTGCGCCACTGGGGCTGCTTGATTGACCGGTTAAATTTTAGCTAATCATTCATGCACCGGTCTATCTAAAACGGCATGGAATTGTAGTGACGCATAAATTGAGTTGATAAAAGCAAGAAAATTTGACAATAGCAATAGGCAAGCTTAAAATGGAGACTTTTATCCTCTTGAAACGAAATTACTGCGGTCGTCATTTGTTACAGCGTGAAAGGGCCTACAGAACTTGCGTTTCTAGGGAAATTTCACCAAAAGTCTTCTTGAATGAAATACTAAAATGAAAAATAGTAAACAAATAAATACCTGTTTGATGAAATAACAGTACAAGCAATGAGATCACTATTATCTATGAATAAAAGAGAATAAATATTGAAAGAGTCATCGTCGATAAGAATATTTCACAAACCGAGTATTGACAAAATTGCTTTCAAAAGTCAATTCAGCATGTTGCGAATAAATGCGAGAGCATATCATAACCCCCCTCAAAACGTTTCTTTAAAGAAATAAATATGCTCTCCTATCCATCACTAACTTTACAAATTTTAACAGCCTTCCTGTTAAAAGATACAAACTCCTTAAATTAATGTACTTTTTCGCCTTTCCTATATGTATTCCTTTTTCTCACAATCTTGATTATGTACCACCTAGTCTTCTCCTTCTTTCTTTCTTTATTTCTTTCTTTGCTTCCTTCTTTCTTTCGATTTCTGATTTTATCCTTGAAGCAGCCTTACGACTCTGCCTCTAACAGCAACGAAGCATCAACAATGTTACCAGATGTGTATTGTTTATAAAGCAATTTGCAATGAGTACAGAACGTGGCTCCATGATAAGCTGACAACCAAGGTAATGCGATGCAGTGCTTACATACTGCTTCACAACAGCCACTTCTATGAGCCTACTCTACTCTCCTTCGCGCGAAATCGCGGACCACGGAACTGCAGATCACGGAACTGCGGAACATATAAAGAAACCTCGCGAAGGAGAGTAAGCCTACTCTGTATCAATGAAATCATCCTCACTGGCAACTATTTTACTAATTCGTAGATCACTGTCTTGGCAGCTCAACTTAAAACCTAACTAGACTAGGCCTAAAAATTACCGTATCAACAAATCGTATATAGACCTATAAACCACTCCTGCTGAAGGCTCGTCGTTTCTACAACTACAACAACTAAAACACGCCTAAAAATCTAAGTGACGCTGTCGATCAAAGGTTCTAAATGTCAATCAACACAACGGCAAAACCCAACAAAGGCAACAATGAATTACAGCTAAGGGTCACGATAATCACCATGACGTAACGTTGATTAATCAGAAAAATATTTATGTTATGAAAGCTTACTTAGGTCGAGAACATCTTCCTCGTTGACAGGATTTGCCACTTTATTCAGAGGCAGTTGAGTTTCTTCTTGGTTTCGTATCAGCAAGCAAAGATCACGTAATAACAAAAAGACTCGAATGGCCTGAAAGAGATTAGAAATAAACCGGTTAAGATATAAAATTTGTTTTGTTGTAACTTTAGTTTACTAGAAAATTATTGTCGGCAAACGCAAAATCTGTACCCTCAATGATGACACATCCCGTATCCCCTTACATTGGAGCTATCCCATCCCCTTGTAAGAGTCAGTATAACTCTGTATACTGTTTGGGGTATTCTGCTCTACTCTTTTCAAAAAATGAAACAAGAAATATTATCACACGAACTCACCCTTCTTGCACGTTCTTCATCTCCACATGGCAGCCTTTTATTGAATTCTATACCAGTCAACGGTGTCTTTGTTGGGGGCAAGAGAAGGGAAGCATCCATCATGACGAATTGTACGTTGATTGGTTTGTTCTATAGAATGAAATTATCGATTACAAAGCATTGCGAAAGAGCTACTGTTAAAAATAAATGCATTTTTATTTAAAACCTGTGGGGTGAGTGGCCGAGCGGCTTATACAGTTTTCATCAGGTGACTGAAGTTAAGCTCGGTCGAGTGAGGTCAAACTCCGGATGGGTGACCTCGGGGGTCTGACCCGGGGACTGACCTCGCAACTCACTTCGCCGTCCTTCGGAAGGGACGTTAAACTAGGGGTCCCATGCCTGGATGCGGCATGCATAGTGGGCCTAAATTAGCTTTAAGTAGCCAGAAAATCCTGACAGCCCACTTAAAACAAATAACTGACTGACTGACTAGTCTGCAATGTTTGTGAGCTGCTAGAATATGTAATCTATTTGCGTTATTTAGCGTATTTTCAGATGGTAAGAACATTTTGCAGTTTCTGGCATAACTATCTGTTTAACAAATAATATTCCACAATCAAAGATAAAACTCTGAAGGTCCAGGGATGTCCCTTAGACTTCGGATTGTTATCGAAAAATTCTGGAAAGTGATATTTGAGATGATTTATAACATAAATCGTGCAATGGCATCCAAGGAATAAATCTTGAAGTCCAAAAAGGTTATTCAAAAGAGTAACACGTTACACTTACCAAAACTTGATGGTATTCACATTCAAACATTTCAAGGAAGACTTCATCCGCCTATAACATACAGTGAAATGAAATTAGAAACAACTTTCAAAATGTAAACATTACAACAATACTATCTCGTTTCAATACTATAAACTGTCTAAGATAATGATAAACAGAATAATTTGGAGGGGGGTTTAGGGAAATCATGGAACAGAGGAAATGCTAGCCTGCGCGCAGCCTCGACACTCCTCCGCCAAAGTATAGATGCGGATATCTATTAGACTTATGACGTTTCGTCCCTTATTTCCCTGTGCTCTTTGATTTGCTGATATCAAATCAAAGAGCACAGGGAAATAAGGGACGAAACGTCATAAGTCTAGATATCTATACTTTGGCGGAGGAGTGTTCAGGCTGCGCGCAGGCTAAGGAAATGCTGCCTAAAATATAAAAAGAGCATGGCCACAAGGTCATAAAAAGATATATGGTGACCAGGGAATAAAGAACACGAATAAACAGATAAATTTGTGTCAGAAATTTCAATTTCATGTGGCGCAAATTCAATTGAAGCTGCAGTCTTAAAGTTTGTTTTCAATTTCCATTTTACACTATAATTCACCTTCAGCAAAATGTAAANACAGAGGAAATGCTAGCTTGCGCGCAGCCCCAGCACTCCTCCGCCAAAGTATAGATGCGGATATCTATACATTGGCGGAGGAGTGTTGAGGCTGCGCACAGGCTAAGGAAATGCCTAAAATAGAAAAAGAGCATGGCAAAAAGGTCATCAAAAGATATATGGTGACCAGGGAATAAAGAACACGAATAAACAGATAAATTTGTGACAGAAATTTCGATTTCATGTGGCGCAAATTCAAGTAGAACTGCAGTCTTAAAGTTTGTTTTCAATTTCCATTTTACACTATATTTCACCTTCAGCAAAATGTAAAGTTCATGTCACAAAAGGCAGTTAGCCTGCGTGCAGACTTTGTTGGCCACTGGGGAGGAGGGAAAAAAGTGAAGGCAGTCTAATCAGAAGGCTTTCAACGCTATCTCTGGAAGTTATGCTGATACAACGTAGAAAACTGGAAGACGGAAGAGGTTAAATGTACAGTGTTACATTGGAACGAGGATGAAAGTTTGCTCACCCTGTAAAAATTTCTCAGTTGGAAAGTGCTTGCCTCGCGAACATTCTGAAATGGAATAAAGCTTTCACAAATTCTCCCACATCAAAACTTTAAAAATAAAACAAACGAGTTTGGATTTACGATATTTTTTCAATCAAATACTGAAATCTAGAATGAAAATTATATTTCTAGTTTAAAAAAACACACATTCCTCCTTTGGATAAGTTCCAATTTTCTATTTTAACATAGCTGTCAGCTTCACGGCCTAAACAAGTATTACCTCTGCAAGCAAGTATGTCTTCTATTGACCCAGTTTTACTTTAAATTTACTTTCGCAAAATCTTTGCTCATTGCGAAATCTCTATGTGAAATCCGCGTTAATGACAGATGTAAGCCAAGATATCCGGTAGGCGAAACGGTGTTTCTACTGCGTTTGTACATGAGAAAAACAGCTTAGATGTGACAAACATTGCCCACGCCTTCAGGAATTATTCAGTTATCATAAAACGCCTCTTTAACGGTGGAAAAAATTCAAAATACCAACCTCGATCATTGCAAAGTGGAAATCCTTCAGCCTGCTATGTCCATCTTTAACAGCGAGTAATCTGAGCACAATTATCGCCATTTCTAATGTTACTAACCGAACTCGTGAACCTAAAATGGTAAAGAATAAACATATAAACTCATGCAGTATAAAGGCCAGTTTCCAGTCAGTGGAATTTTCCAAGCGGGCGGAAATTCTTTTGTTTACGACAGAAAATGTCGCTTTGCAATTGAATAGTAATTTAAGGTTGACTGACTTTTGATTGTGTCAAATTCCGCCCGCTCGGAAAATTCCACTGAATGGAAATCGGCTCCTCAGTCAGAAAAGAAGTCTTCCATGGCTACAATTTTCTTCAGGACCAACGACAATAATCAGAATCGGTAAAGCAAAAACATTGTGCATGGGAGTTGATCGAATATTAAATGCTAGGTTTTCACAACAGTTCTGTTACCATTGTTTAGCTACCCAAACACAAGTCGAAAATTCCACAACAAAAGAATAGCATTCTTACCATCCCTAGCTCCTTGTTCCAATATAGAAATTAGCTTTTCCAATAACTCATCACTGTACTCATTTGAATCCTTTTTAAAAAGATAAGTGGATTCTATTAGATACAGAATTCTATTAGATTTAATTCACAAACAAGGATATCTGTGAACTTCGCGTTTTGATGAGTTACAACAATGCGCGTATTGCAATAAAATAAAGGCCCTGTGCAGCATTCAAAGTGATGTATTAGGATTTTGTATAGCAAATGTGTTAAGATCTGATGGGCATCCACAGTCGATACTTTGATAAACGTGTCTATTGGCTAATTCAGAAACAAGAAAGTTTTTCAGGATTTTACACTACTTCGATCCAAAGGCAAATACAATCGTAATATGGTGCCTGATTTCATGAAAATCTACCTTAATATACGAATGAAACTATCTCTAACAAGTCGTTCTCTCAGAAGTAAAACCATTGTTACAAAGCATAGGATCATATTTGTTTTACTCTACAGTATGTCAAAATATGACTTGTCGAGACTAATTATGACTCAGAGTCAGACACATCCTCACAGCATTGCAAGTACGTTTAATCTCCAATATTAAGCTGCAATTGCTGCCAACTCAATTGATAGCAAAATCATGCTAAGGGATAGAACACAAGTTCGATACAAACAAAAATAATCTGCTCACCTCTGGTAAGGAGATCTTGGCTTTCCGAAGAATGTCTTTGTCAACCCCTTCATTTTTAAGCAAAGCATAGAAGAAACTGATAGCAACCAATGCCTCACAATCACCATCCGTGCAATCAAATGCGGAATATATGCTTTTGAGGAATGTACTAAAATTGGAAAATAGGAGGCGTGTGAGAGACAGAAACTAAATGAAGGGCATCAAGAGGCACACTTTCTTTCATGTGATGGCTAAATGATAATGTACAGCTTTTCCACATAATGCGTGAAATGTTACAACTTTCTAGTGTTTTTTGTGTTTCTTTTTAATAATCAAATCAAAACGTTTCATCGCAGAACCAAGTTGATCTGAAATTATAAAGTACATTCCAACCTTAATCCTGCAAAGAAGTAAAAACAGTACTCACCCGCTTCCAACTTGGCTGCTGAAGACCTAAAAGACAAAAACAAGTATGAGTGTGAATTACAATCTGGAATTCGTAGATAATCTATGCAATGACCAATGTAATGACCTTGGCAACCAATTGGATAGAATGCTTTCATTCAATCAAATATCAAAGCAAAAATCACAAAAAAAGTTACGAAATTTTGACAAATAGTGCAATGTAGGCACTTGTAGCGAGAGCTCGAAATAAAATCCTCATTCACGTAAACGGAAGAATATAAAAGAATACAAAACAAGAATGGGAAAAATTGGGTTACCTCCATTTGTCTCTCAATCTTCTTGGAAGTTGGTGTTTGTATTACATTAAATGACAAAACATTTTCTGTTAGAAAAATTATTTAATTCTGTTAGAATGAAAAAGAGTTGAGAAGATTACGGTGCAGGAAGGGGGATCAATTTCACAACACCTCAGAAAACTTAGTCACTTGTCTTTGCACCATCACATTAGTATCGACCGAAGTAGGAACTATGGCAAACACACTAAATCGGATGTAAATAGAAACTCGTCTGCTTCTACAGTGTCATTGCAAGAGATCAAATCGATTGTAAATAAATAGCTAGAGGGTGTTTATCGCCAAATTGGTTGTATGCAGATAAATTATAAGAACAGCAGTTAAATATCCCAGGAAGATGATACCCTCACGACACCTCAATCTACACCCCCAAAATTGGTCATTGTTTTACAGGAAGAATTGTTGCCTAAACAATACTGCAGGTACAGATTAGATCATGTGGAAAATACCAAAAGCTGAAAAGAAATCTGAATGATTGGCTATTTTTGCCTATCTTACAAGCAGAGAAATTGCTCAATTGAGCTAGCATATGGTAATCGATATTACCTTGTGGAGTTTGAGATCCACTTGCGTTATGGGATGGTATTTCCGTAAAACTCTCTGTCTCACTCTCTGATTGGTTCAAAGATCCACTGGTGTTGTTGAGAGATGTTTCCTCCTCCGCAGAGCGATTTGACAAAGTATCTGCAAAGCGGACATGAAGGAATTAGATGGAAACCTGGACTTGCCCAAGTCTCTTCCGCGTACCTGAAACCTAAAAGCCAAACGAATGGCATTGGTTTTTAGGTTTCAGGTACGCGGAAGAGACTTGGGCAAGTCCAATGGAAACCGGAAATTTTCTGACAATGACAACTAGCAATCAAAAACTATCGTTTCCAGTCAACGATTTGATTTTCAGCACAAATTATCCCTGATGGTTTCATTTTTCAAAGCAATCTTCAAATTTTGTACCATAAGAAGGAATTTTCCAACCTCGTTCCCAGGGTGTTCTTACGTCATACGCTAATCACGAAGCCCAGTGAACACCCTGGTATACATAGCACAAATTCGCCCAAAATAAGGGCGGATTAACAGCCATTATGGATTTGCAGTTGTTTTTGTAACTCTAATTATGCGACCTCGATTCCAAACAACACAGTAACACTGTAATGATTGTTGTTTAGTGATTAAATTATATTACTTTTAGTTGAATAATTAGGAAGTTTTTGAGAGATAATTTATGTTTGCTATTGTTTTCGAGCAGCCAATCAAATTGCCGAAAAGCGACTTGCAATCCACAGTAGAGGTAGAGCAACGAACTCACTCTCTCTGGGGACGAGATTGGGAATTTTCATCACTGAGAGTGTTGGAAAGGTAAATCTCGTGCGTCCTTTTCCCTAAAGCAGCTAAATCTTAATCAAACGCTTTAACAAGGTGAGAATTTAACAGACATTCATGAAATGAACTGACAGTTTCAATAGGAAGGCTCAAATAAATACTGCGGCTATTCAACTATACCAATAAAAATTTTAATGAAACATGGAACCGAATTTTTACCAGATTTATCTTTGTTGTTTTCTTCAAGCCTCTTCAAATCACCGTCTACAAAAACAAAGTCATTTTTGAAGCAAAACAAACCGAAAAACCGACAAACGTCTGGAGTGAAATAAACATCAATTTGAACAGATCTTGTATCACAAGGTGTGGGTGCATAAGAAATTTTACGTGTTCAGTGAAACATTGCGATACTCAACAAAATGACGTAATTTACTCGTTGGGACTCTTCAAGTAATACTTGCTACTGTTGGCTAACGCCGATTTACAGGGCTCTGCTTGGTATCTAAAAATTAACACTAATTTCTACTACCCGATCTTTAGAGCAGAGAACACGATAACGAATTTCATGGGTCAAGTAGCGGGCAATATTCTCTCGATATAAAATAACGCTCTAGTGGAGGATACAAAACAGCGCTTTAGTCTTGCGTTAATTCTAGCATATCACTAAGTTGATTGCTTTCTTTTTTGTCCTGCCGTTCAGGTAATAAACTCGCAAGCTCAGGCAATATTTTTTACACCGGGTTCGATATTTTTCCTCACTGCTCTCGCAAAAAATTCGTATTGCAAAAAGAGAAGGTTTTCAATCGAAACTCTTCATTTAATTTCTCTCTCTTTAAGGTAATTTCCAATTTAGTTGCGTCTAGGAATGAAATAATTTCTTACTTACCAGTCACATAAAAAGTTGATGATTTTTTCTTCCTATCCTTGGACAAATATTGAAGCTTTTGCATAAGATTGTAGTTGTCTTTGATAATTCCAGACGCTTCTAACTGCGATTCTAAACTGTCCGGTGGCGGAATAAATGCTCTCACACCCGGACTGGATCTCGGTGTATCTGACAGCTACGAAGAAAGACACTGATAATAATATCTGATAAATTACTTCAAATATCATGATACTTTTGTAATTAAACATTCTGAGAGTATATATTGCAAGTTTCTTGGTCACAAGGAAATATTTTCATGCATCAGAATCCGACTAGTAAGTAAATGGAACGTAGGTATCTCGACAGTTATCCTCCATAAATACTTTGTGGGGATTATTGGCCTAGCCACAGACATCTTTTCTATTTACCCCCATTCACACTGACACAGTTGAACCAGCTTCATTTAAACCAGGTTAAATCTCGACCAATCAAATGAATGCGATTTGTTGGATTGACCAATTAAGACGCAACATTCGACAACCTGGTTTTGTTTAAGCTTGTTTAAATTTGGGGTTTAGATTACGACAGACGTTTGAAATTTCATGAATCTTATTTACCTGAATATTTGATACTCTTACTTTATTTTTAAAAGCTACAATCTTGGTCAAAATACTTGGGACAAATCACACAATTGCACTACTTCGGCCTATGATTCCGTTCCCCCCGCTCCCCCCGTTTCAGTGTTGCTGGAATCAAACGCCACGCAACCTAGGCAACATTGAATTAGGGGGAAGGGGGGATCAGAAGGTCCTATAAATGTACGTTTTCGTCTCGATATTTTTGGAAACAGCACAGCAACACTGAAATTTGCCTATGTCCCACTTTATTTTGGCCAAAAGTGGAAGTATAAATAAGATCCGTTAATTCTGCAATTTTCTAAAGTAACATCACATCATGCAAAAGGGGTCTTTCAGGTAATCAGAAAACCAGCCATTCAGCGTTTCCTATTTTCTTTAACCAATCAGGAGAGGAATCGACAAAATAACAAAATAAGTTATGATAACAGCCAATCGAACTTCTGCGTTTCGATCAGTCCAATGTGATAACAAAATGTGGAACGACTGCACTTTAGCGGACCAGATTTATGTCATATCTCCCAGGAACGAATTCGACCAAATACCCTACTAACCCTAACTAAACCCTACCTTACCCTAACTAAACTCTAACTTACCCTAACTTACCCTAACTAACCCTACCTAGCCCTAACTTTAACCCTAACTAACCCTAACTAAAACCCCTTTTCCAAAACCTAACCCTAACCCTTACCCCATGACACATAATATGCCGATATTGAAAGCTGGTCCGCTAAAGTGCAGACTAGCCCAAAATGTAAATCTCACATAATGTAAGATGAGAAAGATTCATAAATTTCAGTTTATTCAATCAATCAAATAAATTAAATTCTTCTCTTCTGTAATTTTTACTCTCTTCCGGTATTTTTACCGTGAAGCCATTTTCATGGGAATTTGATGACAATAACAAGTGCAGTAATGTTGCTCATCGTACTGACAATAACAATAATGATCACAATCGTGAAGGGAGTTACCTTGAGTCTAGCTGTTGGGGTCTCATCATTAGAAGAAATTGGTGTTTCATTTTCATCATGTAGGATCACGTCAACCAAATTGGACATGAGTGGTTCATGGCTCATTATCAATAAATGCTATGGCAAAAAGTATTGCAACAAGTCATATTAGAAAATAAAAAGGAATATCGACAGGTCACCTGAAACAGGCCATCTCGAACGCGGAATAGCCAGTCGACAAAACGAAGTTATATACCACGAACCACACAGTAATATTAGTGATGTAAACTACACATCTATGCAAAAAAAAAACCTATAACTGCAACAACTAAAGCTTAAGTATGATTCATAGCTAACTTAGCTTATTGTTTTACTCTTTGTCGACCAATAACTCTGACTTTGTTGCTATTTGTAGGGTCTGTGAGAAACAAAATTCAGTATCTTACTACTCGTATAATTTACACAAAATGAGATAACTTGTAATAGAATAGTTCATATTCCTAATTCTCGAAATTTTTTAAGCATTCCTGGATTTCACTGCAGCTTAGTCACCCTTGATTCAAAATTTAAAAATCAAGAGGAAACGAATTAATAAAATCTTACCTGAGCGAGAAGAAAGAGCGAAACGAGGCGGCTGATCCTTACTCTATTGTGTTTCTCCTGTTAAAAGAAAAATGTCATCAATACTGCTATTCGTTGTACGCTTTCCTCATTTGCTGCAGATTTGCTGCTCATTTGCATCAGCTCCGATTTAGTAAGCATGTAAAAACACTCTGTGACAAAACAAACAGAAGAGTCAGTGCTTTTAGGAGGCTAAATAGTTATCTCTCAAGAGAACAGGCAATGAACCTGTGTAACACGGTAATTATTTCGAGCTTTAACTACTGCCCACTAGTGTGGATGTTTTGTGGCAAAGATGCCAATGATAAGATAAACCGAACTCATAAGCGTGCGTTGAGAACACTCCACAATGATTACGACTCTCCCTTTGATACACTTCTGGAGAAAAGTGACACCGTAACGATCCATGTTAAAAATCTCCAAAAATTGATGCTAGAAATTTATAAGTCAATGAGCCATCTAAATCCATCATACATTTGGCACCTTCATGAAAGGGAAGAGGTCCAATATGATCTCAGAACTAAGCATCTCTGCAAGTTACCGGTCACGAGAACGACAAAATTTGGCATGGAGTCACCCTCATTCAGAGGAAGCCTATTGTGGAACTCTCTGTGCGATGAAATAAAGGAGCTACCAACAGTTGCAAGCTTTAAAAAAAAGATAAAAGCCTGGACGGGTGAAAAATGTAATTGTAAAATTTGTAAGTAGCCTGTTCATAAGTTATGTAGCTTGTAAATACCGTATATTTTTCTATATCTTTGTAAATTGTTTTGTAAATAGTTGGTATTAATTAGTTTCTTAGAACTATGCTACACCAACTTTAAATAATGATGATTTGATTTGATTTGATTTGCAGCGATTGCAATGAGTGCAACATTGTAACTAACACTTACATTAAAGACCCTCTGCTAACATGCAGGCTTTTCGCGCTTTCTTTGTTGAGGGTAAAGATAAACAACTTTCCAAACAACTTTCTTTTCTCGGCAACAAAGAAACATCACGAGCGAGGTATGCCTATTGCAAAGGCCCCTTTTAAAATTAGAGAAAGGGAAATGTCGACTT
This sequence comes from Aurelia aurita, assembly GCA_004194415.1. Lineage (NCBI taxonomy): Eukaryota > Metazoa > Cnidaria > Scyphozoa > Semaeostomeae > Ulmaridae > Aurelia > Aurelia aurita. Next base: position 531,902 of record REGM01000083.1, on the reverse strand, counting down.
TCGGCGTTTCAAGTATTTCGCAAATATAATTTATCGATTTCTATTGCTATTTATACTTCGCCACACGCTGCAGATTATTAGTAATACCCTACCTCAGCACCCAGTTCATCTGTTGGCAATGAGTAAACATACAATGGAATAAGCAGCTTATTTGACAAATGATCTGTTAAAATTGTATTCAGTTTCTCAATTCCCAATAAGAGAATATCATGAAGGTAGTGGAGGTCATCTAGGTGATCGGCAACAAGCATCTTTAATTGATCACACTTAAAATGACTGAAAATAGAAGAAATTAATATTAGAAACGTCTTCGTGTGGTATACCGGGTGAGTCGATAAAAATAATCCCCGTTTAAAAGGCCACTGCTTCCTGGATATCAAGGCAATAATATTGGCAAATATGTTATTTAATGGTGGACACATTTAAATCGATTTTAAAATTTACCTGAGGGAAATCGGCAACTCCGTTGTGAAATTATGAGAGATTTCCCGAGAAAGCGGCTTTAAGAAACCTTCAAAAAAGACCTAAAATCTAGACCAAGTTTTCCTGATATTTCTGCCTTACAGCTATGACTTCAAAACGTTTTAGCACGTGTTATCCTCATGGGAGGATGAAATCATCCGGAATAATGTTGTTATGCTACCAGGATGACACTTTCATCCTCCCAAAGGGATAAAACGTGCTAAAGCGTGTAAAAGCCATTGCTGTAAGGCAGAAATATTTGGAAAATTGGGTCGGGATTTTAGGTCTGTTTTGAAGGTTTCTTAAAGGGGCTTTCTCAAGAAAATCGCTGATAACTTCAAAAAGGAGTGGCTGATTTCAGTCAGGTAAATTTTAAAATCGATTTGAACATGTCCACCATTAAATAATATATTCGTCAATATTATTGCCTTGATACCCAGGGAGCAGCGGCCTTACAAACGAGGACTGTTTTTTTTACTCACCCGGTAGAACTTGAAAACTGCGTTGAGTAACGGAGTCATTACATGGTGACAACAAATTGTCAGGTAAGATCGGAATGAGAAGAAAAGAGAATAAACTCCATTAATATGAAATTTACCAACCAGAGAGTCCACTAAGGGCCTGTTTACATGATCCCGCCTTGCCGGGATATCTCGCCTAGGCGGGATATCTCGCCTTGCCGGGATACCCTGGCTGCCTATAGAAACACATACAATTTTAACTTTGCGTTTACATGGGAATTTCATCCCGTCCCGTCTTGCCGGGATGTTTTCATCCCGTCTCGGCATGGCGGGATACCCCGTCTAGCCGGGATGATTTTCTCCATGTAAACAGAAACAGGCGGGATAGCCCGCCTTACCGGGATGAAATTGACGTCAATGCGCATGCGATAATGATCAGTCTTTTGTTATGGTAATCGCTGAAAGCTAATAAGCGTGGATAATTTTCATCCCGTCCCGCCTCTGTCTCTCATGTAAACACAAGCAGAAAAAACGTCCCGGCTAGGCGAGATATCCCAGCTAGGCGAGATATCCCGGCAAGACGGGATCATGTAAACAGGCCCTAAAGTTTTCCTTCGCTCGATTGAAAAGAAGCAAAGAACAAACAAACTATTTTTTGGCACAGAAAAGTACTTACTCAGATTCTTTAGTGACGCAATCATCCAGCTCAATAGAATGTTTACCAATGAACCAAACGAGATTGGAGAAGTATGGATCTGCAGTCTTGTCACATATGAAGCTGAGCATTCCCTCGTGACCAACTGAAAGATTTCATTTCAGATTAATATAAGTTTACATGAATCAAGGATATCTTTCTTTAGTACCGGGTGTCCCAAAAAAATATTCCTATTTAAAAAATCACCAAGACTTGATTATCACACCTATCATAAAATTTTCTTTTTGATTTTTTGTGTGAATGAACCAAAAATATTTAAAGAGGATAAAATGTTGTTTTCGATACTTTAAGGTTAAAAAATTACACGTTGAAAAACCTCATTTTGAGCTATACTTTTCAAGTAAAATAGTCAATCTTGCCTAAAAGTATTTTTTATTATCCTTGAATTTTCCAATGATAGTGTACAATTCTTTCTATCATTTATGACCAACTTAAACGCTTAACGTGTGAAGAGAAATTGATCTGGTGATTATCAGTGCTTTTTTGCAGTATGATTCAAAACCAGGCAGCCCTAAACAGAGCTAAAGTTGCTAAATTGTAAATAAATTACAGAATTAGAAATAGCTGCTGGGAAAATTATTTGGTCCTTAATCTACTTGCCAAAAAAAGAAATTTGAAGATTGGCCTTGTCATCAAATTTTGGTAACTTTTCAAACAGGAGTACTCTTTTAGGACACCCGGTATTTCTTGTAAAAATTCCTCGTTTCCAATATTTAAGTCTTCAAATCTTTAAAAAAATAGTGTAAATGGCTATTAAAGACCCTCTGCTAACAATGTGGCTTTGCACGCCATTGCTGTCCCAGAATGCACTGCAATTGGACTTTCAGATTATCTGAAAGTCTCTGATGCTAGGCCGGTGTTGTGCTGTTTTCTCATGCGCAGCACGCAAAGCCTCATGGTTAGCAGAGGGTCTTTAAACTCTTTCTTTGGATTGAATGGCTGAAAAAGAACTTTAGGTACTTTCCTGTAAATACTCCGAAATTCTTTTGATTTCTTGATTATTTTTCAAATCACAGCGTGGTCTATATTTCAATTCATTAGAGTTTGTGATGTCATAAAACTCGTACAAATTTCTGATTACCACTATATTACAGACATTCATAAACTATCGTTTCTACCATGGGGGGGGCTCTCTCTCGATTAGTCTATCTATTAGAGAGCTCCTCCTTAGACAAATATATGCAAATTCATCTCTTGTCTTGTAATGTTTACCTTTATTAATGTTGCTTGTAGTGGATCTTGTAGTTGTGTATAATGTATGTACTGTTTATTACTTATTCTACTTTAAGTTAGGTTATGTATATTGTATTCTTAGATGTATTTAGATATATTTGTCAATAAAAACTGAAACTGAACTGAAGCCATTTTTCTTCCGTTAATTTGGAAGTTGCGATGGCTTTAATATTTTCAAGACTTTGTTAAATTCTTTTCCTAAAACGAAAGACGCTGTAATTTTGGAAATAACGAAACTATCAAAACAATTCAGGGTAGAATTTCAATAAAGTATCAAAATTTCCTAAGGTTGCTTTGAAACCATCCAATCCTAAGAAAAAATCAATAGCCATCTACACTATCGTTTTTAAAGATGTGAAGTTCCCGTCGACAAAGAAGCCCTGAAGGAAATCTAAGCATATAAAAGTGGTTTAAGCCGCTTGCGGTCAAATTCTAGCCTATCAGATCTCAGTATTTCCTGTTGACACAGATCAGTTAGCCAAATATGGTTCAGAACGTTTAACAGCCTTTGTCTTTGCAAGGCTATTTCTATCAAAGGCTTATATATGCTTAGATTCCATTTAATGGCTAAATAAAAGATTCACGTTGGAAATAGATTACTGAAATTTACTAAAATAGTCATATTTCATAGACAAAAAAGTATGACTTTGACAATATGTCACTTAAAATTATTAATGCATTTCTGACACTTTTTTTCTAACTGGATAAGTGCCTAAAAAGTTTGAAAAATCGCTAAAGCCTCTCAACTGTCTCGAATATAAAAAAATTTTGAACAAATTCTCTCAAATGAGTTTGGAAAATCTTTCAAGCCCTTTCCTCGAGCCTCTGAAAACAAACAGGTCCCTGGATCTAAATAGATGTTTTATGATAGGCCTTGAAGGTCCACTACTTTACCTTTATATACATTGAGGGTCATTGTTCTAACTGCAATTCTGACCATTGTCTCTGGGTGGTTGAAGAATTTTATTGCTTCTGTGTATAATGGAAAGTCGTTCTTCCTCTGCAAAAAATAAGCAGTCAGGTAAATCTTGTGGTAATGCTGCTGCAAATATTGAATGGAAATCTCGTGAGGCCGTATCTTATCTCCGGTTTTCATCCCACATTTATTGCAATCGAATTTCGATGTGAAACATGCTGTTGGCTCAGAAAAACTACAGATGCTTGCTGTTGTAAATAAAAACAAAATTTCATAGATTTCAAAAATTGCAATTCCTTCAGCTAAAAACAGAATTATCTCAATTCTTTAGGACTCAATTTTTAATCTAGCCTTTGTCTTTTGCTTGAAAATCATTGGAAATCTTGCAAATGATGAAGCACCCTTACAAAATATGACTTACAGACATGAAAATGATTTGCACAGTCTGTCCGATGCCAGCTATAAAAAGCAAGTCAAAGAAAGTGGCTGCAAACAAGTGAAATTTTTACCTCATTAAAGTAGAAGTTTACTGTGTGTTTGTTGAGTTTCAGTGATAACGTTTTCAGGAAGGAGATGTAGTAAGCAAGCACCTATGAGAAAGGATCTCGTATTGAAAAGAGATATATATGCTAAATTAATAATTCAGCTAATGAATCAATACCAAAATCAAAAATTGTACTCTGTGGTGATTTGATAAAAATAAAATGATCAATGCATGTTGAATCCCATTGAATGCTTTCCAGGAAAAAGACGTTGAAATGATAAAGGATTTTGTGCTTGGCAGGAAACTTACCAAAGAATTATTTGTTATCTTAATAAAAAAGGTTTTAATCATTTAAAGTTGGTTTTGGGTCAATGGAAGAGCAGATTTGTAAGAGAAAAGAGTTAAGATATGTAGTTTGCCAGAAGGAATAAATATGACGGAGTGGGAGGGACATATATAAATAGGATAAGGAAAATTCCGATACATGCCATTGTTTCTTCCACACTAATTGTTGCAGGCAGGTCCAGAGCTTCAAATATAATAAAGCTGTTTTTAGGCTTGTGATTTAAATCAATTAGCCATGACGGTTATTCTCTTTAATGTTACTGTATGTTAGCCTGTGTTTTGTGCAATGAAGGAAAGTACTACAGTATGAACTTTAATAAATGTTTGTGGTTGTGTGCTTAACAAAAAGTGATCCTGATAGCAATCAAATGAAACATGAAGAAAATTAAAATTTCCTAAATTTCCATGATCATGTTTACGACAAGCTCACCTCCTCATTTGAAAAATCAAACTTGTGTACAATAATTGAGTTGACGTGATTGTTTGATAACAGAAAATCTGTTGAAAGCAAAAAGAAACACAAATCAAAATAAAGATCTATCAAGAACCTCTGACATTCTTCATGAGAAATATCTATTGTTTTAATTTGTTATTTGAACGAAAGGAAAAATGGTGATACTAACTTTAATCTGACTGACAGTAGAAATATTTAGATTGTTTAGGTTAAATTTAATTTTTCAACAACTCTTCCCAAACTGAACTCTTTACATGTATACTTTTATGGTTTTTGTGACATTCAGCTCAGCTGTTTATTAAAAGTGATCCATTGATGGTTTCACTTTCTTGTGCCGTAAGAAGAAATCCATGAGCAAACCCATTTTATTGAAAGAAATAATAGTTACTGCATATCAAACAATTATATATAGATATATATACAGTAGTATATACTTACATAGTGAGGTTTCATGTCTTATATTCTCAAACAGAATATTCAAAGTTTGCAAAAGTTGTACTGTCACATATGTGCCACAATTCTGAGTCATGATCTTCAGAAAGAACAGGAGCATATTCTTCTCCAGGAAAAAGCTGAAAAATAGAAAAAGATTCTTGGAAAAAAGAATTTAATTATGAGAATGTTGTTGTTATTTAAATTTTGTTTGCTGGAACTTAAAGGGAATGTGCAATGGTAAATAGGCTTGTCTATAAATAGAACAAAGAAAACACTCGGACACAGCATTATTTCTTTGGTTATCCATTGTTCACGACCTGTGTGCAACGTTGATTTGAATGGGATATTTTTAGATTGTCTTCCTCTTTGCAAATGCAAGCTTTTAACTTTGCACAAACCCTTTAAGATTTAAATAAAATGACTACATCTGACTGAGCAACTTCTCTAATATACCAATTTCTGCTTTTTTCCCTGTTGTATTTAAGCATATTTTACCGAACAGGCCTCGAAAGAAAATTTTTTAAACTAGGTTGCAAAGCGTCTAAATATCTCAAAGTATATATATATAAAATAGGAAGCAGTTAACAAGTTCAATTAGAAGCTATTTTTGAAAGTCTTTTACAAATTTATGATAGCTAAAACTGGTATTCAAATGGCAAGCAAGCAGTCTTTAAATTTTAAGAAGGAGAAAATTTGCTATACATCAAAACTCTTTGGAAGATGATCATACTTACTCAAAAACAGAGGAATCATTTTGATCACCCCAAATCAAGATTTCCGCAATTGATCTCAGTGTCTCTACCAACAAACTTTTATTGCTTTCTGTAACAATGCTGTTCTTTGTCAGAATGAAATGTAGATACCTATCAAACAAACAAAAAATAAATATAACATTTCGTATTTCAGTTATCAAAGGAACCTTATAGCCTTGTGATCTCCTTTACTGGTTTGATTTCAATACAAATCAAGAAATTCCGCCTTCAAAAATCTTCTTTATACCAACCAAGCAGAAGCAGTTTTCTCAAGGTGGTAGTTATTCGTAAGCAAAAATGGTGTAAAAAAGGCTAGGTATACCTTTCAGAACATAGCTCCATACTAAGTCTACCCCACTTTTCTAACGCCCCTGCATGTATGGAAGCTGCACAAATTCATCCAGAAACTTGCTGGTGAAACATTGCTTTTGAATGATTTCTTTTGTTTCCCACTTCAAATTAAAAAGAAACATGAATGTCTCACAGGAGCATGATCGTGTCACTTTAGTTTGCACATGAAATCTTACTGAGAATTGCAACGCTTTGAAGCCAAACCCATATTTGCTGTGTGTGGAGAAAAAAAGTGGAGTGCAATTTCTGCAAAAACTATTGTTTTTCTTTTGTTTGTACCCAAACATTTCTCCGGTGAAGAATAAATGATTCTCCTCTGGCTTTGCAGACTGGCCCTTCTTACCCAGACTGATAACTTTGCTTCGCGCGCGGAAGAAATTCCGCGCGCAGTTGATGGTCTAACGCGCGCAGCCTCTATTTCATGCGCGCATTTTTTATATAAGATTGACTTATTGCGCAGGCGCGCGCCAGTTGAGACGACCACCTCATGGCCTAAGCTATTTCATCAAAAATACCGATGCAAAAACGCTTCAAAATTTGAGGTTCTGGCACTTGAACATGGGAATACTAGCTAGTAGTACTTAGAAGAATGTTTCCTTGATGCAAAAAGTTTAAATACCTGAAATTTTCTGCAATAATCTCCCCGTTTAGAGGCAAATTAGATGAGGTAAATCTGCTCGAAGCTGCGAGAGTCAACGTGTCGGCAATGTTGTCATGAAAACTTGATTAACCAATCAGAGCGCGTTATTTGACTGCAATTCGCCCATATTTGGCCCTTGACTTTCTCTGGACTGCAAATGCTGCTCTCTGATTGGCGAGAGGAGGCGCGACAAAAAAATGTCGCACTACGACGATGTAATAAGTCTAGCAACAACGGCACACATGCGCAAAAGCCGGCTTCTCGTGCGTGGCTTCTTGATCTTGGACTTTGTGATGAAACTAAACGTTCTGTTCACGACGATGTTTTGAACAACGAATGTTTTTCCCGAAGATCGAAAATTGATAATGGAAGGTAAGTGATCAGTAACAAAACATTTGATCCATAAGTAAGGGCCTATTTCTTTGTTTTTTCCAAAACGCGTGATTTTTTTCCAAACGGTTTCGAGAGGGTATCCATGCGCGCATTTATCGTTCGGAAAAAAATCTTCCGCGCGCACTTTGCAAAGTTAGCAGTCTGGCTTCTTACACAATGAACATTTTAAGAGAAATCAAACTTAGATTTTCTGGAAATTTTGCATGCGCTGCAGTTCACCATCAATGCAGCATTGATTTTAATCTTTTCCCAATCCCTATTAATACTTACTTAAGCTTCTCTAATGAATGCGTACTCTTGGGTTTCCAAACAGCTTCTGAAACCCAGTTTCTTGAACGTTGAAACATTTTGTTCAAACTACTTTATGAATTATGGGTATTGAAATAACTTTAGTTCTTTGATGTGGCCATGGAATCCTTTTTTCAGTTAAAAAGTGGTTTTGCTACTCTCTAGATAAGCAGAGTTCTGCTGTTAAAACATTCGAGGTTGGTGTTGGTTTCTTGGCTTCTGTTCTGAGCAAATTTAGGCCCTTCGGATGATGCTAGCAGTGTCCACTTTAGTTGCAACAAAACTGCCACGGCGCCCTTTTGGAAATTTCATCACACACCATCTTGATAACCAGTTACACAGCAAACTTTTCAATCATGTTTCGCATCACGCAAGCTTGCATAAATCGTCTGGAAATTATCAATTTTCGTCAGTTCTTTTTCCCACAGCTTCCAGCTTCCATTTTGATCAGTTGATTTTTTAGGCCAACGACGCAGCATCATGAAAGAGAGGCTAATGTGGGGGACGGTGTATTTTTGCCTCCTTTGTCCCCTGAAGGAGCCCTAACTTTTTTGGTTGAGGATAAACAAAATTTGAAATTTCCATTTTTTTCAAAAATTGATGTTCTTTCAAATTTGAATTTCCAACATAAAGATTGATGTACTGTGAAAGTTATTTGTAGATTTCTTTTCTAAAGTGTTTTTGTTTATATACATTAGCTTAGTTGTAACTCGTTTTGTAAATTGTGTAATTCTCTATTTTATGTAACGCAGTTTTTTAGTCCATCTGATGTATTTTGTTGATTTTTGCAATAAATAGAATTTGAAGAAAGGCACTTAATTTGTAAGAGGGATGGGTAAAAGGGACGGGAACAGACCCGGAAATGGAGAAAGGGAGAAAGGCAAAGAAGAGAGCAACATTTCTTTTAGGAGCGTTGCCATTCTTCTGACAGAAAACCAAATTGAGTGGAATGAGACAGAAATCACACATGATCGATGCTCTGTCTTGTAGGAGAATGTAGTAAAGCAGAGTTGGTTTTGCCGTTTTTCACTGGATTTTAGATTTTAGGAAATGAAAACCTAGCAGTGAAATAACTATTTGAGCAAAGCAATCAATCTACGCTTCATGAAAAATTTGTTCATCCGTTTCCAATTTCCTGTTTCATTCAACTTTTTAACTTAGTTGAATTGGTTAAAATTAGCCCCTAGGGTTTCCTGTGGGGTTTGTTAGGGCGGTGACGGCAAACCAACCAGGCCGGAATTGGAATCCAGTGGAATGTGGCGCATGCGCAATAGCTGGTGGGCAGGATTGAAAATGAAGTCTTGTTTCCTCTCAACGAAAAGTTAGGACAACCGAACGACGTGGACTTGATCGTCGCTTTAGAGGCGTTTTAAACACGTATATACTCATTTACTATCACTGAAGAGTTTGGTATTGGGTTATGCATTAACTGCCATGGCTTTAAGGAGAACAGTAAAAAATGTTGTGCGAAATTTCAGCGACATCGAGGTGAAATGTCGCGAGGCAACTTCGAACGACCCATGGGGGCCTTCCAGTTCATTGATGGGCGAAATTGCAGACGCCACGTACAATGTCACAGCATTTTCATCGATAATGAGCATGCTATGGAAGCGTCTTAACGATCATGGTAAGAATTGGCGACATGTTTATAAATCATTGACTGTTCTAGACTACATTATCAAAACTGGAAGCGATCGTGTTGCCCAACAATGTCGTGAAAACCTCTTCGCAATTCAGACATNCAAGACACTGCAAGCAAATTATTTAACAAACTACCAACAGAAATCAGAGAACAAAAATCATTGACCTCCTTCTGTACGAAATTGAAAACAGAATTAACAAGGCGTGCCAAAGAACGACTTTGTCCTTAATTGTCTTTGACTATATTTTTATTCATTAATTTCTTTAATTTCTTTAAATAGCTGCTTAATTTAAAGATAGATTTATATTCACATTTGTAAAATATTTTTAAGGAGTTTGGATTTTTAACACGAGTTGAAGAGCCACAATTATGTGGATATACTCATTAAACCTTGTATGTATGTATGTATGTATGGCTTTAAGGAGAACAGTAAAAAATGTTGTGCGAAATTTCAGCGACATCGAGGTGAAATGTCGCGAGGCAACTTCGAACGACCCATGGGGGCCTTCCAGTTCATTGATGGGCGAAATTGCAGACGCCACGTACAATGTCACAGCATTTTCATCGATAATGAGCATGCTATGGAAGCGTCTTAACGATCATGGTAAGAATTGGCGACATGTTTATAAATCATTGACTGTTCTAGACTACATTATCAAAACTGGAAGCGATCGTGTTGCCCAACAATGTCGTGAAAACCTCTTCGCAATTCAGACATTGAAGGACTTCCAGTTCATTGATAAAGATGGAAAAGATCAAGGAATAAACGTCAGAGAGAAGTCGAAGCAGATCGTTGCCTTATTAAAAGACGACGAACGACTGAAAAACGAGCGACAACGAGCCTTAAAAGCGAAAGAAAGATTTGCTCAATCTCAGGGAGGAGTTGGAAACAAGAATTTCAAGCAAAATAAAAGATTCACGTCGGCATATCCTACTACTGGACCACCTGAATTTCGTACGAGTCAAGATGACAGCTCAATTCCATCACAAATAACTTGGGATGTCAGCAAGAAAGATGCAGACAGCCACTCAACAGATGGGAGACTCAGTCTTGAGTATGAAAAGGCTAGGCCCTCAAATGAAGCTGAAGAGGAACTACAACTACAAATAGCCCTGGCAATGAGCAGAGAAGAAAAGGAGGAAGACGAAAAGCTGGAGATTGGGGATGAAAAGCGTCTGGAATTTGTTCTTAAGCAAAGTGGCAGTCAAAAGAAAAAACAACAAAATTCCACCCTCTTGGATCTAACTGCTCCATCTCCTGGGCAAACAGGACATACCGCCAGTCAGTTTGATCCATGGGCAAACCCTGGAGCCTCAGCACCACCAAGCAATCAGCAACCATTCACCACTCCTGCAGCTGATCCATGGGCTGCACCACAAGCACCCACAGCTGCCCAACCATTTCCAGGTTCTTTTCAGCCAGCACCACCCCCTGTGTCAGACCCATGGTCTTCAACTTCACAACCAGTTCAAGTTGCCCCACAGCCAGATCCCTGGGGTTCAGGCCCCACACAGCCAGCAGCCGACCCATGGGAACCTGTGCCAGTCCCAGCTACCAATCCAACTAGCACATTTACTGATCCATTTGAGCCACAGTCTATGGTTGGTCCAAATATCAGCAATGGTTTTGACCCAAGAGGAAATTCATCAACAGTGCCGTCTTCTGAATCAGTGAATAACCCATTTGATCTTACAGGGATGGGTAACAATCTCCCTTCTCCTGGGCAGCAAGAACCAAATTTTCTTGGCACAAATGCAAAATTGGTGAACCTGGTTGATATTGTTGGAACAACATCTTCAGAATCGTCAACAAACAACCCATTTGCAGCAACAATAACACCCAAGCCAACCAATCCGTTTGCAGCCGACAAGCCTAAAGCAAAATCAATAAATGAACTACGCTGTGAACAGACTTCGTTTGTTTCAGTGCCAAATCGAGGCCAACCAGATGTGTTATTGCCAACGCCACTCATCCCAGATTCTGGTTCTGCCCCAGTGACTAATAATGCGAACCCCTTTCTTCTTTGAAATTCTCCAACAATTGCAGAAAAGTGCATCAAAGAAAGGTAATCAATAAATGAAAACATGATTTTTGTTGAATATATCCTTGATGAATGTCAAGTTGCATCAACTCTCATTGTCTATATTAAAATATAAACAGTTTGTTTGCCAAAGAACTTATATATACATATATGCATATTGCTAGAACATGGGAAAGAGGTTAATGTAAACAGCCCCCCTGCACGTATGCCCTTACCCTGGATATAAGCATGTGGGCTTACATCATGCCAAGTTATCAACGCAGGATCTAATATACCTAGCAGAATTTGATATATGAAATTGAGAGAAAAATGAAATTTCGGTTTTGCTACACAAAGAAAAATCCACAAGATTAGAATTTAAACAATTTAGTATTTGAAAATTATATATCGTTTCTCTGTATTGATTTGGCTGCAGGTCCCTAAGAGCAAAAGTCTATATGCCTGGTTGCAATCCTTAAATTTTCCAGTTTAAAACCAAACAAAGATCTGTTTGCTTGTAAGTCCGTGGGCTTGTGTGTAAGGTACTGTAGATGTTCCCCTATGTTGTTTTAGAATTAAACTTGTGAACCAATCCACTTTTTCTTACTAAGGGCGCCAAACGCCAAAGCGGAAATTTTGTTATTGTTTGAGATTTTGCATTTCTGAGTCTAGAATCTTGTTCTGCGTACAAAGTTTAGTATCATAACGAATTTTCACATGCATATCTGTCTTTATTTCAAAATTATGACGAAATAAAGAATTTGAATGTCATAAGGACTTTGACTATGGAAATCAAAGTTAGGACAATTGTCCTAACTTTGATTTCCACGGTCAAAGTCCTTATGAATTCAAATTCTTTATTTCGTCATAATTTCGAAATAAAGACAGATATGAATGTGAACATTTGTTATTATACTAAACTTTGTACGCAGAACGAGATTCTAGACTCAAAAATGCAAAATCTCAAACAATAAAAAAATTCCGCTTTGGCGTCNCAACTGGTTATATTTTTATGGTATTCTACGTTTTATTCTGCTTCGAATAACATATAAGTTTGTTTGGTATAATTTAAGGAACGGCCGTGAAAAGTAGAGTTTCTTAATCGCTGTCTGAAGGGTTACAGTAACCTTAACCATTCTAGAAGTGGAAAAGTATTGATCGATGGAGTTTTAGCCTTGTGTTCGTTTTCTGCTACCCCTATTAAGCTGAATATAGGTGTGGGTAAAACTTTTGTAATTTTTAATCCATTACGGAACGAAAAAAGGAGAGGTAGCCTGATGGGGGCATAAAAGTGATGTTTGGAAGAAAGAACACCTTTACATAGGTGTTCAAGACCATGCGACACTTTGTCTACAGCACGACATATGTGTTGAAACTGAATTTTAGAGGAACCAAATTTATGCCAGAAATTTAACCACAGACTATCCAAACAATTAACAATTTGTGCTCAGTTCTGAAGATTTATTCAATATTTTGTGCATTTAGAAAGAGGGAAGATTTGCACACAAGTTTGGTTTCTACTATGACATTTGACTGTTCCCAGACTGTCAATCCCTTTTCCCCTTGATCCCTTGACCAATGGCTAATGGTACAATTATGTTACTCCTTACAAACAAGTTTACATACAACTTTTCACTTGTTCCTTGCTTACAAAATTCAAGTCCTTTTATTCGCAAAAAGCCCCCACTAGAACACAGGTACCAAATTTTGATTGGCTGAAACATAGACATTCCTCCACAGCTTTGACCAATCACATTTCACGAAAGCAAAACAATGCTAGCCTAGGCCCATTTTTCCTGGCCTTGCCATCCTTCACAATACATTCACCAACTTGTTCCACATTTAGTACAGGCCTTGCACCTGTTAACATGGTTTTCCTTCCTAAGTATTCTCAAGAATATTTTTAGTTTCTTAAGAATTCTTGTTTGAAAACATTTACGGTCATTCATATGACTCAAGAATTCTTATCAGAGTGGGAAGAATTCTTGACATTCTTAAGAATTCTTGAGAATTCTTGTCTTGTTAATGTGTGCAAGGCCTTTACTGTAGTCTTATGCACAATCGTACTTTGGGAAAACCATTTATCTCAAGATGGAGAAATCTCACATAATGGGCCAAAATTTGCATTTGTTGTGATTTTTAGGCATTGTGATTGGTCCAGTAAGTGCTTTTAGTTTGGTACCTATGCACCTAGGGTTAGAATTAGTATTAGAATTACAAAGTCTTCTTGCGTCTAAGCAAAAATAGAAAGCTGATTTTCCGTAGCAGACTAATATCCTCTTCCCCAATATTTGTCTTTTTACCACCTTCAGTAAAATCGTACGTCAGTAGCTTTGATTAATTTTATAGCTCAGATGTTGAATTTTGGTGAAATGCATATTTATTTCCTGGTGAAAATTATTGCCTTTATGTTACAATGAATTCTTTCACTCTACATTGGTCTCTTAGCTTTATCTCTGTTGTACCAATCACAGGGCCGTAGGAAGCATCTTAAACTTGGAGGCACGACACTTCAATGGCACTTTTTTCTTGAAGCTAAAAGGGGCACTTATGGAAACAAAAAGGGCACTTTTCTGGTTATTGCAAAATCTTGGGGGCGGGGGGGGGCATGTGCCCCTAGTGCCCACCCCGGTTCCTACGTCTCTGACCAATCATGTAGGGCCGTTCTTTAAATCTTTAAGATAGATACTGTAAAGTGCTATTACAATAGATTATTACGCTAAAGATGGCAGCTAGGAACTTTTTACCAAGATGCATTGCGTTCTTTAATCGAATTCCGATAGAATCGTTAAAGATTCGTCATTAGAACGCAATGCATCTTGGTAAAAAGTTCCTCTCCGCCGTCTTTAGCTTAATCGTCTACACATCTTCCTTTGGCTGAATGGCTTGAAAGGAACTTTAGCCAGTTTACTGTAAATCTACTGGTCACTCGTTGATATAAAGATTAAAACCATCCTGACTACGAAATTATTCGCCATCTACACCATGATTTTTTAAGATTTGACGCCTATGCTGGGCCGTTCCTTTCTTGTAGTGGAACTGCAGGCACCTGGAAGTGTACACAAGCATCAAGTATTTAAACTAGCGTCTTCTGAGAATGCGCGTTTTCTTTTGTTCCACAAGACATTGACTCCAAGACGCATGCGCTAAAACTCCATTACTGTCCGCCATTAGCTACTAAATGTCATGCATGCCCTGATTAGGCTCTAAACGGACTCATTATCTCTTCTATACGCTTCTATACAACCCTCGGTCCCATGACAAACAGCAAGGACCACAGGAAACAGGAGTCGCCTATCACCCCCCATAGACTCTACTTGTACTTTGTACCCGTGAGTCAAAAACGATTATTGCTGCGCAGCAGTAGTACTAATCTTGCTTAATGTCGACAATACGGAATATTGGAATGGCGGATCCGGGAACTATGGGAAAGGGATCGGTCAGACGGACTTAATGAAATAGGCTTGGTGCCAGTCTACCAACTGGATGGATTTTCGATTTTCCACTGTTATTCGGGTAAAACCAGTACGCAGCACTCACTGACTATTGTTGTTGCTAGTTGTGTATTATCGCACCTTTCATTCAAATAAATTGCTTAAAAAATACTTTGAATACTTTACGGTAACTTCACCGTGAGCATTTCATATCTTGATTACTTTCAAAATTACAGCACATTATATCTTTGCTATGCTTCGTGAAGTCATCAGATTGCAAAATCGTTACAAAGAAAAGCGATACATCATACACTTGTGCTTACCATCATAGTGTAGACTTTAAGAAACTATGGTTTTCTTGATAAATTTTCCTTCATTAACGTAGAATTAACGAAAGATGCTGGCCCGGGGTGGGTACTTCCCTATCCAGTCATACGGGGATGTGCGCCAGTTTTGGGGTAGTTTTTGGCACGAAAATTCTGGGAATGGGATATGCTTTTTGTAGGAATTTTCTGGGATTGGGTCTAATTTTTACTAGAAATTCTGGGAATGGTCAGGTTTAGGATAAACAACAATTTTACTATTGTGTTGTAGTGAAAACACTTGTCACCCATATTCTGGGATTGGGTCTCAAAATCCCGCCTATATTCTGGGATTGGGTCGTAACAGAAATTCTTGCAACGCACACCCCCATATGACCCAATAGTGAAGTGCCCCCCCGGGGATGCTGGGCTATCAAGAAGTCGGGTTACACTACACGTATTTTTTTTAGAAACAAGAATTTGAGCCAGTACTGAAAGTTTCTTAAAATTATCAGATTTTGAGTACTCAGGGTTTCTTACGAGTTTCTTAAAGGTTCCTTTTAACGATCTTTCTGTTAACTACCTGTGCCCTCGTGAACATTTCAAAACCAAGTTTTTTTAAGCCGTTCCAATGTTTAGACATTACTCAAGTACTATCCAAGTAACACGATAGACGAGACGATAGAGGAAACAAGTAAAAATAAATTAAAGGTATGCTAAGGATTTCTTTGACCAAACTAAATAGTTTCTTAAGTTATATTTTCCCAGTACTGGAGTTTCTTAATTTTTGGCGATCTGAGAGTTGAGTTTCTTATAAGCGGTTTCTTATAAAAAATATACGCGTACATTTCATAAGTTTCTTTCGGGGTATTCATTTCAAAGAAAAGTTTAATAAATATTTACACAATCTTTTCTAAAGATTTGAGACCTCTGTTCTGACGGAATAAGTTTCATTTATTGAGAGCGTGCGACCACACCTAGAGACTACTCGAGAATGACGCACTACTACCAAACCCAATGACGTAACTGCAGAGTTATTGAGCAATACTTTCTATCCACACGAACCGCTTCTACGTCATTGAGGAAACAACAAAGATGCTGAGGAGGATCTTTGCGACAAACTAAGAATTTGAAACAGTACTGAGTACTGTAGGTTTCTTCAGAGTTTCTCAGAAAGTTCCTCAAATTTTCGTTGCTGTTAAGCCCTGCTATCGGTGCGGAGGTCTCCTCCTGGCCTTACTCCACGAGGCCCTCAAATTTCGACCATCCCATTTAATTGATTGAAGTTGTTGTTGCTTCAGTGAGGTAGTGTCGGTTATAGTGGTATCAGTTCTGTCAAATATAGAGACCACGAGGATTGTATTCAGGGGTCTCTTTTACTTCCATGAACATTTCACAGCGAAGTTTATGAAACCACGCTTCTGTCATATCTCTAAACCAAACCAAAACATTGATGCTGCATTGGCCATTTGGCATCAACTTTTAAAGGGCTGTTTTCGCAGGATCTTATTTTGCGATTTTTCATCTACAGAAGTAAAACTATCATCATTGCAGAAAGTTATTAATTTGGTCACTGACTGAACTTTGCATGTGAACATGACTATGATCTAAAGTGCTGCTTGCGCTTGTGCTGTATCTCCATTCTCGACTGATTTGATTGGCTAACTCCCAAAAAACGTCAATCAAAGATCGAAATCCTTTGTTACTGCACAATAGAAATGCAGGGAGCGCGATATTCTTTCGAGTTCTTAAAAGGTAGAACATTTTTGACCCACCTGGTACTACTAAAGTCAACAGTGGTCACGCAAAAGAAAAATAGAGAAGGAAAACAACAACAATTTGTTTGTCATTAAAGGAAATCTAAGCATAGAGCTACTTGCGGTCAAATTGTAGCCAATCAGATATAATTATTTCCTGTTGACATAGATCAGTTACCCAAATATTTTTTTTTTTTTATATCCATCTAAAATTTTACAATACATGCTACAACCTACTATACTTTCTAATTACTATACAACTATACAATACTACAGGGACGATACCAGGGAGTGCAAAAGACTTATGNTTTTTTTTTTTTTTTATATCCATCTAAAATTTTACAATACATGCTACAACCTACTATACTTTCTAATTACTATACAACTATACAATACTACAGGGACGATACCAGGGAGTGCAAAAGACTTATGACTACCCCCCGGCCATTACATAAAACATGCAACTGAAATTACAAACAAATGGAAACTACAAACAAGTTACATCTAAACTACTAAAGTCTGTCTCAAACTAGATGTCACGAGAAGATGTCCGTGATCAAATCAATTTGAATGTTTGGGACTGGTAATTACCCAAATATGGTACGGCACGTGTCAAGGCATATTGTCTTTGTACAGCTACTTTCATCAAAGGCCTATATGTGCTTCGATTCCCTTTAATAAATGATTTTCTTTTCAAGAAAAATATACAGGTCTGGAGACTGCCGGTCGTTTGGCAAAGAACATCGCAGTCACCAAAGGCGAGTCGCTCATCAAGTGTTGCATACAAATCCAGAGCATAGGCATCAGATCTTTATAAAAGCTGGTGTAAAAGGCTATTACATCTTTTTGTGATTGAATGGCTTGAAAGAAACTTTAGCTACTTTGCTAAAATTCTACCGTTGGACTTTTCTGAAATCTTTGAATTGTTTTCGAAATTACACTACTACTACTAAACTGTTTCCATCGAGTTTTCAGTATTCAGCTTTTTCTTACAGCTTGTTATAACATTGTCCCAAGTCTTTCTATTTTTTGCTAGTTGAGGAACTTCATCCCATCGAATATTAATTTCGTGCAGTTGTTTCTTTATGACATCAAACCATTTTGTTTTCTGTCTGCCTCTTGGGTTTTTGGTTGGCCTGTCTGATTCTGCGAGTGCTTGTCTAGCTGGTGTATTTTCTGGTAGTCTATATACCGGGTGTCCCAAAAAAAAGTATACAGATTTGGTCAACCCTAACGATCAGAATTTAGCATGAATCAATCTGAAATAATTTTTAAAACATTACTCGATAGTTAACTTGAACATTGATACCTTGTTTGTCGAGATTGGTGCTTTGAGAGTAGATATATTAATCTTCAAAGGACAAATTTGCCTCCATCTCCAAACCAGAGCTTTGGCGTTTTGGCCTAAGCAAATTCTTAGAGCACAGTGAATAAGTTAACAATAGACTTGGAAAAATTTCAGCCAGGAGGAGAAAAATTAAAAACTGCACAACAAATGCATTTCACAAAATATAATTTACGTGACGCTTATTATCAAGGGAGCTCCGAAGTAAACTTTATTCATTTTAACTGAAAAAAATTGTGGATATTGCTTAGGTCAAAACGCCAAAGCTCTGGTTTGGAGGTGGTGGCAAATTTGTCCTTTGAAGATTTATATCTCTACTCTCAAAGCACCAATGTCCACAAACAAGGTATCTATGTTCAAGTTAACTAACGAGTAATGTTATAAAAATGATTTCCGATTGATTCATGCTAAATTCTGATCGTCAGGGTTGACCAAATCTGTACACTTTTTTTTTGGGACACCCGGTATGCATTATTCGATGTGTCGGAATGTAACAATGATTCTAACCATATCAAAATAATTAGCAAAGATTGTAAAATGATATTTTCCAGGAAAATTTATTGCTTAAAAGAGTATCGTCGTCGTATGGTGCCTTGTCAGATTCTGACATTNTTGGTGCTTTGAGAGTAGATATATTAATCTTCAAAGGACAAATTTGCCTCCATCTCCAAACCAGAGCTTTGGCGTTTTGGCCTAAGCAAATTCTTAGAGCACAGTGAATAAGTTAACAATAGACTTGGAAAAATTTCAGCCAGGAGGAGAAAAATTAAAAACTGCACAACAAATGCATTTCACAAAATATAATTTACGTGACGCTTATTATCAAGGGAGCTCCGAAGTAAACTTTATTCATTTTAAGTGAAAAAAATTGTGGATATTGCTTAGGTCAAAACGCCAAAGCTCTGGTTTGGAGGTGGTGGCAAATTTGTCCTTTGAAGATTTATATCTATACTCTCAAAGCACCAATATCAACAAACAAGGTATCTATGTTCAATTTAACTACTGAGCAATGTTTTAAAAATGATCTCGGATTGAATCATGCTAAATTCTGATCGTCAGGGTTGACCAAATCTGTATACTTTTTTTTTGGACACCCGGTACATGTCCAATCCATCTCACTCTCTGAATTGTAAGATATTCACTCCATTTTTTCTGTTTGATAATTGATTCTAGTTTGAGAGGTGCTTATTTTCTTTGGATATTTGATGTTTAGCAGATACCTATAGAGTCGTCTTTGAAATGCATCAATCTGTCCGTTTACTGTTTGAGCGTATTTTATTTTTCAACAAATGTGGTGATGTCATCAAATTTCGAAATCGTAAACCAGAAGAGGGAAAGACTTGTGCGTGATACCATATTGCAGACATTCATAAACAATACACAAACAATGTTCTTGTATGCGTGTTGCACAATATTTCATTAAAAACAAACAAATAACAGTATATAATTGTACTATGAAGAGGTTGCTTTTCGTTTTCTGTTTTGTTTTATTTCGCTAATTCATAAACTATGATTTTCTTGACAATTATACCATGTTTCCTCAAAAAGTTTCGAAATTACGGTGGTTTTAATTTTTTTCAACATTTTTCTTGAATTCTTAAAAAAAGAAAACACCTCTTATTCTGAAAATATTGAAAATTTCATACAAGTCCAACGGTAGACTTATAGCAAAGTAGCAAAAGTTTCTCTCAAGCCATTCAGTCCAAAGAAAGAAGTAATAAGCATTTACACTAGCCTTTTTAAATATTTGACGCCTGTGCTCAAATCCAGTGCGAGTCGTTACTTTTCAAAAACTTTCATTCGCCAACAATTCGCAATATTGCAAGGCAAAGGCAGCATGTGTCCTTGGTTACCCCGAACATCTACTTGACAAGCCGATCAGCGTATCTTTGTAAATAGCTAAAAGTCGGTGGTATCGTTCTCAACATAGTGAACTACGTTCTAACATCAGAAAGATCAAGACAAATCCCACTTCTTTCCATCGTCTTATCATCGCTAATTTTGACAAAATGTGATCAAATCTCAGAGCATCTACTTGACAAGCCGATCAGCGTATCTTTGTAAATAGCTAAAAATCGGTGGTATCGTTCTCAACATAGTGAACTATGTCCTAACATCAGAAAGATCAAGACAAATCCCACTTCTTTCCACCGTTTTATTATCGTTAATTTTGACAAAATGGGATCAAATCTCAGAGCATCTACTTGACAAGCCGATCAGCGTATCTTTGTAAATAGCTAAAAATCGGTGGTATCGTTCTCAACATAGTGAACTATGTCCTAACATCAGAAAGATCAAGACAAATCCCACTTCTTTCCACCGCCGTTTTATGATCGTTAATTTTGACCAAATGGGATCAAATCTCAGAGCATCTACTTGACAAGCCGATTAGCGTATCTTTGTAAATAGCTAAAAATCGGTGGTGTCGTTCTCAACTAGCCAAGAATATCACGAATCTTTTTATATCCTTCAAAAGAGGCCTAAAATCATTGATCAAATTACTAACAATTCAGCCCGGCATCTCTCTCAATTAAACTCAAGCATGCTGGCTTACTGAATAAATAGTTTTTCTGTAGAATTTTATGTATTCTATAATTCTATGCAAACCTATACAATTAGGATTTTATTTTCACCTAGTTTTTAATATCGTCAGGCTGAATTGTTAGCAAATTACATCAAGAATTGTAGGCCTGTATTGAGGGATTCTAGAGTGAAACATTGCATGTACACTCAAAAAGATACTGTCGATTTTTGGCTAACTAAATTTTAATATCTAATTTGACATGCTAGATCAGCGCGTTCCTTTGGCGATCAAAACAATCAAGATTTCATTCAAATTCAACCAACCGGATCGAAATGCTTTGAATTGAAACAATGTTCAAATCTTAAACAATACAATAATGATTGTTTTGATTGCCAAAGGAACGCTGGGAATGGTTATCAGTTTGAAGAAATCTGATGAGCAGTTAGGAAACTGCAGGTTCAGAAAAGTTTAAACTTTTTTGACTCACCAATAGTTGCCGGTTAAATCTCGTGGTGCCGAAACAACGAATGTGCGACATTGGGTCTTGGTGTTATTATCGTAAAGAAGGTTATTCGTTTTCTTTTCGCCCATGGCTGTTACTCACTTACTGTCGACTAGCTGTTAGCGACAATTCGTTGTCGTCGAAATATCGACAAAACGAATCTACGGCATTTACTGTTCCCATGTATGATAATACACGCATTAACGACTGCATTATTAAAAGCAATAAAAAAGGACCAGAACAACAGTACGCTGAAGACTAAAGGTGGCTCAATATTCTTCTTGAATTTGTAATAAGTCCACGGAATAACCACAATGTTATATGGCGTATATAGAAGGCAAATAGCAGCTAAGAGAACTTGAATTGTTCGAACGGCGGATAACTGTCCTCTTGCGTTTCTATTGATTCCTGGCGGTACTCTGTCGGTCGGGGGTGATCTGTTGTTGGTTGTGTTATGAGTGAGTATGCGCTGTCGAGTGGAGAAAATTGACTGATCTTCTTCTACGACTTTGACAATCGCATTGGCTTCTGAAGGTGCCACTGGATTGGACTGGCACAGCGTAGGCCTATTAGCCATGTTAAAGCTGCGCGTACGTGTCCGTGCAAGTATCTGTGTTTCTGCAAATGTACGTGTTCGTGTAATTTCTAGCGCACGAACATCTGAGCCACAGTCGTCTCTCGGTCTAAGCTCTTCACGTGCCTTTCCCTCCGCAACATCCATCCTTCGCGCATGAGCTTGTAGTTTACGTAGCTGCATCATATAAACTGCAGTTGTTAGGGCAATAATGAAAAAATTGATGGCATTGAGCAGAATTTGCAGCTCAAACGAAGGCAGCAGCAACATTGAAATTGATTGTGCATTTGCGATAATAAAACATGTGAAAATACCACATTTGATACGAAAATGGTTCACGAACATCTTGTATCTATTGAGCTTTGTCACTTGGAAATATCTGTCCATTGAAATGCATAAAAGCAGAAGAAATGAAAAATTAGCAAACAAAAAAGCAAGATATACAATAGCCTTCTCCAAAGAGCAGGTTCTGAAATACTCCTTGGTCAAAATTGCAACAAATGCCAATGGATGGACGATAACACCAAGACAAAGATCTGAGCAGGTCATGACGAGAATCAGTTTGTTTGATAAAGTATTCAGCTGAGCTGTTTTATAGAGAGAATAGATCACAAGGATGTTAAATGGAACAACAAGAAAGACCAGAATCCCTTGAGAAAGCGCGAATAGCAATGAGTGTGTCCTCGGCATATCAAAAGGCATGAGAGACAAGCAAAAATAAGGGCCACTGCGATTTCTATCCATCTCACAAAACAAAACTATGCGTTCTTGTATTCTCAAAGTTGCATCTGATGTTCTTTTGAGAGTTTATTTTACACACATAGCTTTTCCACGGGCAATGTAGATGGACGATCCTTTTCCTGAGACAGTGAACCAGCAGCAAAGTTCTATATACCGTTCTGTGCTTCGCAATGAAAATGCTGAGCTGTAAATTCGTCTAATGCATCCTTGTAGTGAAAAAGAGCAGCAACATGACATTCGTTGCCTATGATCTTAAGAAGTAGACACAAAAAATCTTGTTGTAGTCAACATTTAACGCAAGAAGTTTTTCAACGTTGTAAGATAAAATTACTGAACAATGCCATACGTTCACAATTATGCATCTTTCGTGTTCTGTCGACTATCGAGCTTTGACATTTTCCTTATACCGTCAGCTCACTGCTTCGTGTAGCCTGCTTCATATTCCTGCGTTGCTTCGAACCAAAGAAATGCCATGAACAGGTACGATTACACCATTAAGACTCCCAGGGGGTAACTTAAATACTCGCTGGTAGGGGGTTGTACCTTTCAGGGAAAAAGGTTCCAGTCATAAATGCAGGAAATTTCTGAAACAATGCACATCAATATTGAAACGTTTTGAAAAATAGCAATAACTCCGGAAAGTGCAAAAGTATACCTCTAAATCCGCAAATCCGCAAATCTGAACAGTTTCATAGGGTAGAAGCTCCTTGAAGTATTCTTATAAACGTAAAGGCAGGAAACATTATAACCATGAATTTGGAAAACATTAGTAAACCATTTCCATAGATCCGGAACCTAGCATAAAAGAGGAACCTAAAATGGCACAACCCTGTCCCACAAAGGAATATGGTTACACCCCAAGGACTAGGCTGTTTCTAAAAAAGTAAAGAAATTATGCTTAGGGGCTCTTGTTCAACCAGCAGCCTTTGCGCGTAGATTTCTATCGAGGCAGCCATTTTCATAGACCACAAAAATGTACATTTTGATAAAACAGAGCGCGCAAAGGACCATGGTTGGATAAGAGCCTTTAAGATAGATGATTTTATTAGCAGCTGGACAAACTGTTAATCAGTAGGGCAAGCAACAATTAGTCCTCGTAAAAACGCAATCAATTTCGTTCACAAAACGACAAACCTGACACTAAACAATCTGATTATCTGTTTGCTTTTAACGTTTTGCTGAATAAAGCTTTATTTATATGTACTTAAAGAACCACTTTTATTTCATCATGCGAAGACCAGTTCAAGCAAATACAGGAAATTGTCTATTCTACCGGGTGTCCCAAAAGAAGTATAAGCGTTTGAACAGTTCCTGCGGAGGCGCCTTATTGCCGAAATTTTTATTTTAATGTGATGATACAGATGAGATCTTAACTTGGAATTTGCGACCTCGCATGTTGAAATCGGTTGAGTATCAGCGGAGTAATTCACTTAAACACGCAAAATTTCTGAGGCAGCCTAAGACAGATGACTATTGAATATTGCTACTACAATCTATTCGTAATTTGAAAGTGTTTTTGAGGCAGATCAACCATTAAACTTTCTCTTCTTAAAAGTTTGTTGATCAATTGAACTATTATATCAATTAGAAAATATTGACAAGAAAAGATGCAGTTACACTTTAATAGTTCACAGAGTAACTTTGTTGGACTGAAGGAACTTTCTTAAGTAGTGTGTTCTACTACGGACGGAACTTCTCACCCAATTTCGTTTCTTTTATGATTGTTCAGTCATAAGAACGAAATATTCAGGCTTTTGAATTAGAGAAAATGTATTTCATTTTAATAGCTCAACAAACTTCTAAAAATAACTTATTGTTGAGCTGCCCCAAAAACTCTTTCAGATGACACATAGATAGTAGTAGCATAATTCAATAACCATCTGTCCTAAGGCTGCCTCAAAAATTTTGCCTGTTTAGGTGAATTACTCTACAAATACAACTCCGATTTGGTCATGCAAGGTCGCAAATTGCAAGTTGAGATCTCATCTATATCATAAAGGTTGAATAAAAATTTTCGAAAATAAGGCTCCTCCACAGGAACTGTTCAAACGCTTATACTTTTTTTGTGACACCCGGTATGGTAATTTTATTTACCATAAGTAGACATGAACAAATTTATTTTTAGAATACCAAAATTTGCCAATTGTTTGTTAATCTTCCCAGAATCAAATCAAACAATGCAAATTTGTGTTATTTCTTCTATAATTCGAATGAAGCGAAATTGACATCTGCTTCGAATGCAAAGCTTCTAAAGCAATAATGAAAAAGCGGTGCATTTGCTGTGGCAATTATGTGGCTTGGCGGGAAATTTGCACAATTTAAACCCAAATTTGCAGCAAAAAAAAAGCCGACGAGAATGGAAAGATTTGTGCTTAAAATTATTTTCATATTGCCCAATATTTTTGGGTAATTCTGTTTAGAATTGTTTCTAGGAACGCATATGGCTTGAAATGGAGACTGGATCTTGTCAACTTGTTAGCATCAAAAACGAAATAACAGGGACTTTTCGCTAGACCAACTACACTAGACCCTCAATTTGCTGTTGTTGTTGTTGCTGACGGCCATATCAGTTCTAAGAAGGAGCATACAGAGATTGTGTAACCAGCCTAACTTTTCACCAAGAATGAAACAGATATAGTGGAAATATTCCATTACATACAAAGTTTGATTGATTGGCTCCTTAAAATTTGAAATAGGTTGCTATCAACGAAAGGAGTCTACGATAGCCTCGCAACCAAATGAATTTTCCTATCGAAGTTAGTTTCTTTGCGGTAAAGAAAATATGGGATGACTGCACTTTAGCGGACCAGCTTTATGTCATATCTCTCGGGAAGGTATCTGACCAAATACACTATTAACCCTAACTAAACCCTACCTTACACTAACTAACCATAACTTACCCTAACTAACCCTTACTTACCCTAAGTTACTCTAAGAACCCCTTTTCCAAACCCTAACCCTAACCCTTACCCCATGACACCTAACTTGTCGATATTGAAAGCTGGTTCGCTAAAGTGCTAGCCAGCGTGCAGACTATACTTTTCCGTTGCGAAGGAGTTCTATATTTTCTTTACCTTCGCAGTGGAAAAGTATGGTCTGCACGCAGGCTACTAAAGTGCAGACTAGCCAAAAATATCAACAAAATACAAATCAATGGGAAACGTCGAAAAGTTGTAACACAGCAAATGCATCACAGCAAATGCATCACAATTTTAGACGCAAATTGTATTCTGTTAAAAATAATCCAAAATTCACAAAAGAATATTTTATCTAGTTACTTGTAAAACATGATGAAAATATTGAGTCTCGTTATTAATCCTTTGCACATCTGAATCCGAGGTTTGAAGCACTACTGTCTGGAGAATTGTAGCTCCTTGCTGCGCATCTGTATCGGTAGCAGTAATCCTGTTAGTTGAAAGAAGAATGTCTAAAGTGAATATTTAGAAGTGGGGTTAAAACGAGGGGCAAATCACTTCTCAGAATAGTGTACGTGATTTTTGTGATTTTAAAATCACGAGATTTTTTTGCGATTTTTGTGATTTTTGTGTGTGATTTTTTTGCGATTTCAAGGAAGGTGTTCGAAAAAAATCAGTGATTTGCCCCTCGCTTTAAATGTTCAAGAACAAGTTAAAAAGCAACCAGTTGAAATTCGTACTCCTATCGTCTGAGTAAAAAAAGTTGTTCAATCAAAATTGAAAAAGCATATTGCAAAAAGTGTTGAACGAATTTGTAAAATCGTAACATCGGCTTTATCGTAACATCGGCTTTATCGTAACATCGGCTTTATCGTAACATCGGCTTTAACTTAATTCTTAAGACTATTCGCTAATTTTAGCAGAATTGTTTCTTTTGGAAATCAGCAATTAGCCAAAAATTATACAATAAAGCTTTTAGTTTACAGTTCATCTTTCCCATGTTTCTTTTTAAAATCTTAGCTCAATTTTATTACTATCAATTGATTCCCATCGTCGGTCAATTTATTCACATCGGCTAGATATAGATATGCGATATTTCACCAATCTGCGTGCATGAACAATGCAAAAAATATCCTAGGTCTTTTCGAATACAGTAAACAGGTGCTATTCATCGAACCATCATAATTCAAAAGCAAATGAAATAGTTGTCAATGATACCTTATGATAGACTGATGATATGAGTCAAAGTTTTGCTCCATTGAATTGAATTGTTATTTATTGTTACAGTCATATTCCGCTAAAACTTTATGTGTTGTGATGTCTTCGCTGTGTGTGTTTGA
>REGM01000083.1:452306-490935 GCA_004194415.1 Aurelia aurita | reverse complement strand
AAGACAAATATGAAGGGAGTCGACCACTCTTTCAAATGCAACTTGTGGATTTCGTTAAGAAATTTTGAAATTTTATGTTTCCATACAGCCAAACTCGCATAAATCCGATCGCTTCTGACCAAGAAAAACAATCCGACTTGCACGAACTCCGATTTATGCGAACTAATTTGAAAAGAAAAATGCGGATGGGACTTTCAAGTCTCTTCATTTTTTTCCGACTTATGCAAATATCCAAATTATGCGAACCCGACTTACGCGAGTATGACTGTGTTATCTACATTAAATGTAATAATTCCGCGAGATTACGAAATTCTTAACTTTATAACATAAAAGATTAAAGCGGGGCATTCCTTTCAGGCCCTTGCCCGTAATCCAAAAGACGCTCCGTGGTACGTGGTACATGAACCTTTCGCCATCAGATGAAATATTGCAATACTGTACACTTCATTCATCGATGATTTTATGATTTTATGGTGATTTAGTTGTTGAATATGCTACTAATGAAGATCTTTTCTAAGGTGTTTCTAGCTATGAAAAGGGCGTTGGTCGCATTTATAGCCAAAGTAGAGGGCGTGGTCGAGAAAATTCCAGACCCCCTCAGAGTTTCCCACTGCTTTCCAGCCCCATCAATCCAAAATATGCTCCGCGGTCTCTGTATTTCATAGGCAGTTAAGTTTCAAATTTGGTTTTTTGTTGCCTAGAAAATTATCATTAAACGAAAAATGGACATCGAAAAGCCTTTACTACCAACTTTTAGACGAACGTGTGCTTTGAGGTCTGCAGGGCACCACTCAGTTTTGCAGGGCAAAAACCATTTTCACCCCTCCAAGAATATGGGTGTATGGGTCTAGTTACGCCCCTGACCGTTTCCTGAACAAGGATATGTCCTTTCAGCTAAAGCCATTTTCTTGTTTTTGTGTTCTTCCAGGCGGTTCTAAATAACACCTGATGGAGGTGTACTCTGAAACCAGGTTTTCTTTGATAATTGATTTACTTGGAATTTTAATTAACTGGGTATATGCATGGAGATCCTCACCATAACATTACGCATCAAAGATGTATTGGTTTGCTGTTATCCTCTCACGGTACGCACCTGCAGAAAGAAAAACCGAAATGGTTGCAGCGAGGATGGGCAGTAGCTTTAAATTTCACATAAAATGTTGAGTCTTGAATGACAAAAGACATACCCAACTTCAAAGTATGCTTCAAAACCAGGTAGCTCGTAACACAAACACCATCACAAATTCAAAGCCATTTTAAAAGGGAATCGACATAGTTGAAAGCTGGCCCGGGCCAAGTTAAAAATATAGTCTATTTTATTTGATACTGTTGGCACGTGCCTTTTCATTGTGTAGCTGAAGAAACAATGGGTGGGTGCGTGGGCGTTTTCGTAGCCTATTTATAGCGACCACTCAATATAGCTATGTCTATTCCGTTTAAACTTTGCTGTATGACTGTATCTCTAAAGTTAATTTACACTCATTTTTTTATAAGAAACAGCTGATAAGAAATGGTAGGCTCAATTTTTTAAACTTAAGAAACTACCCTACCTAGCTAAGAAACTCTTGTAATTTGTAGCTTTAATATTCCCAGATCACTCGAAAACGATTTGACACTGTACAAGCAAAATGGCTCTACAATTTAAGAAACTGCCTACCAACCCCGGACCTTAGTTTCTTATATAAAATATGAGTATAGTTCTTGACATAAATGTATGCAAGGAAATTGACAAAGTCGATAACATAACCATATCTTAATAATCTTTCAAAATGTTTCGCTTGTTATTGGGCAACCCGGCAGTTTCATAAGATTTGTTGTTTTGACATTAATGACATGACGCAAAATGGAAATGACCCTTCCGCCCCGCCTTCCAAATATTTGTGCACACTGTTCAAGACTTAGGGATCGCCCCCGAAACAGCATGACACAACCGTGACATGCCCAGTGCAGTGACAGCATAGGTTTGTCAAGATATGATGACATGAAACAGATGACATGACACACAAGTAAGACATGCTTTTGCTCGGCATACCGGAAAACAAGGACCCAGGACCATCAGAGAGGACCCATGACCCAGGACCATCAGGGAGGACCCAGGACCATATGTATTTGTAAAGATGAGATCTTGTGTCCCTTCGTCAACTCTTCAAAGTATTAGGAATGCTGAAGTTCTATTTGTGTTATTTGAGAGTTTCTCGTAAAGACGCGTAAATTGTTCAGTGATGGGAGAAGCTCTTCTTTAAATAGCCTGAAAAACAGGACTTTTTATAAGGAACTTTTAGCTTCGGGCTCTGTACGAAGGTTCTTTCATTCGAGGACAGTCTTCCTACCTAAAGTTTCTTTGAGCTCCTAAATTTTATGTTGAAAATTGAAAATATGGATTTGCATGTTATTGCAATGCTAGTACTGCTTGATAAGATCCTGAAGAGCAGAGTTTGAACTTTGAGAGAAGTTTAAGTTTTGAGATCAATAAAGGGGGGAATTCTAGAAATTTTGATGCTTTATATCGTCATTGCTTTATACCGAAGACCGCTTGTTCATAACGTCTGTGCTTCGGAGATGTAAGTATTATTATAAGAAACTCTACAGAAGAAACTCAACTCTCAGATCATCAAAATTATAAAAGTCGAGCATTGGACAAGTGTTGCTTAAGAAACTTTTTTATTTCGTCTAAAGCTGTCTTATTACGCCTGAAGCATAATACCACTTTTTTGTATTGTATCTTATTGTTCGGTATTACTTGAGTAATGTATAAACAGAGGCGTTGTTTCATACAACTGGTTGTGACATGTTCACGACGGCACAGCAAATCCTCCACTGATAAACACAACGTGAATTTGAAGAACCTTCTTAGGAACTGCGAAGAAACTTNCATAACGTCTGTGCTTCGGAGATGTATGTATTATTATAAGAAACTCTACATAAGAAACTCAACTCTCAGATCATCAAAATTATAAAAGTCGAGCATTGGAAAAGTGTTGCTTAAGAAACTTTTTTATTTCGTCTAAAGCTGTCTTATTACGCCTGAAGCATAATACCGCTTTTTTTTGTATTGTATCTTATTGCTCGGTATTACCATGGTATTACTTGAGTAATGTATAAACAGAGGCGTTGTTTCATACAACTGGTTATGACATGTTCACGACGGCACAGCAAATCCTCCACTGATAAACACAACGTGAATTTGAAGAACCTTCTAAGGAGCTGCGAAGAAACTTTCAATGCTCAAAACCTGGAAAATCTAAGAATATTTAAGAATCTTAGTCCAATGAGAAATTGCTGTAAAGCGTTATATCTGAAAAATTACAGAAAGAAACTTCTTTGAAAGCTTATTAATTGATTTTTGGCGTGATGAAAGTCGTCGTTTCTACCTTTGAACATTTGCATTAATGACTTGACGACTGAGGAGTGTTGAGGATGAGGCTGCACGCAGGCTATGTTCCAAAGGAGGCGTGCCCCTTTTCAAATCACGAAAATGGTGGGTCATGGGTCGGGTTGTGGTCACCTCAGTGATGACATGTCCATGTACAGCTCCGGCTGAAGGGCAACCCTCCTTAAAAGAATCAAATATCAAAAGAAATATATCCAGCGGCAGTATTGTCAAGAAAGGATAAATTGTTCTTTTTAGCAACTTTTGACATGACCTGCAACTTTTGAAATATAAAACACATACGATGTAATGGTGTTTGAATACTTTTGCATACGATGTAATGGTGTCTGAATACTTTTGCATGCGACATAATGATGTCTGAATCATGTGAGATTAAAATTATCTCGTGGGAGAATCAAAACCTAATAATCGGCTATCGGTTACGTCTTGTGGCTCGATGGCCTGATGGCCCCAGTATTTTCAGAGGAAATTCTTCTCCAATACACTCATTTTTATAAGAAACCACTAATAAGAAACTAAAGTAGCTTCTGCCAGTTAAGAAACTTTTCCATTTTGGTCATGACTTTCTTGGTTTTTGTTATTTCTAATATTAAAAGCTTGAAAGATATAATCTTTGTTTATGATCTGTTTCTTTCTGGTAATTCTTTGCTTAAATAGTATCCAAAATGGATCTTTAAAGAATGAATTTCAATTTTATGGACAATTCCATGGGGATAACCCAAGGGCATGTACTGTTATTTTTATGGTCCTATGTCTGTCCATGAGAAAAAATAAACCTACCCAGTTTCTGGAGAATTAGTGCGATCCACTGTCCAAAAAAAACTGGTTTTGAGGTACAGACATTTGCAATGAAAATTTTGCTATTTCTACGTTTGCTTAGCTCTTTTTAAGCCCACCTTTATATCAAGCACCCATTTCTCCCATAGGCGTAGGAGCCAGGGGGCTGGGGGGGCTGCAGCTCCCCCAACGTTGGAAAAATTTACCAAAATCAGCCTTTTTCGGGCAAAAATCCACCCTAAGTCGGGCGAAAAATTTGGTAAACAATGGAAATTTATCGGGCAGCCCCCCCCAGATTTTATCTTCCCCTATGTTAAAAAGAAGTGGCCCTGACACAGACACCTGCGGAACATCTAAGTTAGTTTGATCCCGAGTTCTGAATGATCCACTCATTTTAACTCTGTGTCATGATTGCTAAGGTACCATGAATTTGATGTCATCTCCGAATTATTATCGCCCCTTACAACCAGGTTTTATCAAGAGTTGCCCTTTTGCTTAAAATCAAACTGAGACTTGGAGACTAAATTTAAGAATTTATGAGTACAGTTAGCTATTTCGAAAGCAATTGGAATATAACATCTGTTTTAAAGCTTAGGCCACAATCCCGGCCGAGTCATACCAAAGACTTCAAACATGGTACTCAGTGCCTCTCTGCGTAGCACTTAACATCAAAAGTTCGACTGAGGGTAAGTGGTCTTCGGATCAGGGATAGGAGTCACGCCCACCCTACCTTCGGCTAGCATCTAACGAAAGAGGAGCCTTCGGGTTGCCTCCAACTACGGTCGACCTACCTACATACTTGTTAAGTCACTCATCCTTCCTCTTTATTTGCAGGTTCGTTACTGTTCATGTTAGAGGATTTATGCAGTCATTTGCAAACGATCATGGACAACAAACGTGCTCTGATTGGTCGATTACAAGAAGCGTACGAGGATCACATGACCATTGATGCTGATTTTCACAGGTATACTATCTTTGTATTTGCAACCTAAGGTGGCAGTCTGTCTTGTATATAAGCTCCTTCAAAGGGGAGAGGGTGGAGCGAGAAAGGAGAAGAAAGAGAGAAAACTTCTCCGCTCCACCCTCTCCCCCTTGAAGGAGCTTTACTGAACAACATACAACAACTTTAAAAACATGGTGCTTTGAGATGTGGATGGAAAGCGACTGCAGCCTTCAGAAAATGCAAAATCGACAGAGCAACGGAGAAGATCGACACAGAAACATGCACAAAGGTAGACCAAACAACACTATATAAACCCACAACACATTCCGCTTTTCCTTTTACCCATGGTTTATCAGAGGAGAAAGTAATTCAGTGATTAGCTGGGAATTTACTTCAAACTTCACTCAGTCATGAGGTAGAAGAAACAACTAGTCCAGCCTTTAAGTAAATTAAGATGTGTTTTTTATTTACGGTATTAATTTTGAAATCTGTACTTTGATTGAAGAAATAATCATATTTGCGCAACTGAAAAATCATAATTAACTATATTTGTGTAGTTACAGGTCTTAGATCAATTGTTTGGGCAGCAATATTTATCAAGGATACTGCTTTCAGTAGAAATCGAAGGCGTTACCGTAACTACGTTAATACACCTGAGACAATATAATCAACCTTATTCCGGAATGTTGATTCATTAATGATGGTCCCCGATGATTTTCTGTTTTGCGCTGGTGACCTGTCAACTCTTGTATCCTTTCGCTATTCCCTGCTAATCAACAGACAACAAATTGCAGGCTAGCAATCAGTCTATTTTTAATTGTTCGTGTGAAGTGAAGGGAAAGAGTTGGAATGATATTTTGACGAAATTCGATGTCAACTTGTTTGTATGTAGATGACTATTTGTTTTGCATTGCTGCATTAGCATGGTATAATGGATAACAGATGACTGTTAGCTTGCTAGTGACCCGTCTATCATAGCTAAGGAAAGAAGTTGAGCATTTTATTCTGGTGCGAGAAAAATCGGATGGGAAAAATTGTCAGTCCCCTTACTTGTGACTGGTTGATTATGACAAAAGAAACTAGTTGAACAGTTTATCTCTCAAAATCAATGCTGTTTTCATTTGTATGTTGATGACAATTTGTTTGGCACAGTCGTCAAAGTGGTCATTAATAAACATCGGCAGATTAAACGAGACGAAGTTGGCCATCAGATTGCATGCGTTCATCGAATAAAAGTTTGTTTAGCTGTACCTGCAGGATGAAATTTATAGTCTGTTGGTAAATCATGTCAGATCTGTTGGTTACTTCAACATGAAAGACTATTTTAACTTGCAGCCTGAGATAAAGTGGCTGATTGATCTGCTGATGAATTGATTCATGGTTGATTACTTGATTGATTGGGTAATTGTGTGGTTCATTAAAGATTTTTCAAAAGCTGTTCAAATCATGGCAGAAATAATGATACTATATTGATGATTATCTCACTGGAAAGATTGCTCTGCAGATAGCCAAATCCAGTCCTAGACAATATCAGAAGAAGGTATAGATTGGTTGTTGAAACTTAAAGAGACTGTTCAATTGTAACACAGTGACAACATTTACCAACTTCATAAGTGGCTGCCACCAAGCTGATAAAATTTGTATGTAGACGATTTGTTCTCAGGGAAAATGCGTTCGGTTGATAAACAAACATCGGAGAAAATGTCAATGGCGATGAACAGACAATCAGATTAGTATGCAATGTTCAACATGCCGAAAAAACTGATTCAAAGAGAGCGGTACCCCTTGAGCTGGAATATTGCCCTGTCTTTCCTTGTATTCGGCAAAACAACATTTGTAATTGATTAAACACTGAAAGAGTTTCATTTCATTGAAATTTCACGATTTGAAAAGCATCCTTTTTGTGTATAAATATCAGCGCAAAATCAATAAGTTCGACGCAAAATATTTCGTTTGTAAAGGACGGCATATGAAGATCAGTAAAGCCTTTGATGACAAAGTAGCGTTATTTGATAGTTCGAGGAAGAAAAACTTAATTTAATAAGTGAATTAGATCAACAAAGATGCAAAGGAAATAGTTTACCTATAAAAGATTACGATTAATTAGTCTGCTACACATCACAACGTGCATATACGTTGAAATGGGACTTCTGTAATATGGCAAGTCGAAATGGGACTTATTGAAAAGATGAGTTAACGAAAGACTCGAGACATTGCAGATACTAGCCGCTGTGTGATTTGTAGATGAAAGCATGCAAAAGCAATGAGAAAATTCTTTTATCTCGAAAGTAAAGATTTTAACAGCCTTTTATGGTGAAGACTCTTGCGAACCATATTGGTCTCAAAAGCAAGACTACAATTTACAATACTTAGTACTTTTTTACCGTCCATAACTACAGCTATTGCGGATAGTCACTCGTCATTTCTTTCACCCGTGCGACTCATTTCGGATTCGCGCGTCATGTTTCCTTGATTAAATCGACGATTTACAGCTCCCTGGGTAACGCAAACTGCAATAATTACAGTTTATAGCTTGTTTGACAATCTTGTTGCTGGGCCTACGCAGAGATTAAATATTTACTTTGCAAATGAAATATTATTTGGAAAGACGGTGGATGAGCAATTGATTTTTGTCTAGTGGGCAAAGAACATTTCCTGTTTTACTTCAAATATTCTTGATTGTGTTGGATTTACGGTAATATAAAGTATCGAATTTACACCTAGCGAATGTACTTTGATCGAAGCAGACATCCTGAAAGAGAATTATGAGGACAATATTGATGATGCATTAAAGAAGAAAGTGAAAAAGACGCTGAAGAAAGCTGCTTTAGTTGCACTAAAACTTTTGCATTTGAATGAGGAAAGCTAATTTCAATCAAAAGATTTGAAGATTGATTAGAAATTAAATTTTGTTGCTACGCTCCTATATACAGTTTGTCTTACTCCAGAAAATCTATAGGGACACTGTGGAGTAGTACTTTTAGAAAAGTGTAAGGAAATTTATGAAAAAGGCTCAGATCACCCGAAGACATTCTGGCTGCAGTGTTCTTCCCTGGAGCAACACAGTTTCCAAGGAGAACTTTTTAGAAGCACTTTAGAGAGAGTACAAAAAGGGCGGAGAATTTAGCTCATACAGTTCTTTTCAACAGGTTTATTTCTGTGAAGAAACGCAACACAGCTGGCAAGGAGCATTGTTCAGAAGCATTTAAGAGAGAATGCAAGGGGGTAGGAAATTTAACTGAGATAATTCTTTCGAACAGTTTTAGCTCTGCGTTAAACCGCAACATAGCTGCCTACATGAACTGCTTAGAAGAAGTTTTAGAGCTAATACACAGCATTTAGAAGAAAATTTAGATTGCAAAGCTGTTTCCAACAGTTTATCTATCTTTCTTGACGTTTAACATTGCTAAAATGCAATAAAGCTGCCAAGAGACTCTGCGAACAGGCATTTTCAAGGAGAAGATAAAGCATTTAGAAGAGAGGAAACTAGCATACGCAGATAAGTCAGGTTGCAAAGCTCTTTCCAACAGTTTTATCTATCTTGCTTGAAGTTTAACGTTGCTTATAAAGCTGGCAAGAGACTCTGCGAACAGGCCTTTTCAAAGGGAAGATAAAGCATTTAGGAGAGAGGAAACTAGCATACGCAGATAATTCAGGTTGCAAAGCTCTTTCCAGCAGTTTTATCTATCTTGCTTGAAGTTTAACGTTGCTTATAAAGCTGGCAAGAGACTCTGCGAACAGGCCTTTTCAAAGGGAAGATAAAGCATTTAGAAGAGAGGAAACTAGCATACGCAGATAATTCAGGTTGCAAAGCTCTTTCCAGCAGTTTTATCTATCTTGCTTGAAGTTTAACGTTGCTTATAAAGCTGGCAAGAGACTCTGCGAACAGGCCTTTTCAAAGGGAAGATAAAGCATTTAGAAGAGAGGAAACTAGCATACGCAGATAATTCAGGTTGCAAAGCTCTTTCCAGCAGTTTTATCTATCTTGCTTGAAGTTTAACGTTGCTTATAAAGCTGGCAAGAGACTCTGCGAACAGGCCTTTTCAAAGGGAAGATAAAGCATTTAGAAGAGAGGAAACTAGCATACGCAGATAATTCAGGTTGCAAAGCTCTTTCCACCAGTTTTATCTATCTTGCTTGAAGTTTAACGTTGCTTATAAATGAAATAAAGCTGGCAAGAGACTTATTCGAAGAGGCGTTTTTAAGAGGGGATATAAAGCATATAGAACACAGGTAAAGAGCATCTATAGAAGAAATTCAGATTGCACAATAGATCATTTTACCGTACCAGATTTGAGGTTTGGAATGAGCAGTTCAATCTGGTAAATCTTTACAGACAAAATCAAGCCAGGAAGAATCGATCATCGAATCTCATCTTCTATTTAGTGAGAGGTCTATTTTTGTCACAGTCTTATCGCTGTGTAGAATTCAAATTTAGGCAGTAAGCAGTGCATTTTGAAGAAGACATTGAGAGGGTAAATAAAGCAGGTAAATAGAGCAGCTGGAACAGAGGAAAGCAGCATACATATTTGGAATCTTGGATCTCGAACGTAAACTACATGTGAATGAGGTAGATGCAAAATGGCAAACGACACTGCAAAGAATGTCTATAACTGTCTATCACTATGGCCTTTAGATATTCCATGGCTTCATCTAACGACTTGGGCTGCATTTTTGTTGGTATTGTCACCAATAACAATCATCGCAAATGCAACATTTATTTACGCTTTGAAAAAGACAGAACAATTAAATACAATAACAAACAAGTTTATTTTGATAATGAACATTTCCGACCTTGGAACTGGGATCTTCGTTTTGCCGACCCTCGCCGTGATGATTTTAATCAAGGATTCCTTTCGTAACTGCACGTTCGAGCTGATTGTTCAATATGGCGCATTTTTTCTTGCCTACTTCTCGTTCTTCATGCTAATGTGCGTTTCCATGGATCGCTATATTCACATCACAAAACTCAATCGTTACAATGCGTTCATGAATGAGTTTCGCATGAAGATCATCGTCCTGGTTAGCTTCATAACATCAGCTATAATCGGATACATATCAATCGCTTTTCCATCATTCCCGCTTCAAGTCGCGTTGAATATTTCAGATCTGGCCGGTGTTTCTTTCATGTTCATTTTGTATTCGCTGGTTTTTCGTAAAATCTCGTTGCACGCCGAAATGTTTAAGCAGAGACTCGGCGCAGCTGCGAGTGCTGAAAAAGCGAATCGAGAAGCCAAGCGAGAAATTTCCGCAACGAAAACGATTCGTTTTGTGTTGGGAGCTTTGATCGTGTTCTATTTTCCGTACAACATTTGTTCAGCAATTTGGACTTATCACAAGTACGAACGAAGACAAGATCCCGGACTGACATTCGATGTCATGGAATATTGGGCCTATATTTTCGTCTTTAGCAATGCAGCGATAAACGCCATTCTCTTTGGTTATGGGAATTCATCCATCAGAAACTTGGTGTTAAATAAATTTCGAAAAGTTAATAATCAAGTTGAGCCGTCGACATTGGCTCAATCCACCAACAACCAAACAAACGCAAATTCTGTTGTAAACGCCGACAAGTGACGAGAGAATCATGGACCGTAGCAAATGAATGACGATGATGATGATTATTATTATGATTGTGATTATAATGATGATGATGATTATGATGATTATGATGATTATGATTATAATGATTATAATGATGATGATTTTGATGATTATGATGATTATGATGATTATGAATATGATGAATTGAGAATTATAAACGAAATAAGTTGTTAGACTGTGCACAGGGGGGGGCTGAGGGGGCTCTCTGTCAATTCTGAAAATATTCAAGATATCAAAAACAAATGGTAGGGTTATAATAAAGTACCACAAGATAACCCCTTCACGAGGTTCCTTTATTTGTTCCG
The DNA here is from genome assembly GCA_004194415.1 of Aurelia aurita. Lineage (NCBI taxonomy): Eukaryota > Metazoa > Cnidaria > Scyphozoa > Semaeostomeae > Ulmaridae > Aurelia > Aurelia aurita. The sequence goes on along the minus strand of REGM01000083.1, from coordinate 479,915 downwards.
AATGTTCCGTGGTCCGTGATTCCGTGGTCCGTAATTTTAAACCTCGCGAAGGAGAGTAACCAAGAGATCCTTCTTCGCTGAGTTTGTATAAATGTTAGCTACACATTAAAAACCAGCTTATATGAATCTGATGAATAGCCAAAGCTGGAAAACTGGTGTCACTTACGTCTGAACATTTTGCTGACTTTCCCAAGGGCACCTACTTTGTATGAATTTGTTTTATTCACCGTGCTATTTCGTGACATAGTACACGGAGCAATTGCTATCATGTTAATCCACCTGAATTTGAAACCACATTTACGTCATCTTACATCGTCCGGTTGGGGTTAAAGGACAAAAGGACAGCAATTGCTCTGTTGTGTACTATGCTACGAAAACAGGACTGGGAATAAACCCAATTCATACAAGGTAGGCGCCCTTGACTTGCCTTATCGTGTCCCAACGATTTGATTTTACTACCGGGTATATCGGAAAAAATGGGCCTATTTTGACATTTTCTTGAGGAAGCTTAATAAGAACTTAGAGTTCAAAAATTCGTATTTTGTAGTTTATGAACACTATCTTAAAGTTGTATCCCTTTTGATGGAATTACCTTGTTTGAACTCGGAGTTATTCCAAAACAATTCCCAGTCGCGTAGTTCGGCTCGCTTCGCTCGCATTCAATATCACCCCAATTCGTTTTTCGTGCCGACGGACCTGTATATAAAGCCTTCACAATTAACCTCCACTATGGAGGTTTTGCTGTACTGGACTTGCAAATGATTTTTTTGATAAAAACACCGTTGTCAATTTTGGGAACTTTAGCAAAGGTTTTCATTCTTTCAATTTCAAGCCCAAGGGGCCCCTGGATGGCTAATTTACTAAGGGCCCCGAGCTGCTCCGTTACGCCACTGGATGTGTGAAAGAAGTTTGAGTTTGTTGCATTCGAACCCTGACGCATGGATGGGGTAGAGCAGAGCAGCGATGTTATACCTAACAAAAGCTATGAAACCGATATCATATTATGATCACCTTTGCGACACCTAGATGCCCCGGGGGTGGGGGGGATAGCTTCCATATATGGAGCAACGGGAACGTGCCGCCCATAGGCTGGATTTTAAACATGGAGAATCCTTAAATATGGGTCTCAAAATGTAACTGTTCCACTAGAAATGGACATCTAGAAATTTTTAATTGTAACAAATAACTATCGAGTGTTTTGTTTTTAACGTTGGATTATGTTTGTTGTAGTTCTGAAACTTTGTTGGTGGTAATTTTATCTTCATAATTGTGTGTTTAAAGTGAATGAAAATTGATTTCTTGCAAGTTTGACATGCTTTGTTTCCAAAAAATCCTTTAAAATGGGTATGAAAATCGACCGAGAATCCGTAAGGATGGGTCTTTCCCTAGAAATTGGGCGGCACGTCCCCGTCATCCCAAGACTCAAGTTACCCCCCCCCCCCGGGCTAAATGCTAACAAATATATCCGGACTTGGTCTCTAAATTTAAGTCAGACTTTTGTTGATTGATCAAAGAAGGATCACTGAGATCGCTCAATCACTGAGATCGCTCAATCAGATTCATTCCTACAATTTCCAAAAGGTGCAAATTAAGTAGGCCTAAATTAGCTGTAATTTAGCTATTCTTTCTTTTTAATATAGTAGCCTACGTAAAATAAATTAATGATGATCATGATCATGATGATGCAAGTTATTTTATTCACCCGTTAATCAAATATATAAAGAAATATTACTTAAATATTATTGACAAAGAAATATTACTTAAAATGATTGGCAAAATGGCTATTACAACAAACACTGCAACAATTATGTTTTTGCACAGAGTATTGTGTGTATGCAAAGATTTTTTAGTTGACAATCCATGTGTAGCAACAGGGTAATGCCTTCACATCTCCTATCGCTATCCAATTATCTTTAGTTGTGTTCCTTTACTTTTTTTCCTAAATTGCTTGTTCATTTTGTTTAGAGTAGTCGTATCCTGCAAGTATTCAGCCTATAGTTGTATGTAACTCCAGTGCTTGCGGTGATTATTATTATTATGATGATTATTATTATTATTATTATTATTATTATTATTATTATTATTATTATTATTATTATTATTATTATTATTATAAAAAAATGAGTGTAAGTTCTTGTCACAGTGATGCGTTAAAAGTCATGCTCAGTTAGCTGTCATACTATGGTTCGTAACAACAGCAATGGATCTTGAAAGTGTATGTTCTTGTCACAGTGATGCGTTAAAAGTCATGCTCAGTTAGCTGCCATACTATGGTCCGTAACAACAGCAATGGATCTTGAAGGTGGTAATTCTCTAATGTGAATCACTCCTGTCGTNATTTTATGATTATTATTATTATTATTATTATTGTTATTATTATTATTATTATTATTATTATTATTATTATTATTATTATTATTATTATTATTATTATTATTATTATTATTATTATTATTATTATTATTATTATAAAAAAATGAGTGTAAGTTCTTGTCACAGTGATGCGTTAAAAGTCATGCTCAGTTAGCTGTCATACTATGGTTCGTAACAACAGCAATGGATCTTGAAAGTGTATGTTCTTGTCACAGTGATGCGTTAAAAGTCATGCTCAGTTAGCTGCCATACTATGGTCCGTAACAACAGCAATGGATCTTGAAGGTGGTAATTCTCTAATGTGAATCACTCCTGTCGTCTTTGCTGCAATGAAATGCTTTATCCTGCTATTACCATATGCAAAGATACAAGCATTAATCGTGCAGCATGCAAATATCATGACATAGGCCCACATGGTAGCTAAACTGAGTCCAGGCCCTGGATTCTCTTTTCTCTCATACTTGTAGTAACTCCAGCCAAGGCGTTGTTATGTTGAACGGTATGTATGCGATTATAAGATTGACCAATAGCATCCACACTGTCTTCGTCGCATTGTTGTCCAGCTTGATGGGAACTGCGCCTCGAAAATTTGTGTTTGCTAGCCTCTTTGTTACTGTCACGTTATGAACTTTGACTTTGTGAAGGAGCAGGCTGTAAGCAATGAACACACTCAAAATGAGGCAAACGTTGACGATTGCAAGAGTCAACTGGAATGGAAACGAGATAAATCTCACACCTAACAACGCCTTTTCGCGCACATGAACAACGAGATAGTTAGCCATACTGGTTTCCGGACGTCTTTTGCGGTTTTATTTGTTTTGATTTATGGCTTGAAAGAATGTCCTTTGGCTGCAATCACCAATCGCTTTGAAATGGTGTGTCAATCAAAAGCGAAAGATATCGAGGCTATTGTTACCAAATCTGTCTTTGTTTATACCATGAACTTCGTAATATCGGGGGTTCTTTATTTTGGGATTTAACTGTANATAGGCCCACATGGTAGCTAAACTGAGTCCAGGCCCTGGATTCTCTTTTCTCTCATACTTGTAGTAACTCAGCCAAGGCGTTGTTATGTTGAACGGTATGTATGCGATTATAAGATTGACCAATAGCATCCACACTGTCTTCGTCGCATTGTTGTCCAGCTTGATGGGAACTGCGCCTCGAAAATTTGTGTTTGCTAGCCTCTTTGTTACTGTCACGTTATGAACTTTGACTTTGTGAAGGAGCAGGCTGTAAGCAATGAACACACTCAAAATGAGGCAAACGTTGACGATTGCAAGAGTCAACTGGAATGGAAACGAGATAAATCTCACACCTACATACGAGGCTACATTTGCCAACAAGAAGCAAGTGAGAATAGCAGCATTGGTTTGAAATGTCGTAAGATTGCTGGCACATACTCTCATCTTTCTCACTTGGTACAATCGATCAAAGGCAATGCACATTAACATGAAGTAGGAGAAATACCCGAATAAATAAACACCATAATGTGTTGCTTGGTCAAACAGGCAGCTTTGGTATGTGTCTCGCAGTGAGATCGCAACGGCTATCGCTGGCATCACAAATGCCCCATGTATGATGTCAGAGGCATTCATTGCCAGTATGAAACGAAACGTGTTCGTGTGCGTCTGATTCGTCTTTATGAGAATGTAAATCAATGTTGCGTTTGATATTACTGTTACGATTGCTACTAGCGATATTACGACAACAAGGTGTGTTGAATCATGAAAAGCAATTGGCCAAAACGAGCTGCAATTGATATCCATGCTTGCTTTTTAAACTGCTTCAGTTTGAAAACACAGGTACTTGATGCTTCACGACTTATTCCTGGCATTTAAATTCACTGATAGAAGTTTACCCAATTTACCAGATAATGAACAATTAGTCTGCATAGCATCGTTTATTCGACAGAGTTAATCACATATGATTGACAATCCAGGCCCGATGAGAAGATAGATACTCTTATGCAATGTGTGTAATGAAATTCTTTATTGAGCAATTCAAATGATAATTCACTTCTGTACACTTCCTGCGTAAGATGCCTTTTCCTGTGTCTTTATAATCCTCTTTCCGCGCGCATTACCTCGCCAGAGAACCGTATACTCGTTCTTGATGGTTCAGCTATATCTCTTGCTAGCTGCTTAGAGCCGAATCTATGCTATTTATACTTCCTACGATTGACTTAGTCGACGATCAGGGAGTTACTTCTAAACAAACATTGCACTTTTTCTGCCTTCGACTAATGCCTAATTGCTTTCATGCAGACAGTCTAATTACTAACATATTGCCGTGCTGCCTGCATGTACATTAAGTTTCCCATCAATCGCTCATGCTCTATATAAAACTAAAATATTAACATATCACCGCGAGAAGAGAACAGGCAAGAACATCTGCTGATACCAACGTCAGTTGTGCTTCTAATTTGTGAAATTGGTTTAAAAATGATTGCTTTCGTGAGATAAGATTTTCCAAAGCCATGATAAGGTTCCCATCGTATGCAAATCGACAATAAATGCGTCATAACCCCACATTCTGNTTGTGAAATTGGTTTTAAAATGATTGCTTTCGTGAGATAAGATTTTCCAAAGCCATGATAAGGTTCCCATCGTATGCAAATCGACAATAAATGCGTCATAACCCCACATTCTGTTTCTCCGCAAGACATTGATTCATTTATATATTCATCTGTTCGTTTATTATTTAATTGACTGATTGATTGATTAACTGATTGATTGACTGATTGATCGACTGATTGATTTGATTGATTGATTGATTGATTCATGCATTCATGTAGTTTTTCATTCAATATTTCATTATTTCCTGGTTGTATGAACGAAACTACCCTGGGTACCCAGGGTAGAACGAAACCTGAAATTACAAAATCGTCAAAGTCCTAGACTTGCCCCAAGTCTATTTCATGAAGTCCGTCTGACAGATCCCTTTCCTATAGTTCCCGGATCCGCCATTCCAACATTCCGTTACGGAACCCGTAACGGAATGCTGGAATGGCGGATCCGGGAACTATGGGAAAGGGATCGGTCAGACGGACTTCATGAAATAGACTTTCATTTCATTCATTTTTATTTCTTTAAGCACGGTAGCCCCGTCAATTCATCTAAACAGCTTTTCAAGGGGCCGTTATTTGGGGCAAGTCTATCAAAGTCCAAGCTTCGTAGAATTACACGTTTTCATAAGAAACTCAACTCTTTGCTTCAGCAACTATTTATTTTAGTCAAGGAATTCCTTTGCATATCGTTACTATATTGTCCATGATATTTTCACTTGTTTCCTGCATCATATTACTCAGAAGGTGCTTGAGTAATGTCTAAACATTGGAAAGGACTTCTTTTGAAATGTTCGCGAAGGCACATGAAGTAAGCATGAAGATTTTTATGGAACTCGTAAGAAATTCGTAAGAAACTGTGAGTGCTCAAAACCTGATATGTTAAGAAACTTTCAGTACTGACTCAAATTCTTCGTTTCTTATAAAAATACGTGTAGTCCGGTACCTACCTTATGTCGGCAAAACAATACGCCGTGGGACGAAGGTGTCTTGAAGGGGCCTTCTCAACAAAGTCACTCATAAATTTAGAACGGAGTGGCCGATTTCAGTCAGGTAAATGACTCATTTCATTTTATGATATTTATCCAGGTTTATAAGCTATCAGTAAATATTATACTGTTTTAGATATGCTGACCTGCCAAAAATCTAACCTAATTACAATATTATTTAATACACGTAAATTCAGCAATAACTAACAGAAACGTAAAAAGAAAATTAAAATCAAAGGCTTTTCTTGAAAATTTCTAGGGAGGCTGACAGTTTGGTTTCTCTATTTAGCTCATTCCACAGTCTACCATCACGATACGAGAAGGATTTCTGCCCCGTTGTTGTTTTTAGAAGGGACATTTTAACATTTATTTCTGTAGATCTTAAAGTTCTATTTGTATCTTCAGAAAGTTTTTCAAACATGTTCGTTAGATATTCTGGGGCCAAATTATTTAGGGATTTGTAGTCCATCACCGCAGTTTCTTTTCTTATAAGGTCTTTAACCGATGGCCAGCATCGTATCTGCTTTTTGTCACGATCCTCGCAGCCCCACTCTCCTTCACAGAGGCTGTATTACTGAAGGACCAAGGACGGACCGCGCCGAAGGCGCAACGAGGCGCGGATCATATCATCCGTCCTATATCCTACCCGTCCTCTGGTAATATAGCCTCTGCGAAGGAGAGTGTCGCAGCCCTGTTCTGTATTTAAGCTGCTTTGTTTTTAAGTCACTCCGAATGGATTTATGAAATACGATTAAAATCGAGGTGGTGCTTCTACATAGGTGCTTATACGAGGTGGTGAATAAGGGGATTTGTGTGGAGTCTATTTACCCTGATTTTAAATTTTATTGAAAAAGAATAACAATTGTGGCAACTGCCTCATAAAAGTATTTCAACTGTTTTGTTTTTGAGTCACTCAAAATATATTACGGAATGAGATAAAGGTTGAGGTGGTCTATATACACAATTGTGCATCTTGAATAGGGGGATTTGTGTGGAGTCTGTTACCCGGTAGGAGTCTGTTTACCCCGATTTCAAATTCCAATTAAAAAGAGTAACAATTGTGGCAACTCTCTTATAAAAGTATTTCAAGTGCTTTGTTTCTAAGTCACTCAAAACATATTACGGAATGAGATCAAGGTTGAGGTGGTCTATATACACAATTGTGCATCTTGAATAAGGGGATTTGTGTGGAGTCTGTTTACACTGATTTAAAATTCCAATCAAAAAGAGTAACAATTGTGGCAACTCTTTCATAAAGTATTTTAACTGTTTTGTTTTTGAGTCACTCAAAATATATTACATAGTAAGATTCAGGTTGAGGTGGTCCTTATACATAGCTGTGCATCTTGAACAGAGGGATTTGTTTGGAATCTATTTACCCTGATTTCAAATTCCAGTAAAAAAGATTAACAATTGTGACAACTGCCTCATAAAAATATTTCAACTGTTTTGTTTTTAAGTCACTTCAAATTAAATAGATTTATAAAATACGATTAAAATCGAGGTGGTCCTTGTACATAGTTGCTCATCTTTAACAGATATATTTGTTGGGAGTCTATTTATACCCCGATTTCAAATTGTAATGAAAGACTAACTCTCAAAGAACTGTCTAAACTGCTTTGTACACTAGTGCCCCCAGCGAGAGGTACTATGTTCGTTTGGGTCCTCCTGATCGAAAAATTGTCAAATGTGCTCCGAGAAGCTCCAATTTTGTACCGAGGACTGAAGAGTCCATGAACAGATGATAAGTATCACATATATAAAAGACGTGTTCTGCTACTTCATTGTTACATCATAATAACCTCGTTCTCTAACAGCCTCGTATAGAACATTACAAGGACAGCATAATTTTTAGTCGGGAACTGTATCTGCGTGGAAATCATTTCTCAAATTTCCTCCCGAGGCTTTCACAATTTGCAGCCGAAGTTTCCATGTTAAAGCGTTTTGTACCGGAGATTCACACCATGTTCAGGAACGGATTTTGCTTCCTGTTTTTAACCTGGTAAATCACCAAAATAGAATGCCCTCTGGGCGCTTAAGACGGGTGTCTTTGTTTTTGAGGAACTGCAAATAAAGTTATGAAATAAGATCTAATTTACGAAATAAGATTTAGGAATGGGCGTTGAAAAACGCGGTAGGGTACTAACGGGATATATCAGACAGAGACAGTTAGCTTTTCATGACCATTGCTCTCCCATTTTGCACCATTATAATCTCGATCGCTTTATGCTTCTTTGAAATATGCTCAACGAAGTAGATTCGGCTAAGGCCAAAGTCTATATGCATCCCTCTTCTCTTTGTCCCAGCATATTTTAAAGAGTCATAAAGCGATCGAAAGCTCGAAGCTGTTTTGGTGACGGAACTCAACCTCGTTCCCAGGGTGTTCTTACGTCATACGTCATGTTTTGGTGATGGAACTGTGAAGACATTTGCTCCGAAGATAAAGCAAAATAGGCCCAGTTGCATAAGGTTAAAAACACACACCATACTGAGAGGCACTACTCACCCTGGTGATGATTGGACACTCTGACAAGCCCATGTCATCGCGTCAATCCTGCTGGCCTAAAACCAGCCATTGGTGCTCTAGGACAGGGCACAGTTGCTTCGAAGTCGTTTTCCGCCATTTTGAAAATCTCGCAAAGCTTGATGGTTTAAAATACGTTCTTAATGCTCAGCTTCTGAACTAGACAAATAAAATATTTAGTAAATGGTTCTGTTACTCAACGCGATCACACGATGACCTTTCAACAGTTTAATTCGTGTATACCGCAAAAGCTCTATTAACCCTCCGGGGGGTGGGGGCATTTTTTTATTTCAGAGCCTCCAGAGGGGCTTAAGAGAGGGGATTTATTAGAGAGTAGGGGATTTATTATTAGAGAGTAGGGGATTTATTAGAGAGAGGGTATTTATTAGATAGTAGAGAGTAGAGAGTAGGGGATTTATTAGAGAGTAGGGGATTTATTATTAGAGAGTAGGGGATTTATTAGAGAGAGGGTATTTATTAGATAGTAGNGCACTACTCACCCTGGTGATGATTGGACACTCTGACAAGCCCATGTCATCGCGTCAATCCTGCTGGCCTAAAACCAGCCATTGGTGCTCTAGGACAGGGCACAGTTGCTTCGAAGTCGTTTTCCGCCATTTTGAAAATCTCGCAAAGCTTGATGGTTTAAAATACGTTCTTAATGCTCAGCTTCTGAACTAGACAAATAAAATATTTAGTAAATGGTTCTGTTACTCAACGCGATCACACGATGACCTTTCAGCAGTTTAATTCGTGTATACCGCAAAAGCTCTATTAATCCTCCGGGGGTGGGGGCATTTTTTTATTTCAGAGCCTCCAGAGGGGCTTAAGAGAGGGGATTTATTAGAGAGTAGGGGATTTATTATTAGAGAGTAGGGGATTTATTAGAGAGAGGGTATTTATTAGATAGTAGAGAGTAGAGAGTAGGGGATTTATTAGAGAGTAGGGGATTTATTATTAGAGAGAAGGGGATTTATTAGAGAGAGGGGATTTATTTTCGTATTTACGAAGTCAAGTAAGTGATAAGGCTATAAATTGATTGCTGTTTATGTCTTTTTCCTCGTACTTTGTGGAATCAACATACAATCGCATTTGATATAAAAAGGGGGGGTGCTTTATAGAGAGGGTGCACACTTCAAATGTTGGCTTGTAAGGGAGGTGCTTATTAGAGAGGGGGCTTAAATAGAGAAGAGGGTCTAAATGGGCCTTTTACTGTAACACATATCAAATGAATGAATGAATGAATGACTTTTCTGATTTCTTTTAGAGATATTGTGAGATGTTTTCCCCTCATGGCAGCACAGCTTCATCCACTCCAAAACACACTTGAGAATATTGTATGGACAAGCAGATTTTCAGCCAGAGGAAGCAAATTGGTAGGTTCCTTTCATTATTAAAAGGCCTGCGTATCACGAGGGTCCCAAAAAGTACACATGTCTGAAAAGCTACTAACGTTAGATTAGATCAGTAATCTTTGGTGAATGTTATTGCATTTATCTTCTTGCATTCTCGTAGTTAAGGTGTTTTTTAAATATTTCGATAGATGAGTTCTTCGTGTCTTCACTTATGCAGTTCCATAGCACTGGGCCTCTGAATGAAATTGAGTTTCTACCAACTTCTGATCGATATCTAGGTATCCTGGGTGAAAAAATTCAACCGACGACTGTATCTTTCTTCCGTTTTTGTTTCAAAAAAGCCTATTGGATGAAGCTGGTAGACTTGTCAGTTTGTACTTCTGCATAAATGTGAGAATTCGTCTTTTTGATTAATGGGCTTTAGGCCATGAACATCTGTATCTTCACACTGCCCTTGGTCTCCTTCGTCAAAAATGACGTCGGGAAACCAGACTGCGAAAAAGCTCTGCATTGTTTTACATCATGCGGGCCGGGGGGGGGGTAACTCTAATAGGGAGATGACGGGGGTGTGCCATTTTGACATGTGAAATCGCACCCTAAAATTTATAGATTTTCCAAAAACTACACCCCAAAATTTACAGGATATGCTAAATGCATACCCTAAAATTTAATATTATGGGTCAAATATCCCAAAAGTTTACCCCAAAGAATTAGTTTTGAACATGATACCCAAAAATTTATGATCATAACAAAAATAATACCCCAAAATTTATGGTTTCTTATGATCTTACCAAAAATGACACCCTAAAATTTATTTTCTGCCTGAGAAAAGGCACCTTCTATTCTCATGTGCAATGTTTATATCAGGGACAGTGCAAAATTTATTATATTACATGGCCGGTGGAGAAGAAAAATTCTTGCAAAAAAATCTGCTTACCCCGTATAAAATTATTGCAAAACCAACTGCCCCAACACCCTTTCCTTAAAAAAATGTATTTGCCCCGTATTTGTGAGCATTAGATGGTATATAGTATGACAGATGAATTTGCTAATGACCATTACGAAATCAATTCTTGTTCTTACAAAATATTGTCTGCAAAATATTGGCTTTGAAGACGACAAGATGTGACAATTGACATGAAAATTCGACATCATTTTATACATATCTCTTCAAGCACTTCCCATCTTGCACGATTTACAATTTCGTTTTCAAAATGAACAATTTTATGTTTCAAACTGCACCTTGAGCTCATAAAAAAGTTACTGCCCCGTACTTATTTGCCCAATAAAAAGTGTTGACCCCCTTCTGCATAAGCTCAAAAAAAGTATTTGCCCTGTTACGTTTTGCACCGGCCATGTTAAACATTAAACAATAAATTTCGCACTGTGTTGTGTCCCTTAGATAACTTCTTCAAAGCTATTATTAAAAAACCTTTCCGAGATTCAGCCTCTTCAAGGTTGTTGTTGAGAGGGTTAAAGAGATTAAATTTCAGCCTCAAGGTTCTTATAAAAACAGTTTCTTTTATGTGGGTTTCTACTGTACAAGAAACCTTTAGAAGAAACGTATTCTTGGGACATTTTCATGCGAACCATTTGAAAAAGCAGTGGTTTACGCAAGACATCACCTAATTATGTCAGTTATATAATCAGGCACCGCATAACCTTTGGACTATCGTGCTTGCAACATAAGTAGGCTGTAAGCCTAAAGCCATTAGTTTTGACCCGCATGATTTAACCCGTGTTTTATTGACCAACATGTTGTTGAGAGGGTTAAAGAGATTAAATTTCAGTCTCATAAAAACGGTTTCTTTTATGTGGGTTTCTACTGTATTTCATGCAATAAGACATATCTTTGGCATCCCCTTAATACAGATAGCCCATGTACACTAGTGCTTAAAAGTGCAATTAGCATTCGAAGAAAACCTCAAGTTTCTCTTTTCCGGCTCAAGATGCTTGATTTCACAGCATCCTTAGTTGGATACCTGTGTGGTCATAAATTGACCATAGTTTGTTCACACTTCCTTTCANTCTTTTATGTGGGTTTCTACTGTACAAGAAACCTTTAGAAGAAACGTATTCTTGGGACATTTTCATGCGAACCATTTGAAAAAGCAGTGGTTTACGCAAGACATCACCTAATTATGTCAGTTATATAATCAGGCACCGCATAACCTTTGGACTATCGTGCTTGCAACATAAGTAGGCTGTAAGCCTAAAGCCATTAGTTTTGACCCGCATGATTTAACCCGTGTTTTATTGACCAACATGTTGTTGAGAGGGTTAAAGAGATTAAATTTCAGTCTCATAAAAACGGTTTCTTTTATGTGGGTTTCTACTGTATTTCATGCAATAAGACATATCTTTGGCATCCCCTTAATACAGATAGCCCATGTACACTAGTGCTTAAAAGTGCAATTAGCATTCGAAGAAAACCTCAAGTTTCTCTTTTCCGGCTCAAGATGCTTGATTTCACAGCATCCTTAGTTGGATACCTGTGTGGTCATAAATTGACCATAGTTTGTTCACACTTCCTTTCATCTGGGTTCTCAATTTACTCATTGAACAAGGAAGAAAAGAGCAAGATGGCCTATTCCCATCACGCCACAGGCATATAAATCAATGACAAATGAAAATGCATCACTTTATCACTTTATGGTAAAACTGGATCAACTGAATTCATGGTACAGGCCCGTCGGAGCGAAATTCATATTGGGGGGGCTGAAACGAGATGCGAGCGGAGCGAACAAAATTGGGGGTCCGGGGGCTGGCCCCCGGGAAAATTTTGTGTGACCACGCCCTTTAGATCGTTGGAAAACGCCTCTATTATGAAGAATTTGCCATCTAAAGGAGCAAAGGATCGCGACTAACGAAAGGCTTTCCCGGGAAATTTTTAAAATAGGACCTCAAAATCACTTAGAAATAGAATATTTTTTTAATTTTATGGAATAGAAGAGTGATAGCTTGATAATCTGATAACTTCCTCTAGTATAAATACGCTTAAACCTTCATTTCCATTAGCTTGACTTTTCAACAGCCTTTTCACTAAAAAAGGGTGATGGGCTTCATACTTGTCTAGCTGCACTCCCTGAAATTGGGCGGAACCGGTCAGTGGCATGACTTATGACGCGCTTGTTGATTTCTTTCTACAATGCTTTATCTTACCCACCTTTGTAGATAACGTATTATGTATTATATGTGAATCTCATTTCAGAACTCCACATGCAAAAGACTATCAACAAGGTTCGCTGAAATACAAGCATACTTCCAGGGTTTAGAGCAGAGCCGGAACTTAATGCGATCGAGGTTACGAAAGCACCAAGAAGAGGCAGACAGGACACAGGAACAAACAGTAAATTAAGGTTAGGCCAATAGTAGTTATGTTTTGTGAACGAGAAAGGTTAGATTTGGTGTTGGTGAGGGAAGCAAAAATCCTTAAAAATAGACGGAACAATTTTGTGCCTGGCAACAAACGCTAAGATAATAAAGGAACCCTTAAAAGTGCCAGCATAGAACACGGGCAATAGTGCACCGTTGATATGGCCTATATTACGACCCAAATCGTATTCTTACCTGTTGTGTTGTATTCTCCTCCACGGGATTGCGATAAAAGCTTGGTAATGTTACTTTTCCTTCGTTTTGTATCCTCACAACTTCGCTTTTTGAGTGGAAGTTTGAAATGAGAAGCATTGCTGAGTAGGAGCTCAGGCGCGAAAAACAGTTTGAAATTTATTTGAATAATAATGGAGGCATTGAAGCGAAGTTGTGAGGACTCTTAGATTTATCAAGGGTAGTAAGTTTGAAATGAAAAAGTACCTAAAGTGTGAAGAAGCTTCATCCCTACTGAAATTAAAACTAAACATGGTTCAACATGGTTGATGGTTGACCTAAAAGCAAATCTTTTTTCTCTTTTATGCAAAAAGTAAACACCCGTTGTCCGTAATAAAAAACTCTGTTTGGAGGCGTAAAGACGGGTGTTTACTCAAGTTTTTTCGCAAGTTGGTCGATTTTCGAGTTCGAATTGGCGTTCGATGCCAAGATGAAGGTGCAGAGCCTGTTTGGAAAGCAAATTGGCGATGACTACCCCTAGTTTTAGCATTTAGTTACTTCTTTTTCCTGAAGCTAACTTCAACCAATTATATTGCAGTTTGTTAAGGGATAAATGAGCTTCATTTTGATGTATAATATATAGTGCATTATGAGCATGGTATGCTACTTTAGAGAGTAACTAAAAACTATCTTTGACTTTGGCCTTTGAAAAACTTTCCTTCCTTGTTATATTCATAACAAGCTTGCAGTGGCGGCGCCACGGGGGGGATTGGGGGGACTTGTCCCCCCCCTCCCTCCCCCCACTTCTCTCCAAAGTCGGTTTTCCAATTCGCCCAAATCCGTAGAGAAATTGTCAAAGGGGGGGTTAGGTAGTTAGATCCTGAATTTTGAAGTCAAATAAGGGCGTTTCTTAGCAATAAAAGGGCGTTTCCCAAGGATAAAAAGGGCGTGGTCCTGAAAATTTTCCCGGGGATTTAGTCCCCGAACCCCCATTCCCCCTTATCCTCCCCAGTCGTGTGCAAACTTGTTAACTTCATAACTTGTCATTTTAATTTGTATCGATAATCCAGTTCAGGGAGCAGAGACAAGAGACTTTTGTACTGAATCTATGCATTAAATAATCGACAACAGTCAATTAATCAGTGACTAGATAAAAGAGACTGAAATGGATCATTTGCGTGACCGAGATCGACATCGATCTTGTGACTGACATCGATCTTTAGCCTGCTGCGTGCAGACTCTCACGAAAGAGAGTCTGCACGCAGGCTATCGATCTTGTGACTGACATCGATCTTGTGAAAGAAACTAAATATCTAAAATTGGAGAGCCATGTTAAAGCACATACGGCATGAACAGGCGGTCTTCAGAATGCCGATATGAAGCATCAACATTTCTAGAATTCCCCCCTTTACTGATGTCATCTTTTACAAATACATATGGTCCTGGGTCCTAGGTCCTTGGTCCTCCCTGATCGTCCTGGGTCATGGGTCCTCTCTCATGGTCCTGGATCCTGGGTCCTGGGTCCTGGGTCCTCTCTCGTGGTCCTGGGTCCTGGATCCTCTCTCATGGGCCTGGGTCCTAGGTCCTAGGTCCTGAGTCCTCTCTCATGGTCCTGGGTCCTGGGTCCTGGGTCCTCTCTCATGGTCCTGGGTCCTGGGTCCTGGGTCCTGGGTCCTCTCTCATGGTCCTAGGTCCTGGGTCCTAGGTCCTCCCTGATGGTCCTGGGTCCTTGTTTTCCGGTATGTCTGTTAAATGTACACAGAAGAAGATCTCTAGAGCTATTGGACTTTCAAAATATGCGAAACATTATGTGCAGGAGGAAACATTAAGGAATATGTATCTTAGTATTCAAGGGCGGCGCCAGGGGGTGGACTGGGGTGGACATGTCCACCCCACTTTTCTCTGGTCGATATTTATTCTTAAGCAAAACCTATGTAAACAACATTAGGTATACCTTCTGGCAATCAATTCTACCCCTTGTCCACCCCACTTTTGAGGGTTGGCGCCGCCCCTGTTAGTATTGTAGAACCCCACTTCAGTTATTGTTGCTCTGTTTGGGGATGTTGTGGGGGCACTAAATTGAAGACATTGCAGAAATTACAGAACAGAGCTGCTAGAATTGTTACAAGTAGCCAATTTGACACTCCAGCTGCTCCTCTATTGCAGCGGCTTGGCTGGCCGTCAGTTGAGAGGCTGGTCAATTGAGAAACATGTACAATGGTTTATAAATCCTTAAATGACCTTGCACCTGAAAACCTAGGTAATATTTTCTCCAGGTTGTCTGACGTTCATACCCGGGTTTTACGCAATACTAAATGCAATCTTGCTGTACCAAAAATGAAGATATCTTATGGCCAAAGTCATTTGCGTTTCGTGGAGCCTGGTAAGAAAAAGATGGAATTTATATGGATGAGTGATTTTGGTCAAGTTTGGGGCGCTGATTACGAAAATCGATGTTATACGGCGAATATCCGGGGCATTTAGCCTCGTTTTCGTGAAAAAGCCTCGTTTTCGTGAAAACACATCAAATAGCCTTATTACAAGGCTCTGTTTAATTTTAATGTCTAACAATGGATAAAGGATGAGGGAAATATGCTAAATGTAACTTTTCGAAACTAAAAATTGACTATTGTGACTTCCGGTCACGTGATATTTGAGTCACATGACCAAAAACAATAAAAATGGGAAATTCAACCTTAATGAATTTCTGGGTAACTTTTCAGCGTTAGAGTACTTATTCTATGCCTAGGAATTCGTCCAACTCATATTTATCTTCAAAAATGTAACGATTGCTTCCCTTTTCACTTTAAGATAAGGTTGAAAAGATATTTCCCTTTTTTCACGATTTCCAAGGAAAACTCTGAAGCTGGGATCAGATCTCGGCAAGTAATTCAGATCAATTCTGGCATGTGTGTAACTATAGCTAACAATATTCGCAATTTGTGTATCTTCTTGGGATATATGATAAAAGACATTTGAAGCATTTTCTCTGATCTTTCCATTTTTTACAGAGCCTTCCGATCGTAGCAGCAGCGCGTTCTTTAAATTCTGAATAAAGAGTTCTGTCTTCTAATAAATCTATGAAAACTACAATAGCGTTATCAACTGCAGCATCCAGAAGAGCTCAATCATCCGTGGTCGAAGCAAGTGATACTGCTAGCAATCGATAATTTAAACAATTGTTTATATCCACTTCTTAATTCTGGCATATAGCTAGGAATTGATTGCTGCTTGTATGGTTATAGGAGACTGCAATGAGACTATGACGTTAGGAGAAAACGTCTTTGGTAGAGATACACAAAAGATCATGCAGTCATATATCGACCTATTGTTGATGCCACTTTGCCACAGATAGCTGGATATTGACTTCAAGCGATGAATTTATCTACGGAAATGTGGACCAGTTGATACTGGAGATGGAACATCTGGACAAATTCGTTGTGTATGAAGTCAAAAATGCTTCTAAGAAGGGATAGATGAACGGTCCAAGAGTCCATTGATGACAATATAGACAACAATCGTCACATTTTTTAGGATAAATATGAGTTGGACGAATTCCTAGGCATAGAAAAAGTACTTTAACGTTGAAAAATAACCCAGAAATTCATTAAGGTTGAATTTCCCATTCTCGTTGTTTTTGGTCATGTGACTCAAATATCACGTGACCGGAAGTCACAATAGTCAATTTTTAGTTTCGAAAAGTTACATTTAGCATATTTCCGTCATCCTTTATCCATTGTTAGACACTAAAATCAAACAGAGCTTTGTAATAAGGCTATTTAATGTGTTTTCACGAAAACGAGGATTTTTCATGAAAACGAGGCTGAAGGCCCCGGATATTCGCCGTATAACATCGATTTTCGTATTCAGCGCCCCAAACTCGACCAACATCACTCATCCATATAAATTCCATCTTTTTTTTACTAATCCCCCCTTCTCCTCCTGGACTAGTATAGTTTCACCCACCAGGCGTTTACATATCTATATTTATAGGTTCAACGAGATAGCGTTTTGAAAGTGAAGCTGCAATCAGACTGCATATTTTCAACTCTATCTTCAATTCGTGTGTCGTATCAGTGCCTCAGTGTCAATTTCCTTTTGTGGGGGGATCCACCCCTCGTGTGAGATAGGGTTAAATGGATCTCTAAAAACTGCTCGAGAGGAGTACCCAGGGGGGGAATGACCTCAAAATATACGAGAGTGTGCCTCTGAGATATTGAAATTTTCACCCTGTGTGGGAGCAATTTTTTTCAAATTGGCTACCCTGTCTGGGAGCAAACTGGAAAAAAACAATAGCAAAATTGCAAATTCCTTGTCAAAATCCTGTACGAGAGCAATTATTTTAAAACTACAAACCCATCTGGAAGCACTATTGTGAAAAAAGATACCCTGTTTGGGAGTAAAATCGCTAAAAACGATACCCTGTCCAGCAGCACATACCTGGTACAAAAATTATCGAAGTACCCCCTCCCCTGGGGAGGAACAGCACTTTTTCGAAATGAGTACGAGATTTCTAGGAGAATAAAAGGAGTTGTAGAGGATTTCAGGGATTTATGAAGAAACAAACGGATTTCCGTAGCAAATGTTCGAGATTTCCACCGGGGGGAACGGGCAATTGACTTTAATTAGTACCAGGGTGTGCACTCCAAGAAATTGTTTTTTTGACCCGGCTCTAGAATTTCCCCCTCAAAATGATACCCGAAAAAATCGGCGAAAAGCGTACTCCAAAACGTAAAAAATACACTGTGCATCATTAAAATGACAGCCCACTCTAACAAAATATCCCTTATGACAACCGGCTTTAGAACAACTGCCTTCTTTCGATACCCGGCTCTAGAAAAAAGAGGCGAAAACGACACCTGGAAAGGAGTGCAAATCCCGTAAGCAAAATATACTGAGTACCCGCCCCCCCGGGAGATTTCCAGAGAGTGAGATTTGCCACTTGGCAAAGCTCATATGAAGCCCAGGGGGGTACTCATATATATTTAGGATAGGGATGCTCAGGTTACTTTTTTGGGTCTAAAATTTGGGCAAACGTTATTTTTTGGGTCAGTCAATTCTACAGTTATTTTTTGGGTTCATGAAATTCTGGATTATTTTTTTGGGTCTCAAATATGAGAACAGTTTAAAAAATATAGAAAAGCATGATTTACAAACGATTTGTTACTTTTTTGGGTGTATAGGGTAAGAAAAANCAGGTTACTTTTTTGGGTCTAATTTGGGCAAACGTTATTTTTTGGGTCAGTCAATTCTACAGTTATTTTTTGGGTTCATGAAATTCTGGATTATTTTTTTGGGTCTCAAATATGAGAACAGTTTAAAAAATATAGAAAAGCATGATTTACAAACGATTTGTTACTTTTTTGGGTGTATAGGGTAAGAAAAATTAATTTTGTGGGTCGATTTTTATGCTAGGAATTATTTTTTTGGGTTGATGGTTTGTACCCCAGCCTGAGCACCCCTAACCTAAATATATATGAGTAGCCCCCCTGGGATATGAAGATAAATTTTCAAAAAAGCCATTTGTGTTTTGATAACACAACATCCCACCAGTCATACAGAATTCAATCACATTGCAACTTATTGTTTCCTTCTTTGTCTTCCAAAATGTACTCTTTTGTTGTTCAGTTTCTAATTGGATTGGCATGGCATTTGACAATAAATGTTTGAATAGATGCTGACAAAAGTTCTGAATGCTTTCTTTGTGATGAGTTCTATCTGTGATGTTGGCTTTTGTCTAATTCATGTTGGCCTAACTAACGGAACATAATATTACATGTTACCTATCATTTGGTACAACCAACCGTACGATTATCTGGACAAAAATAAACTTTTGTTCTCTGGTCAATCAGGTTTTAGAGCACTGCATTCCACTGTAAACTTGCTTGCTCTCTGGCACAAATGATTGGCACATTAATATTGAGCGCGGAAAATTTACAGGAAATATTTTCATTGACTTGAAAACGGCTTTTGATACTGTTGATCATGCTATACTTATTCAAAAGTTATCTAAGTACGGAATTCAACGTCTTGAACTTCAATGGTCCGACTCGCATCTCAGCAATAGGCATCAACACATTATCTATTATCTAGAACACATTGCAATCTAAAATCGGTAGCATCAGCTGTGGCGTTCCGCAAGGCTCTTGCTTAGGCCCGCTACTTTTCCTAATCTATATAAATGATCTGCCGTTCGCAGATCATTTATATTTATATCACATTTATATATTACATATTATAATATATTATATTACATATACATTTATATCTGGATTTATATTTTTGTAAAGCGTAGCCTCGGCCGCGCGAAAGCGAGACTGTCGCGGAGTAGCTGGTTGTGATTGGATACAGCCACAACAACGCAATGTGTACAACGTGTCCTTTGAAGGTTTTTATTGCTCGTTTTGGTTTTAGGCTACGCATTAAAACCAAAACGAGCAACATGAGTACCAGTGGGAATGCACTCCAAAAACCAAAACGAACAATAAGGAATAACAACGAGCAAGAACGAGCATTTCGAGCATTTGAAATCAGTCAGCCCTAAACTCAGAACGAGCGAAGAAGATGAGCAACAAAAACCAAAACGAGCAATAAAGAGCAGATAAAGTTGAAATGGAAACCAGGCTTTACTGAATTTGGCTGCAAAGTAACGATGTATGCCGATGATACTAGCATATCCTATTCCCCTAAGAACATCGAGGATCTTACTGAAACGCTTAACAGCGAATTGAAATGTTTGAAAGAATGGCTTCAGGGCAATAAACTTTCTTTGAATGTAATTAAGACTCAGGCAATGGTCATCGGTTCGAGACCAAATCTTAAAAAGATCAGTGAAAAAAATGTAGGTTCTCCTGCATTTGTGATCGATGATTCTCCTATAGAACTCGTAGACAGTACTAAGTATCTCGGTGTCCAAGTTGACAAGTATCTCGTGTGGGATGAACAAATTAAATCTGTTCAAGCCAAGGTTTCCCGCTCATTAGGTTTTTTAAAATATGCAAAGAAATTTTTGCCTAAGCATATTCTTTGCAGATTATATAGAGGTATTGTTGAGCCACATTTTAGATACTGNAATGGTCATCGGATCTAGACCAAATCTTAAAAAGATCAGTGAAACAACTGTAGGTTTCCCTGCATTTGTGATCGATGATTCTCCTATAGAACTCGTAGACAGTACTAAGTATCTCGGTGTCCAAGTTGACAAGTATCTCGTGTGGGATGAACAAATTAAATCTGTTCAAGCCAAGGTTTCCCGCTCATTAGGTTTTTTAAAATATGCAAATAGATAACTATTATCTATTATATACTGTACAACATACACGATCAATAATGTTGCGTTATTGCAATACAACAATAGCAACAGAGCAGTAGCATGTTGTCATAGCGGCAGGATGATTCAATAAATTCGGTGCAAGAAACGACACGAGAGATAAACAATCGACCATTTACGGTATGAATTTAATTTTTATTCAATTCAAAGAACAAGTACTGCTGTCTTAATGTTGCAGTTAGGAAATAGCAGCAGCGTAAATTGCCGCAGTAAAGCTAGGCCTCCATGGGGCCTCCATGATAGGCGATTGGGCCTCATGTGGGCCCACCGTACCGTTGTTATCCCTGTTATGTGGCAGTCGTTGTTGGGTTACCTACACTACACCTCTCCTTACACCTTCAAGCAGCAAAATGGTGAGCAACATATCCTATAAATTCTATAATTACGATAACGAAAAGAATTGCTTGTACCTGACGGACAAAAATGCTGTTCGTGCCAAAAATATGCCCAATTCAAGCATGTGCTCACTCACTGTGGTCCCTCACGTTCCGCCATTATTGATGCCAGCGAAAGTTTTGCCGAATCCCTCGTTTCCCTGTGGTACTTTTGTTCTCTTGGTTTACAAAAATATCCATATAACCCAAAAATCTTGATTTGTCGGATCTAAATGTCAGCGTAACTACGTAACGCTGCAATAATACTAATAATAATGATAATGATAATGATAATGATAATGATAATGATAATGATAATGATAATGATAATGATAATGATAATGATAATGATAATGATAATAATAATAATAATAGCGACGGAGCCGCATATCTATTCGAGTTGAATTGAGAACTTGCGAGCGAGAGAGCGAAATCTTACTATCATAATAAGTAATCTCGATTCAATGTTCAAAAGGAGGTAAACTGCTGCGAAACAACTGCGGAGGCGGAGGCGAAACAAAGGCCAATACGAAATGGTGCAGCGAAAGAACGCAAGGCAGGAAGAACTTCGTTGTTGGGGTGTTATTCAACAGCCTTGATGGAAGATGTCAATCAACAATGAAAGCAAACACATAATTACAGCACTGTCAAATATGTCATGAAAGAAGTCATCAAGAGGACTATGACCAATGTATATAGTCAATGATGTTGCAAGTGATAAACAATTTCGTCAGATGTTTATTCCAGATTTTCGAGGGACGAGGAAATTTGATTTGTTTACATGAAATCTTGGTAGAATAGATGAAAATCAATGACCAAAATCAAGCACAATAGTGGGATGCTCCAGTGTACCACGTTAATGCCTGGTATATAACTTTGCAGAAATATCCACTTAAACTCCTCGTCTGATGCCAGAACCTTCAATGCCTTTCAACTTCCCAGCAGAGGCATTCAAGTATTGAACTGCTGCCTTGGCAACAATTTTGCATGTAAACACATTGGATCTCAATTTGATGAGATGTACCTTGGAAAAGACAGTGTCAGTTTTGTTGAGAAATCATTTCCAGTTATATTGAAGACATTACTATAACTTCGTGTGAACATGATGCAAAATAGCACCCTCAACTTACAGCTGGAGTTGCGTCACTTCACAATACAGATATTTACCTTCACCACGTACTGCATACCATCAAACTTGCAACAGTTACCAGAATAAAACACAGTTCAGATGAAAATCTTCACAGAAAGCTTTACACATGATGCAATACAGAACTACAATGCCAATTTACTTAATGAACTGAACAAAACAGCTTTAGATATTTCGCATTATTACCAAACATAATTCTGTCTCGATTATACACATACTGTATTTACATCAATAGCCAAATATTGCATGATTGCTTCTTTTGTCCTTATATCACCTCCTTGGATAAATATGAACTCTAAAACATAGCTGCAGAAACAACTGCAATTTCTTGGCTAGTTCAAGTGATTTTGTATAATGAACTGCCGGACCACAGCTTTTCAGTGATCAGCAGGATTAAATTAATTGTTGTTTTTTTCATGGTGGAATGTCATGATAGTACATTATTGTTCAACTGTTGTGTTTGTCGTCTGTTTCCACTTGGTACAAAAGCCAATACGCCGCACTCACTGACTATTGTTATTGCTAGTAATAATACTAATAATAATAACGGAAATGCTTGCAAAGTACACGGGAATGATTGCGAAGTACATGAAAGAGCATGCAGTGACCAACAACGTATGGGATGAAGGCCAATTAGGAGCAATTGATGGAGTGCTTGGGACAGTAGACCAACTATTAATAGACAACTGCATCGTTGATGAAGTTAGAGAGCACAAACGAAACTTAGCAGTGGCATTTTATGACTACACCAAAGCTTACGACTGAGTACACCACGACTGGATGCTTAGAGTTTATCGATGGATAGGAATACCAGAAAATTTAATCAGAATCATTAGTCAGCTTATGAAGAATTGGAAAACGAGACTTGAAGTGTATGATGGTAAACAAAACCAGGTTAGCCGATGGATACGAATTGCTTGTGGGTTCTTACAAGGGGACAGCTCCTCGCCAATTGGGTATTGTCTTTCAGAAGTTCCGGTATGTTTAATGCTGAATGAAAGTAGAGGATACAGAATGGGTCCACAAGGTCAAAGGCTAGTTAAAAGAACACACAGCTTGTTCATTGATGACCTAAAAACCTATCAAGAAAGCCATGAGTTGCTTTGTGCTGTGAATGAAATACTGGTTAAAGTAAGCAAGGACACGGGAGCCTGTTGTCGGGTAAACAAATGTGCAGAAATTGTGCTTCAAAGGGAGAAGATGGTGTTAGTAGAAGGATTAGAGGTATTGCAGGAAACAATGAAAAGTTTAGACCCGGACCAGAACGAAACATATAAATTTCTTGGAATTGAGCAAGGAGAGAAGATAGATAAAGAGAAAGTCTTTCAAAGAGTCACGACAGAAATGGAGAAAAGGTTGAAGCGTTTAACTGAACTTGAGCTATGTGATAAGAATTTAATAAGAGCAATTAAGTAAAGGAGGGCTCTACTGAAGACAGGTCAAATTACAGACCTATATCTGTGCTCCCGGTTGTTTCATGTCTTTTTGAGAAGACCATTTTCGACCAACTTTATGCGTACTTTGACGATAATAAGTTGTTCTACTCACATCAATCCGGCTTCAGGGCTCTGCACTCGGTTTTGACATGCCTATTAAAAAGTAGCGACGACTGGTACCGTGATTTTTACAAAGGTTTTCTTTCATCAGTTTTGGCACTGAGACCATCAGATACAGAGGGTCCCAACTTTGGCTTTCCCTCCCTCAAGATGCAAGGAATGCTAATTCTATCCAACAGTTTAAATCAAAGATAAAAACTAGGCGCGGTGAAGAATGTACATGCAAACTATTTCGACATTACATTGAAAACCTCGGTTTTTTATAATCCTGCATTTTTATAATAAAACATTTTTATCGCTTGGAACTGTATGTATTATCGAGTCATTTTATAAAATTGTTTTACAACCTGTATATTTTTAAGTAGTTGGCCTTAATTAGTAATTATAGTATTTCAATCCTGTTATTTTACTATATGTAGCTATGTACTAGCCAACTTTAAATACATTGATTATTATTATTATCGCGATTGAATGCTGGAAATATCATCCAAACCATAAATGCGAGGAGGGTGTCCATCATACCATACAGTGCGGAAATATTGGATTGGACAAAATTAGAACTACAAGAACTGGACAGGAAAACAAGGAAGTTGCTAAACATCTATAGAGCGCTACATCCCCAAGCTGACGTAGCCGATTATACTCGAAGCGAGCAGAGGGGGGCAGAGGATTGTTAAGTGTCGAAAAATGTGTACAGATCGAAAAAACTAGTATCGGCTATTACATCTGCAACAGCAGCGAAAGGTTATTGGCAGAAGTTGGGAGAGACGGTATTGTATCTGATGAGGGTGACCCGAAAGATAAGAAGAAGGAACTAACTAAGGAAAGGAAGAATAGATATCTCCAAAAGAAACTTCATCCGGTATTCTATAATGAGACAATGGACGTAAAAGAAGAAGAGAATTCATGGAGGAGTTGGCTTAAGAGCGGGTACCTAAAGAAAGAAACAGAGGGGATGATTTTAGCGGCGCAAGACCAAGCTCTGAGAACAAACTGGATAAAAAGCAATATTGATAAAGAAGACATATCATCAAAATGCAGAATGTGCGGGGAAAGGGACGAGACAATTGCTCATGTGGTATCTGAATGCCAAAAATTAGCACAGAGAGAATACAAAAGCTGGAGACATGAAAAAGTGGCAGCCGTCCTTCACTGGTATCTATGCAAGAAATTCGGATTCGAGTGCGACGATAAGTACTACAACCATATGGTGACAAAAGACAAGAAGGTACTTGAAAATGACCAAGTATTATTATTGTGGGACTTTTCTATTCAAACTGAACTCGCATCAATCATAATAAACCAGACATCATGATAAAGAATAAGAAAGAAAAGAGTTGCCAGATAATCGATGTAGCATGTCCATTTGACACTCGAGTGAACCAGAAAGAGGATGAGAAGCTAGACCATTACAACGATCTTAAATACCAAATTTTGAAAATGTGGAAGGACGAAGTAAAGAAAGTTACAATAATACCAGTTGTCATCGGCGCAATTGGAATAGTCTCGAAAAAATTCAAGAATTACATTGCAGCACTAGATTTTGAACCGGGAATACAACCATTGCAGAAAGCATGCCTCATAGGCACGGCAAGGATTGTTCGAAAAGTACTGGACATAAGAGACTAAATAGCGGGAAGACTTATTTATGTTTTCTATATAGACAATATGCACACTTTTTCAAGCTACGGGATGTAACCTGCAAGTGAACTATGCATTGCCAGTTACACTGTGATAATAGTTGAAATAATAATAATAATAATAATAATAATAATAATAATAATAATAATAATAATAATAATAATAATACTAATAATAATAAAAATACTCAACTGCTCCGAGTCAACGTTTTAATAAACATAGATACGATGCCGGACATGATGCAACAAGCACAGAGTTGGGTAAACATTTTTATGAACACAAAGAGTGTAACTTTGATCGCGACCTTAGGGTACATGTCTTAGAAAAAGTGAAAGGAGGACTTGATGAACTTGAGCATCATAAAAATTTGTGGTTGACACGATTAGGTTCACGTGAGCCTTTCGGCCTAAATAGCATGACGAATGAACTCGGACGTTTATATTTCTCCCTTTGTGGTAATTGTAATTAATTGTTTATATTACTTAACTTAGGCCCGTTTTATAAGTCGCGCCACGCCGTGCCGAACCGAGTGAATTCAGACCAATTTTGTCTGGTTCGGCGCGGCGCGACTCTTATAAAACCAACTTGACACTTGGTTCGACTGAGTCGAACCATACGCCAAAGGCCTGTCGTCTGGGTCAACCCGGTGCGACTTATAAAACCAAACCAATTGCAGTCGCGCCGTGCCGCACCATACTCACACATGCATACTACAACAAAAACTATCGCAATATTATCAACATTTTTTGGAGAGAAGATTAAGATTAAGATTGCTTATCCTTCCATCAAATTTCTCATTTAACCAAAGAAACTTCTGAAATTGAAAAGAAAATGTTCAAAACTTCCAATTGTGCGCATGCGTCATTATGGTTCGGCACGGCACAACGCGACACAATTTTTCTTCTTATAAAACAGAGGCGCTCCAAGTCGAACTAAGGTCGAACTCAAATTCCGCTGGTTCGGCACGGCGCAGCACGACATATAAAACAGGCCTTAGTAGTTCAGTTTCAGTAATATTATGCAAGATTATTAGAATTTCATACTCGATAGGTTTAAGAGAACGCTAAATTCCTTAGAGTTGAGAGAACGCTAAATTCCTTAGGTTTGATAGAACGCAACATTCCTGTAGCACAGTTTAAATCTTAGATCCATTATCATTAGCGACTGAAGAAGATATAAGATATATCGAAAATTTTCGCACAAATTGTCTTGTTTTTCTTGCTGGTAATAATAATAATAATAATAATAATAATAATAATAATATTTACTATTTGACCAAGATGCTAAGCAAAAAACTGCTTAAAAACTGGTATGTTGTCATACTCCAGGAACGAATCTGATAAAGTCCGTTTACTACTAATAACTACTGTCAATTAACGTCTTCGTACGAACACAATCAATTCCACACGTCTTCCCATTCGGACAAGCTATCGTTTCTTTTTCCTCGTGGCTAAAAAGCTCCTCATCAGCTACCACTGCGCTAGATCGATCAAAATAATCCTCGTTGTTTACCACGAAATCTTCAGCTTTCGCATATTTGTCCAATGAGTCGTAATACTGCTCAAATTCTGAATAATTGGAAATTATCCCTCGAGGGCCAATAACCATTATCCCTTTTTTCGTCTATTCAACCAAAGTTGTGTCAACTTCTCTCTTGGGACCTTTACATTTTGATTATTTCTTGACTGAGTTTCCATCCCTTTTTTCGTCTATTCAACCAAAGTTGTGTCAACTTCTCTCTTGGGACCTTTACATCTTGATAAATGACTGAGTTTCCATCCCTTTTTTCGTCTATTCAACCAAAGTTGTGTCAACTTCTCTCTTGGGACCTTCACATTTTGATTGTTTTCTGAACAAAGTGAAATCCTCGTCTCGTTGAAACTGGTGCTTTGGGCCTAAGTAAACAATTTTACCAGAGCGAACAGCGGCTTTATATAAGGCTTTTAACTTTCCAAATTGGTAATCACCAGCAGCTACAGGAATAGCAGATTCATCCCCAGGAACTTGACTTGCATTAACGACGGCAACTACGACGGATTATTGATTCAAATCACTCTTCGGCAGGAGCCCCGAGGGGCACGTCTACCTCGTCGAATTCATCGAATAATAATAATAATAATAATAATAATAATAATAATAATAATAATAATAATAATAATAATAATAATAATAATAATAATAATAATAATAATAATAATAATAATAATA
>REGM01000083.1:424069-452006 GCA_004194415.1 Aurelia aurita | reverse complement strand
TTAATGTAATGAAAACTCATTCCATGCTTATTTCCACAAAGCCAAAGCATAAAGCTCTAAAAGATAAAAGTGAATCTTTGAAGCTGAAAATTCGGGATATTGAGCTTGAAGTTGTACAAAAAACCAAATATCTTGGTGTCCATATAGACAACTCTTTGGATTGGAAGGAACACATTAAGACAGTTTCTTCCAAGGTCTCAAGAGCAATTGGCTTTTTGAAGCATTCAAAATCCTTTCTGCCAGAAGAAACTCTTAGGACCATGTACACAGGTATTGTGGAGCCACACTTCCGCTACTGTTGTTCAGTCTGGGGTTGCTGTGGTGTCACTGAGATCAACCAGCTGCAAAAATTGCAAAACCGAGCTGCCCGTATTGTAACTGGCAGCAGCTTTGATACCCCGGGCCAGCCACTTATCAAAAAGCTTGGTTGGAAGACCATTGATGAACTAATTGCTAGTGAGTCTAATATTATGGTCTTCAAATCTCTGCATGAGCTGGCTCCACAATACATGTGTAATCTTTTCACAAAAACATCCCAGCTGACCTCTAGAAATCTTAGGAATACAGCAACTGACCTAAGGTTACCAAAGAAAAACTCCAAAAATGGACAGAAATCTTTTTCGTTTAGAGGTGCCAAGTCTTGGAATGGCCTCTCAGCTGAGTGTAAGCTGGCATCCTCCTTAAACGGATTTAAACAACGTATATAGGGGTAGCTTGCTGTAAATAATGTGTTTGCCATATGGATTTTCTTTTATTGTAATTATTTATTTTAGATTATAGGGTTTTTATTAATATATTAGAAATTGAATTGTATTAGGTTATTTTAGGTCATAATAGTATTTTAATTTTTGTAAATTTTGTAATGGAGGGCCCCTTGAAAATCAGTATTGCTGAAGGGCTACCCTCCTTAAATATTTGAAATCAATCAATCAAATCAATCAGGGCTATCCCGGAGTACAGTGGAGGGCTATCCCGGAGTACAGTGGAGGGCTATCCCGGAGTACAGTGGAGGGCTATCCCAGAGTACAGTGGAGGATGCACAGTACTGTGGAGTGTATTCGATATATCGTCAATGAAAATCTGTAGTACACATTTGTCAACATAAACATTTTGTGTAGAAAACCTCATTAACTTTCTAAAGAATTCATTTGAAGCTCTAATGCCACTATAATGATTCTTTCTTGACACGAAAGGCTAATTACGTAGAATACCTTCATTTATTTGATAGTACTCCCAACAACTAGATGGGCAAGCAAAGTTTCTTAATTCCTGCACAAACCATTACTCATTGCTCGCAGAAAATCGAAATGGAATAATGAATGATGTAATCAATATTGAAGTTTGACTAAAAGAGAATTGATTGCTGTTAAATGACCTTTTCAACTGATATTCCTATTCCCTGAAATTCCCTGAAATGAAGAATAATAGTTACTATTTCGGTCATTTTTATAAATATGTTTTCAGAAACAATTGAAATTATCAGAACAACTTTCTTTTGATCTGTGAATGATTAAATGTCCAGGAAGGAGTGCAGTTGTCACGTGACCTAAGTTCGGTTGCACGTTATTTTAAATCGATTTCGAGGAGGAATTTACACAGTTGCACCAAGAAAGAGGCATGAAAACAGAAAGAGTATTGTAAGAAGGATTAAAATGCTGGATTTCCTCCAAATTTATTTCTTGTGGATGCAGCTTGCTGCTGCAAGTCGCTGTTGATAGGAGATACATCAAAACGGACAGAAGAATAATTACTGCCATCGATTCTGCTTCGTCTTGCTTTGCTCAGTAAACAACGTGTTAATTTTCGAGTGCCAGATCTTTCAGATTATATTCAAAAAACATGACATAAATATTCTTGGAAAATATTACAAGAAAGAAGGTTTGTAGATCTTTAAATTCTCTATATTTATTTGTTCAACTTTTCTGAAATTCATGTTGACTGTTGGTCGCTACTTTGAACCAAGGGAGGGCACAGACGATCAGAATGAGAAGCCCTGTCTAAAACTAAACATATTGAGACAATCACAATTCACAAACATCGTGCGGCGCAGAAAAAAATTCAAGAATCTATTCTTTCTCTACTAAAGAGGATGGAACCCCTGAAAGCGCTAATCCTAAATCAGTATACTGCATCTTTATTTTGTTTAAATTGCACATGAAGGCATGAAGAGACAACGCCTAAATTATCTCACTCAGGAACAGGGGATAGGCCGAACTTGGATTTAAGAGCTGAAGTTATTCTCTCAAAACAATGTTTCAAAGTTGGTGGTTGCTAGAAATATCGAAGAAATGGTAGAAAATATACCTATGAACAAAATATGAATGAAAAAATGGGCGATTAAAGGGATTTTTTTGCTTTGTAAGAAAATTGAACTCAGCTGATCAAAGATCATTTTACTCGAAATTTTTCATCACGAAGGAGGACCTGCGATCTGAGCTATCTGAGCTCCCTGTACTTGTGTGCGTTTAGATAACAGCCTGTAAATTTATATCCAACTTCAGAGACGAATGAGGTGCTTTCATTTTGAATTTCAGTTGATTTCCTGCATAGGTCGTAAAATTATGGGCATATATGTGGCGCTTGGTCACGAGGGCCTAAGAATGATTTTGCGATTTTCGAAACTGCACCGGGTTTCTTTCTCGTCATATAAAAAGATTGGAAGGAGGCAGATCCAAGAGTGCATTTCAATTTCATAATCTCTGAAGTCTGAAGAGTTCATCTATATGCGCACAAGGTATCTAATATTTTAGTTAGTGCTTAGGAGAGAGGTTTTGTTGCGAAAATAAGCCTCGCAAAACATTGCGAAATTCGAAGCTGCGTGGTGTCGAAATCTCGAAATCTCCCCCATTTTCCCAGAATGCTTTTCTTTCCGTGAAAAGGTCTATTGCAATGGCGCTGTCAAAAATCGTAGAGGAAGACGTACATCGACGGCGAAACAATCACTAAAAGTTTACTATGCAATGAATTTATGCCCAAGAAAGCAAAATATGTGCATAGTACAATGCAGAGCAATGCTGAGTTTTGAATTAGAATTAATGTGAATTAATGTACTCCGGGATAGCACTTCACTGTACTACGGGATAGCCCTCCACTGAACTTGCACCCTCCACTGCACTGATGATAGCCCTCCAAGTACTCCGCACCCTCCACCGTACTATAAGATAGCCCTCCACTGAACTCTGGATAGCCCTCCACTGTACTCCAGGATAGCCCTCCATTGTACTTGCACCCCCCACTGTACTGTATGATAGCCCTCCACACGCTTTTCGATAGCCGTCAACTGTACTGCATGATAGCCCTCCACTGTACTTGCGCCCTCCACTGTACTGCATGATAGCCCCCCACACGTACTGTCGATAGCCCTCCACTGTACTGATAACAGCCCTCCACTGTACTGATGATAGCCCTCCACCGTACTACGAACCCTCCACTGTACTTCATGATAGCCCCCCACATTACTTCTTGATAGCCCTCCACTGTACTGGGCACCCTCCACTGTACTTGGCACCCTCCACTGTACTGCAAAGATATTCCCCAGGGTGGCAATATACAAACACGAAACAAGTTAAATTGTATGGAGGGAATTACTTAAAGGAGGAGCTCACTTAGTAGTTAACCCTATTATACCCGGGGGGGCCATTATGGCCCCCCACTTGAATCATGAACTATAGCTCTTCGCTGAAAAGAGCTGGAAAGATGAAACTTACCGACTTTTCCTAAAATTAAATTGGTAATCAAATTTTAAATGTTTCATTGTCATAAATGTAGTCACGTGACGAGAACAATCCCTTATTTGGAGAGTGGTAATAAAGAAAATCACAAAAACCTTAATAATTCCTTTGTTTTATATCCAATTGTAACGAAATTGGTACCAATCGATTCGTCTTTGAGAGAGCTTTCATTTGATATATAATATTTTCATATTTGCTTACATCAGCAATAAATAATGTCTATGACGTCACTCATATTGATGACGTCATATTTATAATGAATAATGATAATTTTTCAAAAATTTTCTTTTGATGGATAGACAATAATATTTTCTTTATATTTATTCTATTGTTCAAAGTTTTAATCATTAAAATCCAAAATAATTAGCACTTTCTTGTTTTCAGTACTGAAGCTTATGAGTGACCACTTGCCACTTTTTGGTTGCCTAGCAACGAACCACGTGATCAATTACAACCAAATTCTGTAATTACCCTTGCAATACATGTAGGTACCGTTCTTGTATGTTGCAGCAGCATAGGAGTTATAGTTATGGAGATAAACAGGGGGGGCCATAATGGCCCCCCCCCGGAGAAAACATCAAAAACATCGCCCGGGTAAAATAGGGTTAAACTAATCAAGGAGAGAGCAGCCCCTGTTTGAAAAGTGTTCCATTTAAATCTGACTTCCTTTTTCATTGAAATTTTGACAAAGAAACTATGGGGGATGGTGATTTTTCTATCATCAACTTTAGTAATTACTTTCAAAGAGAAAGTCTTTGAGTTATCGACGAAAACTATTTGCAGACGGTCATTTTTTTTATATCCACAGGAATGTCGTTCCAACATTTAACATGCTGTTACGTTAAACTACCAGGGTTGCCATATTGGCTTTTTTTAAGCCAAATTTCTCGATTTTGGTTTTTTTTCAACCTGGTTGGCTTGGAAAATTTGAGTTTGGCTTTTTTCTTGAATTTGGCTTATTTTTGGCTTTTTTTAACTCAAGTTTTTATGTGAAAAATTTCTTTTTCTAAGCCCTTTTTGGGTATAATAATGCATCAATTCAGCAAATTTGGCCATCCTGGATTCATTCATTCATTTCATTTTATATTCTTTAAACACGGTAACCCCGTCAGCTAAGGCTGCTATTCCATATTTCGTTCAACGACACAGGTAAACATCAGTGTAAGCACAAAAAATTGGCTTGTTTGGGCATGCGTGGTGAGAAAACTAATAATGTCATGCGCAGTAACAACCAATGGGCATGCGCAGTAAAGGAAATAATGACGTCATGCGCAAATCTTTTAATTTTGGCTTATTTTCCAGCTATCTGGCTTGTTTTTTAGCGCCTTTGGCATATTTTAGTAATTCAAATCTGGCAACCATGTAAATACTACTCTTATTCAACAGCAATTGTCAATTCTTTTGTCACCATGTAGTTGTTTTTCAGCTGTCTTCTTGCGAGGAATCTGTCTCGTTTTTTTGATAGTAGAGAAAAAAGGATACGTAAAGATGAAAAATAAGATTTTCAAACTTGGTTTATCAGTTATTGTTATCTGTTAGTCATGTTCGTGCATGCTTTGTAATATCTGTGAATCCTTCGTTGTCAGTCGATCATTTTGCAATTTGAATAGATTCATATAGATTAGCTCTTGTGAACGCCAAATGCATTTGACTGCCATGCATGGAGATAAATCCTTATAGAACTTGCCAAACTTTCAACAACTTAAAAAAGGTTTCTTCGCTCAATAATCATCAATGGTTACAAAAGAGTTGATCCACCTAATCTATCAGCAGAAAAATCTGAGACAGTCGACTGGATCTATGTCATAAGAAACAGAGATTTGTTTTATATTACCCAAACTGACTCCATCGAATCATTCTACGCAGAACAGCACCATAAATAATGGATAGCACATACTATCAGACGCCCTAACAGTGAAATTATAAAGCAACTAATTTTTCACCAAACCAAAAATGTAAAACGTGGTAGAAGAATACAGTACATCTTAGAAAAAGCACAACAGAAATCAAACACTGAGAAACAACAATACTTGAGGGATTGTTTTAATGGAAAGTGAACACAAACGTCACCCTTTTCTGGCAATGACTACAAAATATTTTCAATCTGAAAATGGTTAAAAACAATAATAATTCGTCACTCACTAACATGATCAGAAGTTGCTGTTGATGCCCTGTCTGACAATAGACAAGAGATAGTGCATCTCTAAGAGCATCTCTGGGAAGATTAATGACCAAGCAACATGACTGTAACCAGGATGTTCCAATTTTATAGGTTTTTAGAACATATTTGGGATCCTAAATTTGAAATAGCAGATAAGTCTCGCCATCAAATTACTCCCGGCGACCCCCAAGTTGGTATGAATTAGTAATCATATTCATATTACTATTGTTAAAACCAAGTTTAAATAAAAGTATTATGATTATGATTATACATAAATCTAATTTCTAATTCAGAGTTTCCTACAGCCCGTGTTCAGACTTTCATACAATAAAAAAGGTTCCTCCGTGGGTAAAGCATTCTCCCAACCTGTCACGATACAGTCAACTCGAAAGTGAACATATGAATATTTATCAATACAACCCCACATCATTGGATTACTTAAAAGAAATAAATGCACAACATTCAGAGGTGAAAAAAGCACCGATTTTGTAAACATTTTTTAAACAATTTCAAATGTTTGACTTCCAAGATATTTTAGAAATTTGAGTGGCGTATAAATATTTTTTGAAACACAGAAAATAATAAATAGTCATATCTTTGTAGAATTTAAACATCACATTGTTTCTTGTCCCTATTTGCGGCGACCATGCATGTAGGCATCGTATCATACCTTCAGGCTTTTACAATCTTACATCGCGTAATGCTGGGTATCCCAAAAAAGTCCCCCTGTTTGAAACATCACTTGATAACAGGGCAGATCTTCAGATTAATACTTTTGGCAAGTAGGCCAACGGCCAAATTATGTTTCCAGGTATAGCTGATCTCCTGATTGGTTTGAAACATCACTTGAAGCAAATTTAGCTCTTTTAATGCTGCCTGGTTTTCAAGCACACTGCAAAAACACATATGATTACCAGATCAGTTTCTTTGTGTATATAAAGCTTCTAACTTTACATAAATATCAGAAAGAAACGCACACTATCATTGGAGATTTGAAGGATAATGAAAAATCTCAAAATGTTGGCTCTTAGGAAAGATTTACAATGTTGCTTAAAGACTATTGCTTAAAATAAGGCTTTATAACGTGTTAATTTATACCCTTCAATAGATGAAAACAAACATCTTATCATCGTTAGATATATTTTGATCCATGAAAAAACAGACCAAAAACAAAATTTTATGATAGATTTGATAATCGAGTTTAGGTAATTTTGTGAAAGGGGAAATGTTGTGGGACACCCGGTACACGCAAGTGGCATAGCCTGGTAAGCAGCAACTACAAAGAAGAGTTTACCTGTTTTGACAGCTGTCTGGATTTCTTTATCTTTCTCAATCAATCTCTCTATGGTCTGTTGGGAGAGATTAAGGAACTTGGTCAATCAGAGGAGTAATCAACCAATGTCTTAAACAAAGAACAGTGCAAGTAAGCTTCGCTTGGGGTTATGAGAGCACCGAGAGAAGTTACATTTAGTGAAATTTTGCTTGAATTTACAAACATCTAAACCAAGTGAGAAACTTCTCTTTTAAAATGTAACAGGTGATGAGTATTATTTCAGACATTCCCATTTTCATACTCCACTTTTTTGCATAAGACACTCTAGACAGAAACTTAACTCACAGACCACCAAAACATTAAGAAACTCGAGTACTGGAAATATATTACTTAAGAAAGGAATATGTTTCTTTTGCCTGAAGCTTTTTATTTCGCCTGAAACATATTTCTGTATTTCTGTCGTACTTTATTATTCGGCAAAACATGAGCAATGGATAAACAGAGATGTGGTTTTATAAAACTGGCCATGAAATATTCACGAAGGCACATGAGATCCCCCAACGATAAATACAACGTGAATTCGAGGAGTCTTTGAGGAAGCTTACAAACTTTCAGCACTCATATTCTGGTAATTTTAAGAAACTTTCAGGACTGGGCCAATTTCTTAGTTTCCTATAAAAAGTACGTGTATTGGGTTTCTTTTGATTACTCAAAACAGGCTTAACCCTATTTTAACCGGGGGCGAGCCCTGTTTCGCTCCTCCTACCAAACTTATTTTAATGGCTCTTAGACGATGATAGCTATAACGCTGAAATTTCTTGATTTTTATGGAAATTTAATTGGAAATTAAAAATTAAAATTTGAATGCCTATTGTTTAGCCATGTGACCCCAAGATGCCCTTATTTGGAGACAGGTCACAAAGAAAATCCTTAAATGGCTCTAATTTCTTTCATTGTACTCGAATCTCAACAATATATACCGGGTGTCTCAAAAAAAAAGGATCCCATTTTGACAGATGGGTGCTTGGTCTTCAACCTTACACTTTTTCCGTTGGGAATAAACTAGGCAAGGAAAATCCTGCTGATTTCCTATCACGACACCCAACCCTTGAAAGCACACCAAAGCATGCAGTCATGGCAGATGAGTATGTCAATCTCTTAGCTCTACCAGAAGTTCCCAAAGCTATGACAATGAATGAGATGCAAAATGCCACCGATGCAGACAAGGCATTGCAGAGCCTTCGCGCAGCAATCCGTTGCAACATAAGGGACTGTGATATTGTCAAACCGTACAAGGATATTAGAGATGACCTTACAGTTATACCGCAGAACATCGTACTCCGTGGTTCTCGCATTGCTATACCCGAAAGTTTACAACAACAGGCCATCCATCTTGCCGATGATTCCCACCAAGGATTAGTGAAAACTAAAGCCTTATTGCGTGAAAAGATTTGGTTCCCGGGAATAAACCGACTAGTGAAAGAAACAACTGATCGATGCATTCCTTGCCAAGCTACCGGCCAACCAAATCCACCGGAACCACTACAGATGTCTGACATGCCTCAAGGACCATGGCAAAAAGTACATGCAAACTTTTATGGTCCCCTCCCTTCTGGAGAATATCTCCTTGTCGTTATCGATCGTTATTCAAGATATCCAGAAGTGGAAATTGTTAGATCTACGAAAGCGTCAAGCGTAATCCCCAAGTTTGACAAAATTTTTGCCACCCATGAAATTCCAATCTCCATGACAACAGACAATGACCCCCCTTTTAACGGCAACTTTTAACGGTCGTGCTCTAACAACAGCTAAATTCGAGGGAAAAGTGTGGCAACAAGAATTAAATCGTTTCTCCTCCAGTACCGCACCACCCCACATGCCTCGACAAAAGTTTTTTTTTTTTTTTTTTTTATATATATTCCATTAAAAATTTTATATTACTGATTACATAACTTANTATGACAACCCCCGGGCCATTACATGGAAAACGTTAAACTACATACAACTACACATAAATACTACAAACGATTAAATACTAAAGAATACTATACTTGATTCTGTCTAACATTAGATGTCCGGTCAGAGTTTCGATAAATCAAAATAATGTCGCGAGCATAACTCTTTTGCTGTTTTATCGTGGGTAGTATGCCTGGCATCTAATGTGAAACAGAATTTACAAAGAAAAAGAAAATTTACGTTTAGGAACTTAGTGGTTTCTTAACATTAAACTGAAGTTTCAAAAGATCTTAGTCAAACCGACCAGTTTTGTGAATGAATCGTAGAGTCAATTCGAGTATATTCCTGTTCAAGTCATCAGAAAGGTCTTGATTACCATATAGTAAAAGCTGCGTTAGAGCATCGTTCGGAAGATTGGCGATTTGGACAAATGGTCGTAATAATTCAAGAATTCCAGCGAGAAGATCTTGTCGTTGAACATCAAAAGAAGGGCAGAGCAACAAAAAGTGCTCCGTATCCTCAATGCCATCGCTCGTTGGGCACATTGGGTTTATGGTATCCCTAAAATTATGCTTGAATTTGTGGAGATTTAACTTGCTGAGACCAACCCTAAGTTGGGTAAGATAGGATAATCCTATTGGATCGTGAATTCCAAAGACAGATTTTGAAGGGGGACGGATTATTGATAAGAGCTTTTTCTTAAAAACAGCAACAGAAGGTGCAAGTCTTAATTCAGGCTCAAGATTATTCCATTCGGATAAGCAGTGAGGATAAAAGCTAGACTTAAATTTTTCTGTCCTTGCCTTTAATCGCCCGATGACATCCTGGTCGCGAAGACGGTACTGCGACTGATGAAGAGGGGGGATCGGATCCACTGTATACTCAGGGCTAAGATTATTTACAAACTTGTAGAACAAGGTAAGTCGTCTACTCCATCTTCGGGAACTTAGTGACTCCCAGCCAAGTTCTGCGTACAGCTTCTCTCGAGATGTTCCCCTCCATGTTCCTGTTACGGCTAAAGCAGCAGAATACTGAACAGACTCTAGCTTTTCCATTAAATTTGGTAAAATGATATTTTGACTGAATTCACATACTTTAGCAGGAATATGGTAAATAACATCACCATAGTCCAGGTGGGGTCGTACATAGAGCTTATATAATTCGTTTAGGGTATGCCTGGGCAGATATTTGGAGAGATATTTCAGCAAACCAATGCCCTTTCTTGTTTTAGAGATAGCTGATTTGATATGAGCTGAAAAAGAAAGCTTTGAGTCAAGGATAATTCCTAAATGTTTATGTTCATTTACTTTCTTCACAGGTATGTTGTTAAAAAGGATCACTGGATGATCAACTTCAATTCTCTTCCTTGAAAATGTTAGTTCAACAGCTTGTTTTTGCGGATCAGGATTAAATGACATTCTCCAAGCGTAAGCCCACTGTCTTATCAAGTCCAAGTCATGGTTCATATCGTTGGCAGCTGTATTGGAATCTTCAACTACTGTGAGCAATGATGTATCATCAGCAAATAACTTAACATTGCACTTCAAGCCTACAGCTAGATCATTTATA
Source organism: Aurelia aurita (assembly GCA_004194415.1). Lineage (NCBI taxonomy): Eukaryota > Metazoa > Cnidaria > Scyphozoa > Semaeostomeae > Ulmaridae > Aurelia > Aurelia aurita. The sequence continues at coordinate 441,316 of REGM01000083.1, read as the reverse complement.
TACACAAGGAAAAACAAAGGTCCTAGAATAGAGCCCTGGGGCACCCCTGCTGAAATATCTCCCCAAGTAGAACTCTGTCCATTCAGAACAGTCCGCTGCTTTCGATCCTTGAGAAAACTTTGGATTAGAAAAAGAAGTTGTCCTGAGACACCACATCGTTTTAATTTATAAATTAGACCATCGTGCCATACCCTATCAAATGCCTTAGAAATGTCAAGATACACTGAACGAACATCAAGAGGAGGATTACAGTCAAAAGCTTCAAATATTGTATGTGTTATTGAGAGTAATTGGTTGACTGTTGAGTCTCCTGGACGAAAACCTGACTGATTTGGGTCTAGTACCTTGCATGATACAAGATGCGAGTATAGGGAATCGTATATGAGTTTTTCAAATATTTTCCCAAAAATTGGTAAAAGAGAAATAGGACGGTAATTTCCCTTCAGATTTTTCTCATTTTTCTTATGAACTGGCACTACATTTGCATATTTCCATATTTCGGGAAATAAACCACACCTCAAACAATTTGTGAAAATGATCTTAAGTGGAACAACTAATGCAGCATCGCTTAATTTTATCATCCTCACAGATATTTCATCCCAGCCATGTGCTTTATTAGGATTAAGTGATCTTATGATATTTAGTATCTTTTCCTCAGAGATGATAAAGTCACTTATTAGAGTAGCAGTTACTGGAGTATCCTGTGGAATTTCACTACCTGTGTCAATGGTCGTGCACTGAAGTATAAAATAGTCATTAAATAACTGTGCCTTTTCGGTAAAATCCGTTACAAACAGCCCGTTCTCTAGAAGAGGTGGTATTATGGGAATCTTCACTTTGTTCAGAACAGTGTTTATTAAAGTCCAATAGGTTTTGCTACTAGTCCCAGGATTAGCCAACGTTTTCCCTGCCTTAAGGAAGTAATTCCGCTTAGCTTCCTCAATAAGTCTCGTGCCTTCAGATGTCATCTTTTGCATACCTTCAAGCTTATCGTCTGGCTGACCACTCCTCACGAAACTTTTATATGCACGATTTTTTTTCCTAAGAAAGTTTTTGACAGCTTGCGTTATCCAGGGTGCTTGACGAGGTCTAATTGTTTTAACTATATTAGGAATGAAATTAGAATAAATGTTCAAAAGGACTTCATTGAGTAGTTTAACCTGTTCATTAGGGCAAGTTGTGTTGTCAAGATGTTCGTGCCAGCGATACATTTCAATGCTTTTCTGAATGGCTATAAAGTCTGCCTTGTCATAGTACCAAATCTTACGTGTGTATGGAGGCAGTGCGATGTTTGAAACAGATAATTTACCGAAAACAATTTGATGGTGGCACTGCTCATGGAGTGATGGATGAACGCCAGACTCGATAACGAGGTTGGGCTGATCAGTAAATATCAAGTCAATGCAGGATTTAGAATCACCCATCATATGAGTTGCCTCTGAGATCAATTGGTGAAGGCCATTGTCAGACGTTATTGGCTCAAATAGTTTTCCCTCATTATTTTCAATATCGTTTTCCCACCATTGAGTTGATCTACAGTTGAAGTCACCAGTAATAATAACACAGAATGGATTTTCAGCTTGCATTTTGGATAACATCAACTCAAAGTTTATTGTAAAGTTATCAAACTCCTCCTGGCCCTGACTTGGACTTCTATAAATTACGGCGAAGAAGTACTTTTTCCTGTTTAATTGGATCTCAGACACAACACATTCAGGGAGAGTTTCTCCTGCCGAACTACTTTTGAATCGGGTCGTAAACGGAAAGCTTCCTACACTAGTGAAGAAAAATGTTGTTGATAGACATAGAGAAGCCAAAGAGAATGAAAAGTCGCGCAAGGTTTATAACAAGAATTATGCTGATAAAAGGAGACGTGCCAAAAAATTCACATTAAGATGGGAGACTGGGAGACTGCGTCGTTGTGAAAAAAGAAAAACAAAACAAGTTGACCCCCCGTTTCAACATAACCCCATTCGTCATTGTTCAACGAAACAGGTCACGTGTCAGAGCGGAAGACAGTAATAAACACCGCATCACTCGCAATGTTTCTCATTTCAAGCGTATCCCAAAACTGCCTCATTCTACTGACAGTTCAGATTCCGATGATATAATCAATACACGCGTAGCAGTCAACCCAACCGACCAATGATAATTCCAGATGAGCGACAGCAGCAACAACAACAACAAATATTGTACGACGTTCCAGCTGACTCTCAAGACCACCAGTTCGGTATGGAGAACCGATACCCCCTGAACAAGTTAGATAAAACAATGACGTTGAAAAGGGGAAGTGATGTAGTGTCTATGAATACAAATGAACTTGTAGACCATGGCATTTGAGTTGTTTACCCAAAGACTCGTGCCCAGGACCTTTAGAAAGGCGCACTTTTGTTCTGGTAGTTTTGTTCGTTGTGATTTACGTGTGTGAAAACAACATGTCTGTTTACTGCCCGCTGTTCTATTTCTGAATTAAACTTGAGAAAACGGAGACACTAAACAGGTCTTTTTACCAGCTATATAGATTGCGTAGAATTCGCAAGTTTCTCACACTTGTGTATGCGTTCGTTACAAGCAATTTAGATTATTGCAACTCGTTATTTTATGGCATACCTCAGTAATTTTTAGATAAATTACGACGAATACAGAATGTTGCTGTACGTGTGGTTATGCTGGTTCCTAAATTATTTTACTGACATTCAAGTGTTAAATGAGAGGCGCCAACCTATTTGCAAGAGATGATTAGATGGCACATATCTAGGAGGACACTGAGGTCTAGTAGCTACTTGTGTACAGTGCCTAGAATATTGTATATACTATAGTTGCGGACTTTAATAAATAACTATAACTAGAACTATAACTATACCCCAACTGTATCAACTTTGATTTGAAAGAGTAGACCGAGGGGGACCTCTTTGATATCATTGTCAAACCTCTTCCACACTTTTGTACCACGGTAAGAGAATGCCTTTTGGCCACTTACTGCTCGCATTAACGGTATTGCAAGATCGTTGTTAGTGTTTATTTTAGAATTCAAATGAAATTCCTTACAAAATAGGGATGATTTGGCAGAAAAAGCATCTTGGTCTAGGAAATTTTAAGGCTGAATGCAACAAACTGCAGAGAAGAGAAGCAAGCAATTACATGTCTTTCTCGGCTATCACGATGCTGCCGCTTGCACACTGATTGAAAATGTTCCTTTCTTTGTCATCAATTTGCCGTCAGATTAACCAAAGGATATAAAAACGCCCCATTTTAAAAAATTTGATCAATTCTTAACAAATATCAGACCAAACACATATGATGACAAACTATGATAGGGTAAATTGGAAATCAAACAATTTGTGTGCATCTGATCAATTTTTCTAGAAAATCTAGCGGATTTAGAAAATCTCTAATCCACAGGACTTTGATATATGTACAGAAATTTGTTGTCACTCAAAAGTCTATAATGTGAAGGAACAAAATTAGATACACACCTTTGAAACTGCCTGTGTCAGATCACTCTTTTGACCACGCATTGATGCCACCGCAGCAATATTGTCTATCAATTCTCTACGAAAAAAAGAAAACAATCTTGTAAGAAAACAATCTTGTAACGACATAGTTGAGCTAGAAATAGGAAAATTCATGTATTCTGTTGAAAATAGAACCCTGGACGCAATTTTCTTAGATAAGTTTGAAAATACAAATCAAAGACACACACGATGTACGCGGCAGGCGATTAGAAATGACTTCATTCTTTCAAAATCAAAAGTAAGTGTCGTTAAACGCACCATAAAATACACTGGTGCCATCACCTGCAATAATATTCCAAGCGCGATAAAGAATTCAAAAACAAAAGCCACGTTTAGTAAAAAATTTTCTGAACATCTACGACAAAAATACAAACTTCATTACATATCAGCAAATCTCGTGTATAACCAGCACAGAAAATATTGTTTCTACCATTCTTTTTCTTTCTTTCTTTTTTCCACTCTTTCTCTTTTCTCTCCTTCCTTTTCTTATCAATAATGTTTTGTATATATTTTAGAAAAAATTATTTTGTTTTAAACCTATGATGAATTAATGAGTTTTTAAAAAATATAAGCTATTCCTTTAAAGAAGGGGTAATTGGCTCGTCAGCCCTCTGGGGTTTCTCTAGAGAAGAATTCCGGTTCTTCCCTGGAGTATCCAAGTATCCTGAATAGCTATTTCAATAATTAGATCATTCACAGTAAGCAGAAATGTAGCAGATTAAGAACTGTTGTTCAAATGAAATTAAAATTTGAAACTTGAACTTGAATTTGTAGATTTGAAGATTACTTTGAAGAGTAAGCATCGTGAAACATACAGAAAACTTTGTTCGTTTGACCTCATCAGAGTATGAAATGGTAGATACAGTATAAAAACAAAAGGATGAAACAAAAGTTTTATACTCAGCTGTGTTTTGAAATAAGCTATTCAGAAACATTCAAAGCACTGCTAGATAGGTATTGTGTTTTGAACATCTATGGAACCGCCTAAACATGGATCAATGAGATTTTACTTTAAGAGTCCGGGTGAGAAAATGAACTCTTTCTCTTTAAACAGTACTGGTTTCTACCAGATACGCAGAAAAAACTGTCCACTTTTGACAGGCAAAACACAATCGTACACTGAGCTGATTTTGAAGATTGATGATTTTATCCCTAGCCGAAATCCCAAATTATACTTGGCAATAATTTTAGGATTTTTCGGCCGGGTACTTCTCACGTTACAAGCGATTTCATACAAATTCTTCGTCTAGAAACAACCAAAATCGATCAAAAACAACAATTATTTTTTTTAATTCAAATAAAAAAATTACAAAAAACCAATTAAACTAAATCGAACTAAAATCAGAAAAGGAGTGCTGGATCATTGACATAGCCGTGCCAGGAGATACAAGGATAAAACAGAAGAAACAAGAGAAAATCGAAAAATATCAAGACCTAAAAAGAGAAATTGCAAGATTATGGGGCCTTCGAAAAGTAAGTGTAATTTCAGTTGTAGTTGGTGCATTGGGATATGTAACAACAGAAGCAGAGGAGTACATAGGGAAAATAGGAATCAAGATCAGGACTAAAGTGATATAAAAAATGGCCTTGTAGGGAACTGCAAGAACATCTAGAAAGGTTCTCCAAACTTGAGGCTAGTTGTTCTTGCTTGCATTCGGGAAGAATTTGAATTTTCAGAAAAAGATCTATCTTTGGCTGAGTTTGCAGCTGCTTACTACTGGTCAGAGTAGGGACATAAACAGCACGAAATATGAGTGTCAGGCCAAAACAAATCTAAACTCTGCACTGTTAAAATCAGCATCTTCCTCTTCCAGAAACTGTGAACGAGCGAGGAACTAGCACAGCAACTTTAAAAAATGCTACCGTATTTCCAGAACGTAAGAGAAATTGCCTTGAAAATTCACGAAATAACAGTTTAAATTTCAGTATTAACTATCACTCACATTCGATCGCTTCTACTTCGTTCTCTGCCTCAGGGGCTTCTACAACGATCCAGATAGGGAGGCCCTTCGACAATCGACTACGCTTGAAATTTGCTTTCATGAAAAGGCCTGCATCCCAACAGTGCTCTTCTCTGATTTGCTAACAACTCTGAAGATGTTACGTCGATGATTTTTCTGGTTTTCCCATTGCCGTTGTGGATTAGTATCTGCCAGGGGCGGACTGGCCCGGGTGGCTAGGTGGCGATCGCCACACGGGTCCCCCTTATAATGTTAAAAAGCGGGCCCTTCATAAGAAGAAATTTTGAATGTATAAATTCGTAAACTTACGCATACGCCAAGTAAACTATTTAGATCATTCGTTATTTCGTGCAAGTTCTGTTTTAGCGCACTGTGCTCTTACACAGTGGAGTAACGCATGGTGGGGGTTAGAGCAGCTCCTAAGGGCTTCCGAGCTGCAGGGGCCCCAAAGAGACCCCATAAGATGTTCACTAAAAATAAAAATAAAAGTACTATTGTAATAAAATGAGATAGCTTATTGATTATCTCATTCCCCCCTCCCCACTTCCATCAAAAGGTGGTCCTCGAGATTCTTTCAAAAACGTGGAGAAAATTAGCTGGGTATGTGTAAGGAATTTCTCCAAGAAATGCTGGAAGGTCACCGGGGGAGTCCTTCTAAGCCAAAGTAAAGGTTGGCATTTAAAAAAATTTTCCCAGACGTACTATCACAGAATTTTCAAGACTTCAATTTTGAGATCGAGCAAACTTTGGATCGTGAGAAGCGTTTTAAAACAAAGTATAAGGTCTTTGCGCAAAATTTTTCCCTAGGATGGTGATTTATAGCCTGTGTTCCAGACCTTTCCTTTCAAGGGGTCTGGAACACAGGCTAGGTGATTTATAGAAAACTGTTATAAAATGGTCAAGGTTTCCAATTTGGCAGTGGTAAAGATGGGATGGAGAAAGGGATTCTAAGCCAAATAAAAGGATTTTTAATCACAAATTTTACTGGGGATGGCTAACTTTTAAACAAATTTCACAACAAAATGGTCAAAAATTCTATGTTAATACTGGCAGACATGGGATCGAGAGAAGCGTTCTAAGCCAAAGTAGAGGGCGTGCCCTCAAAAATTTTCCTGGGGGCTTCACCCCAGACCCCTTCATTTGAATACCCCCCAGTTAATTTGTCCTGGCCACGCCGCTGTTCCTTGCCAATTCCTGTTAGTTTCCTACGATCCTAAGTGCAATGCAGATACAGCTTACATCAACTATCACAAACTCTGAAGGGATGTAATATGTTCGAGATAACGGGCAGTGGAGATAGTGGATGTCAACTCTATGTGTAGATATACGTATATAGATATATATATAAACATAACATACAATTTTAGCAGCTTTGATTTCCTATAATAAGGTAACCCAGCAATGATAGATTCTAATGCCAACAACTTGTATCAGTTCTTCTAACGTAACGCATGAAAGCAGGCTTGCAAAATGGCCACACCCATTGAAGGCCACGCCCTACGGGCCCTTTCAAAGCCATGAAGCCACCCTTGAAAAATAGTGCCAGTCCGCCCCTGATCTGCACATCGGGGAAATCGTGTCTCAGAAGCAAGGCGACAATATCAATATCGCCAGATCGAGACCGTACCATTACAACGTTGCCAAGTTGCAGAACATCACAGAATCGGAGTGGATCTAGATAGTGTGCTGGTATACCCACTTGCCCCAGTCTACCTCCCCTTGAGCACTCCCGCTGGAGCTATTTGAAAGACAGTGAACGGTAAACTGTTCGCTGCTGCTATGTCAGACTTGACTGTCGACTGTTGTTATCTTGACTGTTGTTATCAAGAACAATTAAATTTGCTGAAATTAGCATTTAAAATGATGACGTCACATGTGTCGCCATTTTAGGTAAATTTTGCAAAATTTGAGGCCTTTTTCAGCGGAAGTTGTAGAAAATGCATAGAATTGCGTTATGCAATATTTTTAAAGTATTTTGAGCAAGTTACTATCAATTTTTTGTCGAAAAACCCAGTTCGTTGTTGTGACGTCATCAATATTTGTCATTTTCTTCCAAAATAACTGTCTAAAAACACCATTAGGTATTATTTTTTTAATTGAGAATGAATAATACGGCAAATATGATGAAAGATAGCGAATTACATGATATTTATTTCGTTTTTAGAACAAATTAGCTGGAGAACCATATATTTTGACATTTTTCAACATTATGACGTCATAGCGACGTCATCTAATGAGGTGGACATACCCAAAACTGACAATCAGCTAAGAATGGTTAGTATTACGCCCTTGGCAAGTTTGAATGATTTCCCATTAGTATAAGGCTATTCATAGAGGAGGGTGGAAAGCACGCCCCCCCCCAGCTGTGTTAAGTCATGCACGAAACATCGACAAATTTTCGTCTGAAGGGTTACAGCAACCTTAAGAAGCTCATGCATGTTTGCAATCGTTTTCTCTTTTGATGTTAAATCGTTCGCCCCACAGTGGACAATAACAACAGCCACTGCCAGCTTCCGATGTGTGATGTGCACTCGACCAATTTGTTAGGTTTTTCAGAACAATGGCGGACCATGAGTGGATTAAATGACATTGCAGATAATTTTTTATTATCAAAGCGAAAGTTTTCCTTCATATTTGTTTCTTTGCTTCATATAGAAAGTTTATGTAGGCCTAGGACAGTATGTTCCTTAATCTGAATGGCAATTATGTTCCTTAATTTCAATGACAGATATGAAGAACAATGGAGAACAATGCAAATTACATCATCAAAGCTTCAAAGAGCAATAGCGCTTGAAAAATATGGTGGCATGTGAATTTGTTTACATAATCCTCTGTATTTTGATTCATAGATTTGAAAAATAATGCTTAAAATATCCACAGGTGAGGTTAAATAGCAATTTTTATGAAAAATATCCTGAACGGGATACAGATTTGATGGATATTTCTCCAAAATTGTCCAGTTTATATCCCAAACGGGATTATCATCATCATTCTTTATTCGTACAACAATACAATAATTAACTAAAGGTACTGTCGTCGTACGAACCATAGAAAAAGCAAAGCTTATCTAGTCTAGGGCACTTACAAGAAGAATATAAATTTGGATCTAATTGTTTAAAATAATATCACAAAAAAAGATAAGCTGATTTCTTAATAGCTCACCAGTTTGGAATCCCTGAACTTAAAAACCCCCTTTTGACTCAATGTCTCGAATATCATTTGGCGAGTACTATATTTGTGTTTTCCCATGTTGACATTATAAGATTCTGAAGGAAGAGCTTCAGGAAAGAGGTCGTTATAATATTTATAGCTATGTATGAACTTAGCAACTTTAAGTTTGTATTGATCTGTTACTTTAAGTACATTGAAATCTCATGTAAACTGTTAGCGGAGAACGTTCTATCCTTGCAGAGTAGGAGCCTCAGAATTCTAGTAAGAACAGGATCTTAGTATCCGTTTGATGTCTTAGTAGCCCGTTCAGGCTTATATTCGTAGCAACCTTGTTTCGTGCAATCAGGAGATACTACATTGGGAAAACTAGCTACGTTGGACTCTTGTATACAAGACTTAAAATTAATAGCACACTTTGACTACGGTTTATACAGTAGGGGGAGCCGAAATTTAGCGAGCGCATTGGTCCCGTTTGCGTACCTCGTGTAAGAGAATGCTTCGTTCGCTAATTCCAAGAATGTTCATTCTGTAAAGAGATCTAAGATTTAGCGAACGTGTTGGCTAAAAATTCTGCAATTTTCACGGAAGAAACTTACCTGATTCATTCGCTAATTCCATGAATGTTCACTTTGTAGCGAGATCAAGCATTGCTCTGAGTCATATTTTACGGGTGTTTTCGACCGATAGTTCAATATTTATTCATGAAGGTATTTTAATGTTTCAAGATTATATTGATATGTGTCTTGGTGTGTTAAATCTGGCGACAGTGTTCTGTGTTTTTCTTCTGCTTAGGGACCTGTCATAAAGTATCTACTACAGGGGGGGGGGGCGAGGTTATTTGATTGTTTCACAAATATTTTTCATAGCACCTACTAAAATGAGTAGAAAATTCCATGGCCCATTGTGAAGAGACAAATATTTGTTGTGGCCCATCTCAATCACTATTACCTTCCCTTCTACTAATTTATACTGAACTACTGTGTCTGCATCTACATAAAGCAAACTCTGATGTAGGTGGTTGCGACACGTCCACTTTTCGTCCTTATGAAGATACTCTCATTGTTGCCCCATATTTTTAATTGGATGATGTAGCAACAAAGAAAACACAAATTTCAGAAAAATGGCTTGCAAGGGAAACTTTCAGTAAGGTTTCACCATAGATGGTTTCACCTTGATGCACTTTCAGCTTTCCATAGAAAACAATTTTTTGATAAGAATACTAAACAAATTTGTAAAAAAGCTGTTCGCGAAGATGGAAGGATTGAAGAAGCACAGATCAGTTGTGCATATGGAGACGCAGAAAGCAAAAAGGCATGAGAAAAGGGGAAAATTTCAAGCAGGCGCCACTGTTTTCATACTTCGAGAGAAATGGAAAAAAACGGCAAAGTTCAACCAGTGATGAAAATTTGTCTTTCTGTTTCGAGCATAATTGACAAGTGATTGTTTCTATGACTTTTGAATTTGCTCTTGCAGAAACACTTTACAGTATCTTGTATATTTTAAAAACTGTTTTTCAGATTTTTCCCTTAAAAAATTAATAGCCCCTTCAAAAGCTGCAAATATTTTCTGTGGCCCATTAACAAGGAGCTGAAATTTTTGGTGGCCCCTGCCTATATCCTCCGCCCCCGGTAGCAGATACTTTACGACAGGTCCCTTAGACCCCGTTTACACGGGATCGATCCCAAACTGGTACGGATCGGCCTTCCTTTTACACGGGAACGCTCTGGATCGATCCGCTATCCGTGCCTATTTGGGTTCGCTAGGAAAGCATTCCAGTTTTAGATCGATCCCGTTTGGGATCGATCCCGTCTCGTGTAAATGGGTGCAAATGATGAGATCGATCCCAAATTGGTACGGATAGGAAATGGTGCTAATCCCTTTGTTTGTCAGCGTTTGTTTGGCTTTAGGAATTCCTTTTATTTCTGCGCTCTTTGTTTTTTAGACAAAGAGGTGAAAACAAAGCACATTGTTTGCGTTGTACTACGTAGGTGGAAATCAAAGCGGATCCATTTGGGTCCGATCCCGTGTAAACGTTTTTTACTTTATAGTGGTAAAACGTTTCCCGTGTAAACGTTCAACAAATTTTTTACTTACTTAGCGGCAAATCTTCGTTTAATGAAAAGTGGTCGATTTNTCGTGTAAATGGGTGCAAATGATGAGATCGATCCCAAATTGGTACGGATAGGAAATGGTGCTAATCCCTTTGTTTGTCAGCGTTTGTTTGGCTTTAGGAATTCCTTTTATTTCTGCGCTCTTTGTTTTTTAGACAAAGAGGTGAAAACAAAGCACATTGTTTGCGTTGTACTACGTAGGTGGAAATCAAAGCGGATCCATTTGGGTCCGATCCCGTGTAAACGTTTTTTACTTTATAGTGGTAAAACGTTTCCCGTGTAAACGTTCAACAAATTTTTTACTTACTTAGCGGCAAATCTTCGTTTAATGAAAAGTGGTCGATTTAGGGCGAACCTCCTCTATTTGGAATTAGACCTATATAGGGCGACAATAATATTCTAGCCAAACAAAACTAAGTGGTTTCTCACTTGCATTGCAAACATTCCGGAATCCTCTTCTACTAATTTTTGTATTTGTTTACTTTTTATCACTCGAGGAGATACTATGAATAAGATACATACTTGATCAAGTTTTCAAAATCATCCAGCAACCGCAGAAAAACTTCTCTTGTGGAAGGTGAACACGATTTCACTGCAAACAAGGTGTCTAAATTTGTTTTGTTGCTGGCAGCCATTTTGTTATCATGTTCTGATCGCAGCCCAGACTTTGATGACCCCGAGTCCTTTTGTGTTGCTGTTGTTGTTTTGTGTGTTGCTGTTGCTGCTGGGCCTTTTTGTCAATGATGAAAACGAGGATTTTTAATATTTTGTGTCACCTTACCCGGAATCATGCAGGGTGACTGTCTCTCAGCCATTCTCTTCATCTTTTACCTAGCACAAGCTCTGAACCCACCATCCGACCCAATCCAAGATGAACATAGTTATACCATACAAAGTCACGCACAAATAAAGTGGAAGACTTTCATCAAGGAAACAAACACCTTCATCATATCCCCTAAATATGCAGACGACACAACCTGGGTATCAAACAACCCCAAAATAATCAGATCGATCAAAGAAAATATACCACCAATGCTGAAAAATTACAACCTTCAAGTAAATGCATCCAAAACAGAAGAGTATGCAGTCCCCTTTCCCCCAAGATGCTCAATAACATCAGAGCACAATTACTCAAAACCACCAGACCAATCAAAGTGGAAAAAATGCAAACTACTAGGTAGCCACATAGACACCGAAACTGACATCCAACGCAGACGCAGTTTAGTTATTACCAACATGAAAAACCATAAGCAAATATATNCATCTTGCTTGCATTATTGCAGCACCTTCGTTTTTAAGCATTTGGTCACACCGCACACCGTATACTCAATTTCAATATTTACCTAAAAAGGGGGATTCAGCACATGTGCTGGTTTTCAAGGGGCCCTCCCATAAAAAATACAAATAAATCTACATTAAATTTCAAAAGAACCTAATTAATTATTAGCCTGTACACTGAAAGGCAAGCTTCTTAAAAAACATATCTCATCTCATCTGACATCTGTTTACAATAACTAGACTCTAAGTATTTAAAAACGCAATTGTACCTTTTGCCTTCTTCGTAGCTTCTTTGTCACTTTGCGACATCGGTGGAGCATCCATGCTGCCAAGAATCGACCCTAACAAATCCATTTTATCAAATAATTCTGATATGATCGAGCAGTCTGGTCAAAAAGTCAAAAACACTATTTAAAAATGTAGGCCCTATTTTCAAAACTGAGGCTGAACTACCGAAACGAGGCTTATGGTTCGCTCTGTCAATCCACTAATAGACTTATTGCATAACTCTCAATTCTCCACGACCCGAAATTTTTATGCAACAGCAAGGATTAAAAGTAAAGGATCTATGTAATGAGTTTTTACTACCACCATAGTGGGCACCACCATCGCTCAAATTGAAGCCATCTCACAGCATTTCAAACGTATGTTGGCACCTGACAACATAACACCATGTAAAAGCTACAAACCGACTCATATGACCACACCGTTTGATGGAGAGGAAATAAGAAAAGCAGCTAAAAGTATGAAAAATGGAAAAAGCTGTGGAATTGATAACCTCCATGCTGAACACATCAAATATGCCTCGAATGAAATCCACAAAGGAATAGCCAACATCCTAAACAAAACTGCTGCAACAGGAGACTACCCTACTGAGCTAAAGCTTGGTATTCTAACACCTCTACCCAAGCCAGGAAAGACCAAGGGACCAAGAGAAAACTTAAGACCAATCATACTACTATCTGTGCTGCGAAAAATACTCACAATCTGCCTAATCAGAAGAACTTGGGATAGGCTAAGCACAAGAATATCTAGGGATCAAGCTGCCTACCAAAGTAACCGATCAACCACAGAACAAGTACTGGCGGTTAAACTACTTGCAGAAAAAGCCATCACAGCTAGTGACTACACGATATACATCCTTATGTTAGACATGTCCAAAGCATTTGACACAGTGGACAGAAGCAAATTATTTAAAGCTCTAGAAGAAGTGATGCTCCCTGAAGAATTACATCTCCTCCACATCCTCACCAATGAGGTCTTCATCCGTGTTAGAATAGGGGAAGAACTTGGAGAACCTTTCAAGACAGATCTCGGAATCATGCAGGGTGACTGTCTCTCAGCCATTCTCTTCATCTTTTACCTAGCACAAGCTCTGAACCCACCATCCGACCCAATCCAAGATGAACATAGTTATACCATACAAAGTCACGCACAAATAAAGTGGAAGACTTTCATCAAGGAAACAAACACCTTCATCATATCCCCTAAATATGCAGACGACACAACCTGGGTATCAAACAACCCCAAAATAATCAGATCGATCAAAGAAAATATACCACCAATGCTGAAAAATTACAACCTTCAAGTAAATGCATCCAAAACAGAAGAGTATGCAGTCCCCTTTCCCCCAAGATGCTCAATAACATCAGAGCACAATTACTCAAAACCACCAGACCAATCAAAGTGGAAAAAATGCAAACTACTAGGTAGCCACATAGACACCGAAACTGACATCCAACGCAGACGCAGTTTAGTTATTACCAACATGAAAAACCATAAGCAAATATATAACTCAAAACATCTCTCCCAAAACCTGAAAATACGCCACTTCAATGCCTTTCAGACATCCATCTTCCTCTACAACTGCTCACTCTGGACACTCACACTAACAATGGAGCGCAAAATTGACGCCTTCCACCGCCGTCAACTCAGATATGCACTGGGCATCCATTATCCTAAAAGAATATCTAATGAGAACCTATATGAATTGACCAAAGCAACACCTTGGAGTAAGACAATTAAACACCGCAGACTACGACTACTGGGCCACATCTGCAGGCTACCAGAAGACACGCCTGTGCGACAGTCACTAGCGGAAGTGATAAGAGAATATAAGAAGAAATGTGGGCGGCCCAAATCAACATGGCTATCTCTAGTCAAAAAAGACCTTGACTCTATAGGAATCCCCCCAGACGACAACTTTCAAAACGTTATAAATCTAGCACAGGACAGGGCTGCCTGGAGAAATCATGTGCAAAAACATTTTTCTTGATATGCATAATGGCGGGTAACCGTCGGAGGCCAAGCCCTCATATGTAAATGATGATGATGATTACCCACCAACCTCGTTCCCAGGGTGTTCTTACGTCATACGCTAGTCACGAAGCCGAGTGAACGAACTCACTCTGGTAGAGCAACGAACTCACTCTGGGGACGAGATTGCTTACCCACAGGAGGCCCAATGTATAGTGGCGAGGGGCCTTGACATCTATCCGAAGGCATGCATTTTCAATTTCAAGTCTTGTCTTACCTTAGAATCTCTTGTTGAATGCATTTATAAATGAAGTTTTCTTGCCTTTGTTTCATATGAAAGCCATTTCGCCTTTTTGACACCCCCCAAAAACGACCCCGCTGAAACGCTTCCCCGCCAAGGTGGAATGATCTATCTATCTATCTATACGTTAATGTACAGGACCAAATAATTGGTATTACGTACATGGTGGTTAGTATTGTTAGTGAAACGAAAATAAGGTGATTCAGCAGTTTAGTCCCATCACTTAGTTTAGTTTTACGTGAAATCTGCCTCGTATGCAGTTTAGTTTTACGTGAAATCAACCATCATGTTTGATGACCCGCCAACAAAATTTGTTTCCCCGCCAAGTTTGAGTTCAAAAGTTTTCCCCGCCTTGTCTCTGTTGTTTTCCCCGCTGAATTTTTTATTTCCCCGTTGAGAAATTCCATCACTAATAAATTTTTGACGGTGGGTTTGTTGTTTACAACACGCACGTTAAATTAACGAAAAAACACAGGCTATACTGTACAATGCACTTTGCTGCAACATCCGAACATAAAATTTAGCCCGTTGAGCCTTAAACATTGCGTGACTGGAATGTTATTCACTAGCATAAGACGTTTACCGCAACTCTGGTATTTAATTAAAGTTCACAATTCTAGGGATTACCAGTAGCGTAGCCAGGGGGCAAGAGGGGGCCGTCGCCCCCCCATGGTAAAAAAGTTGGTGTCTGAGAAAAGCCCAAATCAGCAATAAAATCGGCACCTCAGTGGGGTCAATGAAATTTCTGGCAAAATTAATAATCCTGTAAGGGAAATGTCATGTCTTTCGTTATCAAACTTTTGAAATATTACAGCACTAAAGATGAAGATCATGAATGTCTCCTCATCTTGTCCTGATTATCGAAGTTTTTATCGCCAAATAGCCAATCATGAGGACTCTTCTCCTTCTCATTGTAGGATGGTTTCTCCAAAAAGGGGCGTTTTCCGACGTTCTGAAGGTCGTGGCCCAAAAAAATTTTCCGGGGGCAAGCTCCCGGACCCACAATTTTTGCTGGCTTCGCTCGCAATTTTACCCCCCCCCCCAATGACAGCACCCTGGCCACGCCACTGGGGATTACGTGCATGGATACTTGAGTATTTATGGGGCGACAGACTTTTGAAAGAATAGCGGACTTGTTTGACGTATCGCTTTCGCTTTGCACCATCAGAATTTCAGAATATCTGATTAAGTGAAAGCGAAACGTCAGATAACTCTAACATATTTTTGAAAACCTTTATTGTGCGAAAGGATCTCATGATTTATTATCATTTAACGGTTAAACGGGCATTAGACTAGACAGAACGTGTTTCTTTTCCCTTTCGATAAGTCAGGGATTTAGCAGATATATCATGATAGGTACCATCTTAATTCTTTCCCCGCCGAAATTTTGCTCTTCCCCGCCGTGATTTTTGTGATCCCCGTCTAAAGTTTGTAATTTGGGAATTTTCCCCGCTGTCTTTTTAATGCCCGGCTGGGTCGTTACTGGGGGGTGTTTTTTGTGTTCTTGCTCTTGGTCAATCAAGTACAGCGCCTCGGAGAAGGCTAGCCATAATTGGCAATAATAGTAACAATCGAAATCCCGTCTGTTTTGAATTGCATTATCATTACTGTACTGTAACTGTACTGCAGTATCTATGTATAATATAAAGACAAGGAGCGCAACTTATTTCCAAACAAATCAGCAGCAACTGTTTTCTTTTCACCCGCGTTGCATCCACATTGACCCAAACATGCAAATTGACACATCAAAATGTTGCTAATTCATCAGGCAACATTCTTAGATAACTTTCTGCTTGAATCTTTTATCAAAACTCAACAAATTCAGTCGCTAAAGCTCATGTAGCCGGCCTGATTTTTCTTTCTCCGTAAGCTCTGTAGCGACCTCTAAGCCCAAGACCAATACAATCATCACTGAAAAGAGACTATGCCTTCTACATACCACAGCGAATGGAAGAATGCACAATTTTGAATTATCTAACCAGCAGAATGAAGCCTCTGTCTAGGCCCTGTAATTTACTTTAGCGTCCCCAGAAAAAGGTTCAGATTTCTGAAAAACGTTCATATTTAACAAAGATATCACAAAATATCAAGATCAAATACAAACCAAACCAATCTACTAATAAGAAGATTTTATTATATTTCTTTAGTTGCATACTTTTATACCTGGTTTTGATCGGGAAATTTTATCGTTTCCAGATAAAAGATGGGGTAAATTTACAACGGCCTACTTCCTTTTTGTACACGTTAGAACATATTCCCCGTTTTCCTGGGAAATGCCCCTGTATTTTAAAAGAGTGCCACCTCCAAATGAAAGCGAACACAGTGCTCTTATCCACCCTAATGTTCATGTGTTTCGCATTCGTTAGAGAAGGAAAGAGAAGGAAAGAGAAGGAAAGAGAAGCTCTATCTAGCCCCTCTCTAGTACGTTCTCTATCTAATAAGCCCTTTTCTTTGAAGCTAAAATGTGAATATCTATTAAGTCTTCTCCATTAATTCCCCCTCTCTTATATGGAACAAAAAAGGCTTCTAAATATCCTCCATGTATTGAACCAAAATAATGTAAATCGCAATTTCCGTGTGATTTGGGTTACATCACTACGTTGAATTTGTGTGCTTTACTTGCAAAGTAGTTTGTTGATTCTGGAAAATATGAA
>REGM01000083.1:381963-422274 GCA_004194415.1 Aurelia aurita | reverse complement strand
TGATTAAAAGGGACAATAGGCCTATTGTTTTAAAATGTGAAACAATAGATGTAAAGAAGGGACTAGGGGGGCAATAGCCCACTGAGCTAGAATGTTAAAAGAGGCCCTGCATTTTAACATGTGAAATCACACCTTAAAATTTATAGATTTTCCAAAAACGATACAGCAACATTTACAGGATATGCACAATTTACCTGCAATAATACCATGACGATGACAAACGCAAACATAAAAAAGAGTAAGAATTCATGTACGAGTTTTTTTATGGATTTATTAGGGTCAACAAATATCTATCTGAGGGGTGTAATGCCGTTTATTGTAGTATTATTTTTACATTTACTGCGCGCAGTTGATAACTCAAAGTTATTTCTAGTATATAGATTATAGTCTGGAATGTCAATCTTAGTCTGGACTAGTCTACCTATGAATCGGCGTCTAGACGAATATTCGTCTAACTTTAATTCGGTAAAAATGGCTTCTGGCGAGATAGAGAAAGGGACAGAGAACTCAAGCTCCAGCAAAATGACGCCGAAAGATGCACTCGTCATGGCATCTATTCTCAAAGAAATGGGCGTCTATGAGTATGAACCAAGAGTTATCAACCAGATGCTTGAATTTAGTTATCGTAAGTTTTTATTTCCCTCTCATTGATACCAGACTATAATATTAAAATTTGAAATTCCGTTCAGTATAGTTCATTGATTTAAATTCCACTACATACAAACTCCAATATTAAACAACTTACAACAATTAAATAATTGCAGATTACAAATTAAAATACAAGGATACAGACAATACACATAAAATAATAGAAAGATACATCACTAGAGAATTGTATGAAAGGGAATTCTTAAGGAGGAACTCTCCAGTAGCTAAGCTAATCGAGGAGAGAGCACCCCCTTTTCAGAAAATATGTGACTTTTTAAGCACAATTTAAGAAACTATGAGTAAATGGCGACTACTTTAAAGGCATTGAGTCATGTTAAATAGGCTGCGTATACCCAATTTGCAAAAATTGCTGACTCATGATGATAGCTTACGCCAATCTGATTGGCTGTTATGCAAACTGCACACATGAAACACTCAAGCCGACGTTGCCTCGTATTGGCGAGGTTGATGTCTGATCACATGAAAACAGACTGATCACATGAAAGGAAACAGACCCCCAGCGGAGAATCGCTATTTAACATGATTCAATGCCTTTAATAATTATTTTTAAATAGGAAGGCTTTGTTTGAGTTTTTTGACGAAAGATGTTGACAGAAGGCGACCTTTTTATATCTACAGGAATGTCATTCCAGCACTTCTGCACGAGTCAAATCGATACCCGGACATCCCCCCGGGGGCCATCCCCGCGCATTTGACCATATATATACGATCCCAGGGGCAGGGAATTTGAACCAAATATTAGAGGGTTTTAAACCTTATTGGGCCATTTATATGGCCAAATCTACATTTGAAGGCTGCAAGACCGGGGCATTTGATGGGAGTTCGCTAGCCAAGGGGGGGGGGGGAGTCCCTAATTCAAGATTCAAGAACCAGAACCAAGAACCACCCTAATTTAAGAACCAGAATTCAAGAGCCAACTTGAGACACCCTAATTTAAGAACCGGAATTCAAGAACCAACTTTATACACCCTAATTTAAGAACCGGAATTCAAGAACCAATTTTATACACCGGTATTGCTAAACGGTGGAATCACCCAGAGCCACCCAGAGCCACCCAAAACATGCCTGAGCCAACCAGAATCACCCAGAGCCAGCTAGAATCACCCAGAGCCACCCAGAATCACCCAGAGCCAGCCAAAATCAAGCACTTTGTGGTATGAACCATCTATCGCAGCCTTTTTTCAGACTTCAAGATTGAAGATTTAGTGAATAACATATAGGATCACCCAAATCATGGTGGAGATAGGTTAGTGCAATACCTGCTAACCAATCAATGCTTATAATGCAAAAATGTAGATATTTACGAGCAATTTTTTTAGGGGGCATCTCTGGTGCAAGTGACGTAAAAAAGTAGTGAAACTTTTAGCGAATAGCAACACCTCAGGATTGCTCGTCCTGTTAGGAAACAAGATATAATTATGCTAGACGAATAACCTGGGTCCTAGTTTCACTTTAGAATAACACAAAAGATTATGAAACACAGAAAATGATACCAAATTTTTAATATTCACATTTATATTTTCCTCCTTGCTACCTGTGGTCCTTGGAAAATGCCGTATAAAGTGACTTTATGTGATTCTGGATTTTCTGGCTGGCTCATGAGACTCTGGCTGGCTCAGGTGTGTTTTAGGTGGCTCGGGTGGCTCTAGGTGATTCCACCGTTTAGTAATGTCGTTTATACACCCTAATTTAAGAACCGGAATTCGAGAACCAACTTTATACACCCTAATTTAAGAACCGGAATTCAAGAACCAACTTTATACACCTTAATTTAAGAACCGGAATTCAAGAAGTCAGCTTTATACACCCTAATTTAAGAACCGGAATTCAAGAACCAACTTTAGACACCCTGATTTAAGAACTGGAATTCAAGAAGCTGGAAGAACGAGAAAGAGTCAAGCAAAAAAGTTTGAAACAATCGAGAAATGCTTGCGAAAATTCAAACTTTTTGTACAAAAGTGCAGTTTTGGGTTTTGGATATTTTTGCCTCAGGGTTTCACGGGATTTTGCAGATACCTTGAGAGGAATCTCAACGTGCCAATACCTTTCCTTGTTTTTGAGATAGCTGCTTTTATATGAGCAGAGAAAGACAACTTTGCGTCTAAGATAATTCCTAGATGTTTATGTTCATCTACTTTCTTCACGGGCAAGTTATTAAATAGAATTACTGGATGATAAATCTCAGATTTTTTTCTTTGAAAATATCAATTCAACAGCTTGCTTTTGTGGATCAGAATTAAATGACATCACCCAATTATGAGCCCACTGCCGTACCAACTCCAGGTCGTGGTTCATGTCACTGGCAGCTGTTTTTGAGTCTTGAACTACTGTGAACAAGGACGTATCAGCTGCGAAGAGCTTTACATTGCATTTTATATTCTCAGTCAGGTCATTTATATACACAAGGAAGAACGGGGGTCCCAATATAGATCCCTGAGGCACACCGGTGAAGATATTGCTCCATTTGGAAGACTGCCCATTCAGTACAGTCCTCTGCTTTCGATTTTTGAGAAAACTTTGAATGAGCGATAGAAGTTGTCCAGAGACAACGCATCGTTTCAGTTTATATATGAGGCCATCATGCCATACCCTATCAAATGCTTTAGAAATATCAAGATACACAGAACGAGCATCCAGGGGTGGATTGCAATCGAAGGCTGTAAATATCGTGTGCGTTATGGAGATTAGCTGGTTGATTGTCGAGTCACCAGGACGAAAACCAGATTGATTCTTGTTGAGCATTTTCTCGGAGAAAAGATGAGAGTATAGACAATCAAATATAGCTTTTTCAAGGATTTTTCCAAAGGGAGACGTTGCCCCGGGCCGCGAGATATTGATGTTGCTGGATGAGACAACAGCAGCAATATTGATTGGGAAGCACGCTGGAACCATAGTAAACGGGGACTTTCCATGACCAAGGACCCCATACATGGGGCAAATCTTATCCTCTGTTTGGAATTCCCCGACCGTCCTCGGGGAGCCACCCCCCGTGCAAGGAAGGACGCTTGCATAAGTGAATAATTAATTGATCAACCTCTGGGATCAGTATACAATTTTAAGCAATTACAGTAATCTAAAAGGGATGACCCATATACTTTCTCTACTTAAAGCTTGTCTTCTTCCATAGATCAGTCTTTACAAATGTTAAATCATGTTTATTATTTTATTCAGGTTATATTTCTACTGTTCTGGAAGATGCTAGAGTTGTATCTCTTCATGCATCAAAAAAGCAAATAGACCTTGATGATGTCAAACTTGCAGTTAAAAGAAAATTGGATCATTCATTCACATCTCCTCCACCTAGAGAGGTATGCTAACCCCCGTAGATTTCACTATATTGAGACCCTCATTGCCTAAGTCGAGCAGACGAACCCCACGTGCACCTCATACTGATAGGTATATAGGTATTCTACAGAAAGTTCGAATTACTTCTGTCTAATAAAAGATAGCCATCAGCGGAATGGTTCCCTTGGTTGTAAAAATAAATTGTTTCGTGCAATTTTCATTGCTTGAATGAAATGCATTTCGATGCATTTTGTATCATCTATCTTGGAATTATTACGAAACAAGCAATCGTAGACATCCAAGGGAACTCATGTCCACGGATAAGATCTTTAAAAATGATCACGCACTCGTTCTTGGATTATTATTTTTGAAGGTGCATTTTGATTGAAGAAAGCTGTTCCTTGGCAACTGTGACATGTTTTATCAATTCTCAGCTTTCAAATTTCTTTTCAAATGTGTGCCAAAGCATGGGTCCTTGTTCACAACTACTATGCTATGTCTATGATCGAGGAGATTCCCCTAAACAGTGCGTTTGCAGTATAGGCCAAAACCTAAAAGCTCTGGTTTGGAGGTGGAGGTAAATTTGAACTTTCAAGATTAATATTTCAACTCTCAATGCACCACTGTCAACAAACAAGGTATTTATCTTCAAGTTAATTATCGAGGATTACTTCAAAAATTATTAGAAATTGATTCGACCTAAACTCTTGTCGCTAGCCCCAATCAAATCTGTTGCGTTTTTTCTGGGACAGTTAGCTATATGGTTTCTTCACAAGCTGTAATTAAACTATATCCACATGCACAGAACCAATAATAGCATGCAACCAATATCAAGCTAATGTCTTTTATAGACCCATGTACTAGATTTTCGTCAGGAAAAATTGATGTGTAATTTCTTTATCAAAATATTTCTTTATTAAATTAAGACCTGGGTTTATGGCTTGGTAGCTTGGTGATGGTGTAGTGTGTTATTCGCTGTCAGACAATAATGGCAGATCATAACAAATGCAAAAAATTAATCTAATTTTAAAGGAGCTCTGTTTCGCAGGTGATTGGTTTAGAGAACAAAGCTTAGACAAAGGAAAGGAGCTGAAGCCCAGACTCTTTGACTTTTTCGCATGATAAAAATGCAGTTCAATTCGTGAAATGATCTCTTTCCAATTGTTTTTTTTTTTTCTATTCAATATAAAAATTTACAGCTAAATTTACCTAAGACACTACCTACAATCTATTATACTACACTACGAGGACGGTACCAGGAGTAGAAAAATAGCATGACTACCCCCTGGGATTAAACATAAACCTAACATACAACTAATTACAATCATACAATAACAAAATACTAAATATAAAGACTGTTTTCTACAATTAAATACTTGAGCCGGTTTCACATTGGACGTCAGGCCAAAATAGGTAATAATGTTGAACAATCAAGAACCCCTGCCGTGAGAACAACAACGACAACAATCGTCCCCGTCACTGTTCCCCGCCCAGGGTCCCCATCGCTCGGGTCGTGTAGACGAGATGGATAGTCATTTGAACTATATAAGCCTAACATCAAATGCGAAACGGGCGTACAAAAGAATAGATGGACGCGACTCTGCGACAAGAGACTTTACGAAAATGGACTTGGTGGTTGAGTGACGTTTATCTAGATTTATGGTTGATCTTAATCGAATCGACCAGTTGTGTGGATGTAATGTAGAGTCAACTCGAGTATATTTCTGTTGAGGTCCTTTGGGAGATCTTTATCACCATATAGTAAAAGTTGCGTCAAAACCTCATTTGAAGGATCAATATATCCAAAAGGTTGCAGTAGTTCAAAAACTCCAGCGAGAAGATTTCGACGTTCAACCTCAAAGGAGGGGCAGAGCAACAAAAAGTGTTCTGTAGTCTCAATACCATCGTTAGTAGGGCACATTGGATTTATGGAATCCCTAAAATTGTGCTTGAATTTGTGAAAGCATAATTTGCTAAGACCCACTCTAAGTTGAGTCAGATAGGATAATCCCATTGGATCATGAATCCCAAAGACAGATTTAGCAGGAGGACGGATTTTGGAGATCAGCTTTTTCTTAAAGATAGCAACCGAAGGTGCAATTCTAATCTCCGGACCCAGTTCATTCCATTCAGTCACGCAATTGGGATAGAAACTAGACTTGAACTTTTCTGTTCTGGCCCTTATTCGCCCAATGACATCCTGATTGCGAAGAGCGTAATGTGACTGCTGAAGTTGAGGGATTGGGTCCATTGTATATTCAGGCATCAGGTTATTTATCATTTTGTAAAACAACGTAAGGCGTCTACTCCATCTTCGGGAACTCAATGACTCCCAACCAAGTTCTGTGTACAGCTTCTCACGTGATGTCCCCCTCCATGCTCCTGTAACGGCTAGAGCAGCAGAATACTGAACGGCCTCCACCTTTTCCATCCAACTTGACAAGATAGTATTACCACTAAATTCGCATACTTTGGCCGGAATATGGTAGATAACGTCTCCGTATTCCAGATGGGGCCGCACATAGAGTTTGAATAGTTCGTTAAGGGTATGTCTGGGTAGATACTTGGATAGATATTTCAGCAGACCAATGCCCTTCCTTGTTTTAGAGATAGCTGCTTTGATATGAGCGGAAAAAGAAAGCTTTGAGTCCAGGATAATTCCTAGATGCTTATGTTCATCTACTTTCATCACTGGAATGTTATTAAAACGAATTTCTGGATGATTCATTTCAATTCTTTTTGTAGAAAATATCAATTCAACAGCTTGTTTTTGCGGATCAGGGTTGAAGGACATTTTCCAGTCATAGGCCCACTGTCTTATCAACTCTAGGTCATGGTTCATATCACTGGCAGCTGAGTTTGAGTCTTCTACTACGGTGAACTACGATGTATCATCAGCAAAAAGCTTAACATTACACTTTACGTCAACAGCTAGATCATTAATATATACAATGAAAAACAAGGGTCCTAGAATAGAACCCTGAGGTACCCCTGCCGAAATATCTCCCCAATCAGAATTGTTTTCTGTTAATCATGCCATAGAAATTCTTAATCCCCTCTTACAATCTCAGCCAATTATGATCGAGACAGATGTCCTTTAAATATAGTCTCAATGCTGATTTAAATGCACTCTGTGTGTTCTGGCTTTTACGTTCTCATGACAGCGTGTTCCATTCAACGATTGTTCTTGCATATAAAAAGAAAATTTGTAGCAGTCTAAACGTGGTTGTGTAGAGGAATACAATTCTTTGAAATTTCTCCGCTGCTTCTTGTAGCCCTTTTCTGCTCCATAACAAAGTCTGGAAGTTTCATATCAATCTCATTGTTAATAATTTTATAGAACACAAATAGTCGCATATATTTCCTACGTGTCTCCAAGGTTGGCCAGCCAAAGTCCTCTAGAAGTTTGGTCACTGTGCCTGTTTCTTTGCAGTAGTTATTTTGCACAAATCTTGCAGCCTTTTTCTGTACTCTCTCAATGTTTTCCTTCTGGCCCTTAAGATATGGGTCCCATGCACACGCTGAATATTCTAAATGTGGACAAACTAGAGTAAAGTATGCTGCGCATTTTATGTTCTTGGGCACATACATCCCAAGATTTCGTTTCAAGAAGGCTAAAGATATTTGGCTTTGTTGACTATTTGTGTGATATGTTGCTCCCATTTTAACTTATAGTCAACCTCAACTCCAAGATGATGCCTCTTTCATCTGGTTCTCACACACATGCCAAAACATTTTCAACATCTACTTCTTCGTCATGAAGGCAGCAGGTTTTGACACCACGGTGGTTGTCATCAGCACAGCACATTGAATATTCATTATTGCCAATAACGGCGATATTACAATTACTACTGGTTTCTCTTGGCCCAACTTCCTTGCGATGAGAGGTGCAGCTTGAAATATAATAGGCCTAACTAAAAGTGGCTTTCCGAATCCAGTTGGCAATATATATGGCGAACGTGTCTCGTCCGTCGATAAATAACGCTTCCAACGATTTAAACTGTTCTCTGTTAAGTTCCATAACACTTGGAAAAATTCTTTGATTACATTTCTGACAGTATATCTTTAAACTCAATCGTATTTGCAGTGGCGGTCGCCATCTAACTAAATCAATCCATCAATAACTGAATCAATGTTCTGCGTTTTACCTCACAGCTTATTTCACGTCCTCGCTATTGTTTCGCTGTGACCTTTGCACCTACACGGATATGTATGTAGGCTCCTGATTGGTCAATATGGACACGTCAGGACGAGGTTAGGGGTGCACTGTACCAGACTCTCATTTTTTTTAGAGAGTCTGGTACCCAGGGTAATCTTATGTCTGCTCTATGTATTTAAATATATCTGATATTGTAGCTGAAGGGTAGTTTCGTGTATAAAGAATTATTTCATGTCATATCATATATCATATATCATATATCATATATCATATATCATATATCATATATCATATATCATATCATATCTTCCATAAATCCCAGCTGCCTCGATCAAATTCTGTAAACATCACTTTATGGCGCGTTCAGGACCTGGGCCCAAGAAGACAGCAAATGGCGGGAAAAATTGTCTAGAAAAAACTGATGTCTTCGTCATTTTTATGTCTGGAAAAAATAATTTCGCATCTAGCGTCGTTTCAAAAATGGGGAGAGGAAGACCGATGTCTTGTGCAAATGCAAAGCGTAATGAATGGAACAGCACCTCTACCTATTTAACCAACTTGAAAGACCGACTTGGAGGTGGAAGCATTTTTACGAAAGCTTTCAGTACCACAGCAAAGCATAAGCTCTTTTGCGCCAACTGCCTGATGAAATGTCTGAGCAAAAGATCGTACACGACGAGTCTCCGAAACAATTTCAGAAGTCTTCCTTCTTAGCAAAAGGTTTGTTGAATTATGTGCTCAATAATTCTCACACTAACTACTGCCTACTCACGAACTTTTACAGTGTTTTTCGTTTATATCCATCAAGATGTGGCTGCCAATTTGTTCACAATGAAATTACAATTTCAACACAACACAAATTAACATGTGAAATCGGTAGACTAGCAAATCTAAATGAATATCGGACAGTACACCTCAAAAAGATATTGTGATATGTCCACAAGAACATTCTCAGTCAATTTTTTATAGTTAGGACCAAACTGGTAACAAAATCTGAAAAAGTAGCAGATCAAAACTGAAGCTGGCCTGGCAAACGAAAAGAGAGGCAAATGGGAGGACAACAGGGCAAATATATACAAAATTACTAGCGAAAAATTGCGTGAAAAGGCCCAAATGAATATTCCCAGATCCTAATGTCAAATCCTTTTAGGTGGTAGTAAAAATACAAACCATTTTTAAAGTGATAGTTTGTTGGGTTTAATTTTAAACCGCTGATATCTTACCGTGCTGTATTTGTTTTCCCTAATTCTAATAGTCCATTAGTTACTTTAAGCATAATCTGCCAACAGTAAACCTGGATTGCAATAACAAAGCAAAAAAAGTCACTGGAGAATTTTAATCAACATATTACAACTCAAGTTTCAGGAAATCATGGCAGATTTTGCAAGTTCCAGTGATAACAACACACATTCTTCACATTCAAGCAGCCAGAAAACAGAATCACTTCGCTCTCCAGTTGTACATGACAACGTTCATGAAACTGAGATGGATGACGATGTTGTGTGAAATTCGGGCTTGATCCTTGAAGAAGTTGAAGCCCCCTGTCAAACTTACTGCCTTGTTCCTAAGTCTCTTGTTAACTATGTCTCAAAAACGTCAGTAGCTGTGCAACATTTTAGTGGGATTTGTGAAGTTGAAGTTGGCGACAAGTATCTTTACATTTCCGCAGCGCTTCTTCCAAAAATAGCTGAGATAATCGATAATCGTGTTAACCTCCGAGATGAAGTGAAACGTTGCAGAAGCTTGGTCTACACAAGGTATGGATCCAACAGCACTCCTCCATTCGATCCTGGTTCTGTGAGGGGAACTTGCGAAGCATCCGGAGCAACTAAACTGATTGAAACGTTGATGTCAACAATGTCTTCTGATCACCTGTCTGCTAGCAGAAATTAGCTGAACGAAAAAAGTGTGTAACAATCATCTACATGTTAATGGCCAGTCCCAATAGGCGCAAGCTGGTTCCAAAAGGTGATGTCCAGTCAGGTCGTCAGCTGGCTTTACCATTTTAAACAAAAGTGCTATTGCCATATCAAAGACAGCACAACGGAGAGAGCTCTACGGACAGCAGGAAATCATGACCAGCTTATTGCCGAATTCATCTCTGACGCAGCATCATCAAAAGATCTACTGGTTGTCATGATTGATGATTATACAAATATTCACACAAAACGCCGCCCTGTTGATCAAAACACCTCATCAGCAAGGAGTATGGCAACCATCCTCTTGAAAAGATTTCGTGATATTCCAAGAATTCCTGCAGACGGAGCTTTTACCACCATCAATCTCACTGGTGTTAGTGTAGATTTTCTGCAAGCTCTCATTTTCCTACGCTTCAACAATGCCTCTCTGGATTCGTGCTGCCTTTTTCGACCCTGAAATGGAAAGAAACAGGATTGAGATGCATGGCTACCAGGAACAACAATCATCGAAAGAAATACGAAAAATTAAGGATTGCAGGCTCATAGACGAGTTGGAGCTTCCATTGAAGATCTTTGCAAATTTATTTTCCGCTGCTTCACATGCTGTTGATAAAGGTCTTGGGCAATGCTTAGAAAATTCATTTGTCCACAACCAGGGGACTGGCCTGCACAATTTTATATGAGGCAGTTGTAGTTTAACATTCCCACTGGAGGACCAGCTTTCCTGGAAAAAGTTGTTCCCTTCATCGACCCACTCCATGTGCAATTGAATTCCCATACCAAACATTGCTGCACTGTGCTAAAGCGACACAAGATATGAAAAGCAGCCTTTAGTCAAATTTAATAGGAAATTAAAATTTTTACATTTCATTATTGTTCTGACTTTAACCATGTGACCACAGTAACACCATATTTGGAGAGTGATCAACCAAAAAGAAGCTTAGGACGTAGATAGTTTTTGCCTCGCTTGTCCGAATGATCTCAAACATGCATCATTCGATTGCTTTTGATGNTCGAGTAGAATTTTTGACGAACAATTTGGAAAGATATTCTGGTGCAAGACCATTCAACGATTTATACACGGTTGTAGCAGTTTCGCTTCTAATAATATCACTTATAGTTGGCCATTTTAATTTTTGTATTATTGGCATAGCAGGTGAATCAAAATTGCTTCTTGTGACTATTCTAGCTGCTCGATTCTGCAACTTTTGAAGGTTCTGCAGTCTGGTCACCCCACAGTTCCCCCATACGGAACAGCAGTACCGAAAATGAGGTTCTACGATGCCCCGATACATCTTACTCAGGGTATTTTCAGGCAAAAATTTCCTGGAATATTTCAGAAACCCTATTCCACGTGAAACCTTAGTACGGAGACTATTGATATGTTCGTCCCAATTTAGGTTCTTGTCGATTATTACACCAAGATATTTTGTCTGGTCTACATTTTCAACTTGAGAGTCGCCAATGAGAAACTGCGGAGGATCAACAATTTTATCAGCAATTTTCTTAATTTTGGGTTTGGAACCTACAACCAGAGCTTGAGTTTTTAGTACATTCAAAGAAAGTTTATTACCTTGCAACCATTGCTTTAAAAGACTCAGTTCACAATTTAGCGTTTGATTAATATCTTCCAAACTTTTAGAAGAGTAAGAAATGCTAGTATCATCCGCGTACATCGTCACTTTACCTTTTTTAAGAGAAAAAGGAAGGTCATTGATATAGATCAGAAACAAGAGAGGGCCAAGACAGGAACCCTGGGGAACACCACAGTGAATACCTTCAGTTTTGGAAGAAACCCCATTAACTTTGCAGAATTGGTTTCTATTAGTTAGGTAGGACGAGAACCAAGCAAGTTCTAGATGGTCTACACCATACTTTCTCAATTTGGCGAGTAATATTTCATGATCTACAGTATCAAATGCTTTTTTTAGATCAATAAAAATCATTGCAGTGTATCTGCCATTGTCCATGTCAAGATACCAGTCATCTGTGCTGTTAAGAAGACAAGTGACAACAGAATGAAGAGCTCTAAAGCCAGACTGATTTGAAAACAGATGTTTGTTTTTGTCCAAGTAATCGTACAGTTGGTTATAAATAAGCTTTTCGAAGACCCTGGCTAAAACAGGGAGAACTGATATAGGTCGGTAGTTAGATCGGTCGTCGGGCTGACCACTTTTGAAAATGGGAGCTACTCTGGCAATTTTCCAGCTATCTGGAAAACATCCAGTAGCAATCGAAAGATTGAAAATGTCACAGAGAGATTCCGAAATAACGGGAAGTGCAAGTTTTAAAAAACAACTAGCAATACCATCGGTACCACTTCCCTTTGAGGTTTTGAATTTGCCAAAAACTTTTCCTAGCTGCAATTTGTCAATAACGTGAAACTTAAACCTAGTTTTTTGTGGATTGACCTCGTAATCGTTCTCAAGGAGAGGGTTTCTTGTTTGGGCAATTTTGTCACTAAGAGTTTCTCCAATTGTGCAGAAGAAGTTATTCATAGATTCTGCAATGCCAGCATTAGTAGAGATATGTTTTCCATCGATCTTTAGCGAGGCAATGTTGGTGGTTTTAGATTTCTTGTTAAGAACGTTATTGATAGTCTGCCATGTTTTTTTAAGGTCACCTTCACAAGAAGCAATTTTATGAGTGAAATACTCACGCTTAAGTTCACCATTAAGTTTGTTAACTTGATTACGTAACTGTCTATAGGACTGCATTAATGATTCAGATTTTGAGCGAATAGCTTGTCTCTTCAACCTATCCCTAGCTTTGCACATTTCTTTGAAATCATTTGTCAACCAAGGACAAAATTTTTCAGAAACGCGTCTATTGCGTATTGGGGCATGTTTTTCAAGAATAAGAGAGAAAGTGCTAGTCCAATTATTTACTACCACATCTATGTCGTCTGTATTCCGTACAATACCTCTCCAGTCTACTTCCAGATTTGGTTTGGTCAAAGTTCTTCATTTGCCTAGTAGAAATATGTTTATGCTTTCTCTTGCAAGCACCTCGAAATTTCCTAACACAATAGATCAAGTAATGATCACTGAGGGAAGTTTTATGCACTCCAGAAGTTACTATGTTGGATTTGTTTGTAGTAGCTATGTGATCTATTAGTGTGGCAGAAGTCAGAGTTTCGCGAGAAGGGCTTTCAATTAACTGGTGAAAGCCAAATAGATTATAAATTTCTAGCAAATGTAAGGAGTGAGATGGTAAGTCATTTGTATTAACGTGACCTGCTTTGGAATATTTTGCCATAATATCACAGTTTGTATCCCCTAGATGTATAATTTCTTTGTCTTCACTATCAAGAAATTGTAGACACTCCTCCAAATGATCAAGAGTATCAACAGTTACATTTGGAGGTCGGTACCAAGCCATTACCAAGAAAGGAGCAGCACGAACAGGTTTTATTTCAATACATAGAAGCTCTAGAAATGAGTTAGGAGCGTCTTCTCGCACAGTAGATTTTTCTAACAATGTATCTTTCAGATAAACTGCAATACCACCCCCATTACGGTCACGATCGCACCTTTTAATAGTATACCCCTCGATATTGACTAAGCTATCATCAATAGTGTTATCAAGCTTTGTCTCATTTATAGCCGGAATTTGAATCCCTAATTCTTTAACAAGCAACCGAATCTCATCGATATGAAGTAGAAGGCTATTAACATTTAAAGATGCAATAGTAATTCCCTTTCTTTGCCCAAGCGTAGTTACGTTTCTAATAGCTGGTTCCGTTTGAAAAGCTGTGGGGGGACACTGCAGTGGGGGAGTGACCCCTCCCTTGCCACAATTATCTGATACACTACTAACAATATCGCACGTTTCATTGTCCGAAGAGAGTCATTCTGAATTAAGAAAATTTATATAATTACTTGCCAAAATGTGCCTTCCAGAAAAGTTGGGATGTAGACCCCATCGATCCAGGTGACTTTTGTTGATATTATCGTGTTTGATAAAAGGGACACCAAGGTGCTTCAGCTGTGTATCCAATATTGTGTTGACTTCTTTCCTTTTATTGTCCAAATGTGACGAGCAGCAAAAAATGTTCCCTATCCTCAATACCATCATTTATCAGGCACAAAGGATTTAAAGTATCCCTAAAGTTATGTTTGAATTTATGAAAATTTAGCTTACTGAGTCCAACACGTAGCTGTGTTAAAATGGATAAACGCTTTGGGTCGTGAATGCCGTAGACTGATTTAGAGGTGGACGAATGAGAGCTAATAGTTGTTTAGTTTCTTAACGTAAGACCCAATTCATAACGTAAAATTTTCTTGTAGAGTTTCTTGATTATTCATAAAACAGAATTTCACTTTTTCAAAATTCATTGAGGACAGCTTTTTTTAACAAAAGTTTACAAGAAAGAACCAAATCATCAACAAAAATCATAAGTTTTAGGATTTGGGTTGGTGATATACAGTCTGCTTAAAACACTTTGCAACTCATAAAGAAATTGAAGTTTCTTAAATTCGAATTGACCTCTGCTCTGATCGTTTCTAGTAGAGTTTCTTAATTTTCTAGCAGAGGCTAATACGGTTTCTTATAAGAGGTTTCTTATGAACAAAACAATAATTGTAATGCAAAATCTTTGTTTGTGATTTTGTTCTTTCTTGTCGTTCTCTTCTAAGCTCAAAAGGCTTATACTTGCGGTCCTCAGTGAAATGTTATGAAATGTGAAATTTAGTCTTTGAAAATTAAGAAACTCTGCAAGAAAATTTTACTAAAAGAATTGGGTTATGAAACCGTACTACAAACTTCAAAACCAAATTTCTTATCAAAAAATGAGTTCAATTTTTTTAGAAAAAATAGAGGGCGTAATGGTGCCCTTACCCCCTCCCCCTCTACCGACATCGATGGGAATCTACAAAAGGTGCTGTCAGGTTGACCTGGTATGATCTATAGATCAAAATAGATTTTTTCGTCTATTTTCCAATAACAAACTAAAAATTACTTGTTTCAGGATGTGAAATCGACTTCTTTATTCTACCAAATAATATTTTCGTCCACTAAATCATTTTCGCGCCATTTCTGTTCAGATTTTTGTTTGCATGTGTACATTTCAGCTACGTGATAGTTGAGTTGCGTTCGTTGGCCAAAGCTTGTAGAAACTGTTTAATTTGTCGCTGTCGAGTTCGTTCGTTTAGCAAGCAACTAGTGGATTTTTGGAGTTGTCAAGTCTTGGTTCGTCTTTAAAAATGAAGGACTGGTGAGTAGCTAATTATTTACATCGTTGCACATCTTTCTGTCACAATATTTGCTCTGCTTTCTGGATGCGGTTGTGCACGGTCGTCAGTTTGGCGAAGATTTCGTAAGTTTCCTTTCAGCGAGATGAAGCCAAATTTGTATTGATATTGAGCAAAATATTAGTTATAGTAGTTATCTGATGCGTCTATGGTGCATATTTACTTACGTGATTAACTTTAAAAGAAAGTCGTTTGTTGTGCTACATGTTCAAGGATGAAATGGCTAGGCGGAACACAACCACTAAGTCCTTATTTTTCTCCCCGTTTGTTTGTAAGTCTGTTTTACATTTGATGTTAGGCAGATATAGTGTGAATGAAAATTCATCCACACATAATTTCAGCTAATTTAAACCCATAACATTTGCGAACCTTATGCACAGCATAGGCACAGTGTCTGGATCGATAGGGACTCTGCGGGGGGAGCAGTGGCGGCGGTGGTTGTTGTCGTTGTTGTTCTCTCGGTCGGGGTTTNCACTAAATCATTTTCGCGCCATTTCTGTTCAGATTTTTGTTTGCATGTGTACATTTCAGCTACGTGATAGTTGAGTTGCGTTCGTTGGCCAAAGCTTGTAGAAACTGTTTAATTTGTCGCTGTCGAGTTCGTTCGTTTAGCAAGCAACTAGTGGATTTTTGGAGTTGTCAAGTCTTGGTTCGTCTTTAAAAATGAAGGACTGGTGAGTAGCTAATTATTTACATCGTTGCACATCTTTCTGTCACAATATTTGCTCTGCTTTCTGGATGCGGTTGTGCACGGTCGTCAGTTTGGCGAAGATTTCGTAAGTTTCCTTTCAGCGAGATGAAGCCAAATTTGTATTGATATTGAGCAAAATATTAGTTATAGTAGTTATCTGATGCGTCTATGGTGCATATTTACTTACGTGATTAACTTTAAAAGAAAGTCGTTTGTTGTGCTACATGTTCAAGGATGAAATGGCTAGGCGGTAAGCCTACTTGCTCAATGTTTCTCAATTTGCCTTAGGTTCACTGTCTCAACCTGTACTAACTTTCCAGGAACTCTCTTCGAACATTGTCCAAATCATAAATATTATTTCATAGAAATGCGTGTATTTTTGATAATTAGAGAAGTTAATAAACAAAGAGGTTGTTGGCAAGGGCAATTGACACATAGGAAGATATCGCAACCTGCCTCAAAATACCGTAGCAAAATGTTCAGATCAGTGTAACTTTTTTCTCTGAAGCGATCGCACCGAGAACATTTGAACAGGTATGGTCCTATGTATAATAAACCTTTTCCAGTTGAAATTTGCAAAAAAGCGAGTTACCCTAGCGTGCAATGTTTTTTATAGAGAGGGGGTTAAAATGGCCTAAATCTTGCTTCGATACGCGGAAGTAGACTAAATTACGGCATCTGATTGGTCGGTTGGCAAGAGGAAATGTCACGTGATCGGAGCTCTAAGACAAAAGAAAAGATTCGTCCGCTATGCTGGGTTAACCACAGCATTTATTTTGTCAGCACATTTGGGTCTGATGGGCCCCAGATGACACTGTCCTTGTAGCTCCTATTTTTTGGTGATAAAAGATTCTCCAAATTCTACAGAATTCTACAGAAATTTCTTTTGTCTATTATTGATTTTGGCTGTGGCACCTAATGCGATGTACTTTCAGAGTTGTGCTCTGATCTAGCAAGTAACTTCCCCATCCTTTTCTATTGATTTTGTTCTTGTTTGCATAAACAAATGTAGCTTTTGAAGGGTAAAAACATATTCATCTAATGATTTTTTCTGAGATTGATAAATCTGCAGCGACTTTCCCCTCAGCAATATGTTATCGTTAGTCTCCCCAGGGGTCCTTTGATTATTTGTTGAAAAGCGGATTAAATTGAGCTTACAGTTTTAGCCAAAGCCCATGCCATGGAAGCCCATGGAAGCTAGTTTTGGGAATTCTTCATTTGAGATTAGAATTACCCATTGTAAATTGTGAATAGATTCTTAAAATTAAAAAATTAACTCTCTGCCTGTCAACGGAGTTGTAATTTTTCAGATTGGTTTTGGTTTTGTCGTTTGTTTCGTAGTACGATTCTTTTGACTCACCCGGTATGTTGTATGTTATATGTTGTATGTGTTGTATTCAGATTGCATTAATAGTTCTCAATTATTTGTTGTGCTTTCTTTTATTATAGTTTATACTCGAAGTCGCAAGAACAAAAAACAGTCAACCGTTACCTCTTATTCAAGACAAAAGTGGCTTACGTCTACCACCTGACAGATACTGTCTAACTGGGTGCAACTACAGACTGAAAACTGGAACTGGTGCACAAAAGAAGGTATTTGTAAAAAGTTCCATTTTATTCAGTGATTCAAAAAATGTAATATTTAGAAATGCATAATACAACGGGTATATCAGAAATAAACGGCTCATTTTCACCATGCTCCTGTGGTGACGCCTGGTATCTAAGAAGCTTATAATTCAGATTTTTAAAACCTAAAAGCGTTTACTTAATTATCCAAACAATTTTCAAAAAGATTTCTATCTGGGAAGCCGTTGTATTTTTCTAAATAAGATGATGACAGCATCCAAAGTGGTGAAAAAGATTTTAATTTCTTTTTTACTAAAATTATTTTGCTCGAAGAAGAACATCTTTAATAGTCCATCTAACACTTTCGTGCCATATTTTGGCCAAAAAACATACCTGTCAGTATCTGTAGCTTTTTCAAACATTCCATATGACTGAAGGCCTCAAATAATGGCTTGTTAATATCACTAGAAAATCATCTGTTAGTGATGAAAATTGTTTTCCTTGAAAGATTTTTGTTTATGATTTAATGATGGAAAAATGTATCTTTGTTCATTCCAAAACTCAATTTCCCATTGAAATTGAACAATAGAAAACAGTAAGTATTTTCACAAAGACACTATTTATTGAATTCTGAGTTCTATAGCGCATCCTGAAGAAAATGTCAAGAGTGGCCCGTTTTTCTCATACACCCTGGAGAGTGACGTTTTGTTGACGTTCAGCCAATCGCTGGACCAGTTGTCTTTTAATCAGGCACTTTCGATTATTGACTTAGCTCTATTTTGTAATCTTTGGAGAGTTTCGAGTTTAAATCATCCATTTAAATCATCCTTACAAAGAACTTTCAAATACTTAAGTCTGAGATGGACAAAACTAGAAATGACCTGAACCCTTCATTCATGCAGGAAATCTTCTGTGAACATGAAAGTCACTACAATTTTACCTAACAATAACGAATTTATTCAACCCAAGGGTGAGATCTGTCAACAATGGAAAAGAAAGCGTCCGATTTAAGGGTCCGCAAGTGTGGCAAATGTTACCACAAACAATACGAAATTCAGAATCCCTTTGTCAGTTTAAAGCAAAGATAAAAGATGGGTACTGAGAAAATTTTCCATGCAAGTTTTGTTGCATCTTTATTCCCAACTTGGGCTTTTTATAAGAAAAGTTTGTAGATATCTGTTTTTATATTGTACACTCTTGATGACTTGTAAATATTTTATCCACCTTTTCTTGTGTAGTATTTGTATATCTATTTTTAACGTTGGAATTAATTAGCTAACTACTTTTAGCTATCATCTATTGTAATCCAACGAAAAAGAAATTGATAATAATTATAATAATTATTATATTCGACGTCAACCGGCAGTCAAGCGACTTCATGCTACCATGTAGGAAATTGGAGGGGGTACCTTAATACCCATTTCGAAACTTAAGAGTCAAGGCAGATCCTACAGTTGGCTGAATGTCAATTTACCAGCTTGTATTGTCCATTGTGACATGTACTCATGAAGGTGTGGATTGAAGCTTGCCCTTCTCTAAAAGATTATCAGAAAATTGTTCAAAATATCGAAAATGATCGCTGTTTTGAAGTTAAAAGGCATTGTAGAGGGTTTCATCTCACTTTTCTTTTGATTTAGTTTTGTTTAAATTTTTTATAAACATTTCATTTTATTTATTGCTATTTGATTTAGATAACACAATTTGCAAATTATGTTTTTACTGTGTAGTCTTTTTGCATGGCCCCCTGTAAAGCAAACTCTATAGACTGACGGGGCTACCGTGGTTGAATAAGTAAAAATGAATGAAAATATTAAAATGAAGAAGCTCATTGCTCCCACCTATAAAAATCTGACTGTGTACTGCTGTACGCGATAATGTCGGCGTTTGCTCTTGTCTATTTGCCATGTTTGGTTCATAATAGCATAACAGCTCATTGGGTGTCATCTTTCTGAAGCTGTTTTCAACCTCTTTCTGTACCAACGTTCTTTTTGCATAGCTAATGGGCCCCCTTTAACCCTATCAAGCCTAGGGTATTTGATGCTCTAGGAAGACTAGGGGGCCGATTGGGCCCCCTATTTTATTTCTGTTCTGTACAACATAGAGCCATGAAACTTGGCATGTGTATAGTGATATATTCTCACCGGTTTTCACTCTCTTCCTTTCAAATGGCTAAGATATGGAGAGTGCGAAGGAGGTTCGCTATTTGAAAGGTAGAGAGCTGGAAACCGTCGCTGCGGGAGGAAAGGTGGGCAGCTCTTGCTGTATCTCGCGAGTTGCTGAAGAAGAATGGCTAGGTTGCACTTATTGTTTTTATATGATATAAATTCCCTTTGGGAATATAGATTGGTTAGAAATATCCCAAGGGAGTAGCTCCTTTTCAATTTCAGAGATTTACATCCGGCGAGAATAGTGATAGAATTGTTTACAGCTTGGAGACGGAGCCCCTTCAAGTCTTATCCAAAGCGTTCATTTTCTAAAGTTCTTCCCAAGTAGTAAGGCTTTTGCAGAAGACGAATCGGCCAAAACAGAGCTAGCAAGGTCTTTAGAGAACACATTCTCGCATAGAGTGTAGTATAAGTCATATTCACGCTTTTCCAACCTACGTGGTGGGGAATCTCTGAATATATGGGATACCAAGAAGTGCTAGCGTGTTGCTGGGTAGTTGGGCTGGAGACTTTTCCTTCTAGATCACACCAATAATCTATTTTGGTTTTTCTATTTACGTTTTATCGCCTGGAACATTGTTAGTGGACTTGTAGACCAGGGAGGCGAAAATGAAAGTGACCGTGAATACAATGTTTCAGAAGGAAATTTGAGACCCCCAACCCAGTCGCCCAGAACTAGCAGCTTAGAGCCGTGTATTAAGGCCTTTAGTTAAGCCCCCGAGTGACTGTGAAGGAGGAAAAGGGGAAACAATCGTGACATTTTAAAGGCATTCCTCATAAAATTGTGTTTATAACAAACTATCTTTAAAAGCGTCTTTTGAATCGGTTGCTACCTGAAGGAACCATACATACTGTGCCTTACCGAGATCGGAAAAATAACTTAAGTCAAACAAATAGATTCAAGAGTTAGTATCCGAAACAAATCATTGTAATCTCATTAATTAATAGCTTCCACTCTTTTTAGCACTTCAACAATACTATTTTGAGGCTGGGGAAAGAGGATAAATACTAGCTCTATAGTTTGTATATGTTTCAATAAACA
Organism: Aurelia aurita; assembly: GCA_004194415.1. NCBI lineage: Eukaryota > Metazoa > Cnidaria > Scyphozoa > Semaeostomeae > Ulmaridae > Aurelia > Aurelia aurita. The sequence goes on along the minus strand of REGM01000083.1, from coordinate 401,526 downwards.
AAATATGATATTTTCAGATAGGAAATGTTGCGTTGCTGTTAGTTAGAAAAGATCATCCGTTGAAAAAGGCCCATCGATAATCAACAGGAGTTGGTAAAATCATACAACATTACAATCACGAGAAATCCTGCAAAATAACATGCTTTTTCTTTATCGTTAACAAGCAAGTAAACCAGAAGGTATGTCATAAACAGCGGGGGGGGGGGTAAAATGGGTTTGGGAAGAGCAAAGTTTTAAAATAGAAAATTTACGAAGTCGTGAAAAAGCGGCATCAGTTGGTATACATTTTGCAGCGGTTGAAATCCCGAAAAAATCCCGGGAACTATTTGAAATTGAGTCTAAAGGTGAGGATTCTAAGCATGGTGAAGGAATTGTGGCTAAAGCGAGTGGGCGCATTCCGTAACTGTAGGGGTACGAAAATTAAGGGTCATATTTTAGAACAACCAAAATATAAAGATGGGAAACCTAATATGAAATGTATTTTTTTTAAAGCTGTGAAACATAGGGGAACCTACTAGTAAAGGGGAGAGGGAGTCTTCTGCGATGGTACGATTGGCAGAAATTCGTGGTTATCTGTATGATATAATCCTAATGCTAACGACTTACGACGGGAAACCTAAGCATGGTCTAGAATTCGCGTAAATATAGGGGCTCTGCAAGCAAAAACAGGGGGAGGATTCCGTAATTATATTAGTCGCAAAGATTAACGGTTATATGATCGATACTAAACGTTAAAAGAGGGGGAACCTAAGAGTAAAATGACTTGCACAATCACTTTATTATCCTAGATGGGTTAGTCGAAATACACAAATTTGCGAAATTCTTGAAAACGTGAATATAAGGTTGGAATCTCAAAATCGAGCATGCTATTAGGGACAATCAGAAATCATGGGTTGTGACCTTGCAAAAAGAATGGGAAACATAAATATGGGGTAAAATTTCGCTGCATAGCGGAAGTTGAAGGGATGAAATAAAAGGCATTTGAAATATAATTGTAATCAAGAACAATATGCTAAATAGCAATTTTGCAATATTTAAAAAGCATGCCTCAAATTAAAATGGTTTGTCGCAGTGCCACATTAATAATTCATGATTCAAACAAGGATAGGTCTTCTGCAATGCCACAAAATATTGGAATTTGACAGGTCTTTTGCAGTGCCACATTTGTTATGATATTTCAAAATGTAATAGGGTAGGTCTTCTGCAATTCCACAAAATATTGAAATTTAACAGGTCTTTTGCAGTGCCACATTTCTTATGATATTTCAAAATGTAATAGGGTAGGTCTTCTGCAATGCCACAAAATATTGAAATCTAACAGGTCTTTTGCAGTGCCACATTTGTTATGATATTTCAAAAGTAACACGTCTCCTTCAATGCCGCTAGATATAAAAATTCTGAAGGGTTCGTAGCATATCAAAACGGGAAAACCACGTGCAAGTTTTTATAGGCCACCATATGCGTAGAATAAACGTGTTTGTCACAAAAAGTTAGCCTTAGCCGGTAAAAAGATAACATAATATACTCAATTATACGAGGCCAACTAACACTTGAAGTTAAAGTTTTTAGAAAGGATAATATTACTCATGGGCTGCACTGTTGTTGCTTCGACAACTGCCTGTGTAACGATTTGCTTGGGAACATTCACTGGGCCATGTTCTGTTGAGGAATAGCTTCGTCCTGCGCTGCATCGCCATTTTCCAAGGCATTGTGTATGACCATGCTACTCGAACTTGATGAGCTTCTCTCATTTGAGCTATGGCCTAGATTTTCCAGATTTTCCAAATCAACTAGCTTGGCAGCGACGGTATTTTTAAACGCAGTTCTGGCTAAGTATCGAGCGAATTGCTGAAGAAGAATGGCTAGGTCGCACTTATTGTTTTTATATGATATAAATTCCCTTTGGGAATATAGATTGGTTAGAAATATCCCAAGGGAGTAGCTCCTTTTCAATTTCAGAGATTTACATCTGGCGAGAATAGTACATCATGAGATGAACCCAAAAACGGAATCTATTTTTAGATATGTCACGTGACCTGCTCATGACGTCACAATGTTACATTTTTAAAATCATAAGGGTTCAGTACTAAAAAAATTCAATCGCTGATTACAAGAAAACGAAAAGCAGTAAGGATATCAGTCCATTTTTTATGTATTCTGTTGTCAAATTGCACTTGCTTTGTAACCAAAATTTATTAAAAAATTATGACGTCATCATACAAAAATTCAAAGAATATGCGCATGCGCATTGTATAAATACGGCGATTTACTCGTCCAAATTTCAAAATAAGTAGTCAGTTCGATAGAGCATCAAAAATAGGTTATATTTGTAGCTTCGCATTGATTTCCAAAGTTCCCTGTAGATTTTATTAGGGTTTACTCAAAATTTGCGGTTGACTTCTTTTGAAAATGAATTGTGTTTACCCCCTGGAATGAATTTCATTTTTGTATAAAATATATTTTTGGGTGTAAGAAAGATAAAAAGTAAAAGTCAGAGAGGTAAGTGCAGTTAGTACGGATATACAGCAGAAAAGCTGCTAGGGGGGGCTGATTCAGCCCCCACCCCCCGTAGGCTTGATAGGGTTAATTGTTTCCTTTTGTTGCAATTTTTATCTAGATATTTAAATCATTTTGTTCCTTCAAATTTGGAAGGAGTTATCTATATTTTAATTGACACAAAATGTCCTCAAGACCCCCTATTTACGCGCACTGTGCAAAGGGAACCGAAGACATCATCATCATCATCACTCCTTATTCCTACAACAATATTTACCTAAAATCATAATACTGTCGTACGCGCCCTAGAAAAAAGCCTGGATAATATGTTCTTTCGCATTAACTTACAGTACAATTCTTTCGTAATCCAACACAATTTTCGTTGTAAGAATTCCCTTGAAGTCGTAAGGACTCGTATGATTTTTCTAGAATTCGGAGACGACTTCAGATGGATTCGTAAGAAGCCATATGAATTCGTAAGAACGCATCTGAATACGTTAGCCGCGTATGAATTAGTAAGAACCCGTATAATCACTCACGAAGCTGTAAGAACCGTTACGAATTGCTACGAACCCTTACGAATTTAAACGAACATTCACGAATTCATACGAACGTTTACAAACTTTCATGAAATCTTATGAATTCTGAAACAAATTCTTCCGATTTCGAGAATGTTAAGCTACCAAAGAACTATACTGTGTATGCACACGAATAGGACACATCACATCATAGCACAATAGACTTAATGTTCTACTAAGACCTCACGTCCTCTCTCAGATTCATGATTTGGCCTTACTAAATTACGGATTTTTTAGCAACCACCTCTGAGGGGACCATTATGGAAATAAGGTCAATTTGACCTTTTAATGCTATCCCTGCCACTACAATTAGGGGTGTTTTTTACAAGTATTTATTTTTTTCGTATTAAAATTGTAATGTATCTATTTTTAGCTTTTAAAACATTGTAAATTTTATATTTTAGTGGCAAATTGATACATACATACATACATAGACTCTTGATTGATACTCATTGAAAATGTGTCACATATCAATGATAAATAGATTTTGACTTAAAAGTGCCCCTCCCATAGAAAATCGGCCCAAATATTTCAAAGGGGAAAAATGAGTTTTCTGATGATGCAAACTTAATGTATCAGATATTTTAAACAAAATGTATGCATGAGTTTCAACACGATAAAACCTCTTTTCCACTCTTTGATTTTGATCAAATCTTACAAAATCAAACTCGGTAATTCCGTAGCACAAGATCAAACTTTGCCATACCGTGTTTAGAAATCATTTTATTTTTAACTTGATTTTTATTTACAACCTAATAATTTTTGATCGACATCTCTTTATAGCAACATGCAAGTGGTCACCATCGATTGAATTTTGCTGCACCTAGAGGTCAAGGTTCTTTCTTAACTGGAAACATCCATAAACAAGGTATAATCTTTGAATTTCCAATATCGTTTTCGACTAACGAAAGTAAAGTAAATCTCTCGCAAGAAAAATGGAACTCAAATGGCAGTTGGTGGCCACATTCTTCCTCAAATGTAAACTTGAAAGTGTTTCTAATACCGGGCATATTTTTTTAACGGTGTATGTTAAATCCTTCGTTGTAAGTCGGAAAGAACTGCTTATAGCTTTTAATATACCATGTACTTATCATTGCATCGGGCATTTATATTTTTACAAAACCAGTCTTGCAATTATACAGGGTCTGTCAAAAAAAGGCTACCAGTTGAAAAATTCAAATTTCTCAAGAACGAAAGGTCTGACAAGCGTACAAATCAAATCTTTCAATAGCGCACAGGGAAAACCCAAATCATCCAATTTCACGCCAATGACATCGCCGTATTCCAATCACATGACCGAAAATAAGCTTTTTGAGAAAACTTTTACGAAAATCCAATCGGAAAATAACTAATAAAGATACAGAGCTGGTTTTACCACGAATTGATTATACAGGCTCCACTCCATATTCGTTCTTCTGCATTTGGTTAAAGAACGCCAATCAACCAGCATCCTTTGCGCGCTTCGCTTGTTGCCTTTCGACTGCGGCAGCCATTTTAATATGACAACATTCTCTGCAAAGCGTGACCGCAAAGGATGCTGGTTGACCGGCGTTCTTTAAAAGCTCATCATTCTTCCTGGGTGTTTGCAACAACAAAACTTGGACTGGAGAGTTCACTGCAGAGGCTGTGAAATTTGATCACATTTTGTCAAAATCCACAATGATAAAACGATGGAAAGAAGTGGGATTTGTCTTGATCTTATTGGTGAATAGATCCACTGCCTTAGTACAGCGAAATAAATTGATTTAATACCGATTATTGGGATTCTGCTGTGGATTAAGGTAGACCCTTTACCCTCCTTGGTAGCACATAGCAATGACTCGTCAAGGATTTTTAATTCTTACCATAACAAGCATTTTTACGTTATGCCGTGACATAATTCTCATAACATGTGAAACTTCTGGAAGCTATATCTTATTTGTAGCGTTCCCGAAAAATATTCAAACATAGGCCAATAGTCGGAGGGATGAAATTCGATGTAACGCCGATCCCTTATGAGATTTTGACAAAATGCAGAAGAACGAATATGGAGTGGGGCCTGTAGAATTGATTCGTGGTAAAACCAGCTCTTTATCTCTATTAGTTTTTTTTCCATTTTGATTTTCGTAAAGGTACTCGAAACGTTGTCTCAAAAAGCTTATTTTCGGTCATGTGATCGGAATACGGCGATGTCATTTGCTAATAAGCGTGAAATTGGATGATTTAGGGTTTTCCTGTTCGCCATTGAAAGATTTGATTTGTATGTTGGTCTGACTGACATAAATGAGATAGGGATGGTCTCACGTATAGTTTATAGATCTGATCAAGAACGTCCCTTGAAACGTATCTAGAGAGGTACCTTACCATGCCAACGCCTTTTCGTGCCTTAGAGATTGCCTCCCTTACGTGTGATTGGAAATTTAACTTTGCATCGAGGATCATACCTAGATGCTTGTGTTCAACTTTCCCTTCTATCACCTCATTTCCTAACATCAGCACCGGATGATCTAATGTTGCCCTTTTGGTAGAGAAAAGAACCTCCTCAGCATTTTCAGAATTGAAGTGCATCTTCCACTGCCATGCCCAGTGGAAGATGCACTTCAATACGTAATTTTTCTAAATCTCTATTTAGGTCTTGAACAGATCTTTCTCCATTCTTAACGACAGAAAAAATCGATGTATCATCCGCAAACAGCCTAATGTCACTTGTCACATTTTCAACGATATCGTTAATGTAAATAAGAAAGAATAGAGGGCCCAATACTGAGCTTTGTGGTACACCTGCAGTTAATATTTTCCAATCAGAACTTTTACCATTTCATAATACGCGTTGCTCTCTGTTGGCTAGAAAATTGTGTAATAGTGCTAGAAGTTTTCCTGATATTCAATTGCATTCAAGTTTATACAGAAGACCTTCATGCCACACTTTATCGAAGGCCTTAGACAGGTCAAGACATACTGCACAGGTTTCCTTATTTGGAATTTCATCAAACGCACTGTATATCCTATGGGTAATGTACAAGAGCTGATTGATCAGTTTCAGTTTCATATTATTTAAATTCCACTACATACAATTTATGATCCTAACAATACAAACAAACAATTAAACTACAAAAGACAAAAGATAATGTTACAGGAAATTAATACAATGATACAGAAAAATTAATACAATATACAAATACAAGAGGAACTAAATAAATTGCATGCAGGGAATTATTTAAAGGAGGAGCTCTCTCAATAGGTAAACTAATCGAGGAGAGAGCCCTCCCTATCCTAAGATATTATCGGATGAATTTGAATTAATCTAGATAATTGTGCAAAGTATCAAAATAGCTCAGATTCATTGGTTGACCTTGTTCAATAAGTAAATTTTCAGTCTTGTTTTGAATGATATTTTTGATCGAACATTTCGGAGTTCTGCATTCCAAAGTTTAGCACCAAGATATCGAATCGACTTTAGACCATATTGAACACTGTTTTTTCGAGACAAAAATAAATCACCTTGACTAGCCTGTCTTGTGGAATACTGATGAACAGATGAACTTTTTTAATAGATGAACAGATGAACAGATGAACTTTAGCTACATTTTTTGCCTTTGTTTGCCCACGTGCATCGCCTTGCAAAGATTGTAGTTTACACGACTGTTGAGCTTTTCAAGCGTATTCCCCGCCTTATCATTGGGCTTATTCATTGCAAGCGCTTAGCTGTCAAGCAATTTGCTTTTCTCTATGCATATTTTTACATTGGGTGCATAACTTTTTATACACTTCATACACAATGGTTGGTTTTCAGGACGCTTCTGCTTAGTGGTGATGTAGAAATAAACCCTGGTCCTGAAACGCTGGACTTTTGCACGTGGAATTTAAATAGCATTACNATAATAATAATAATAATAATAATAATAATAATAATAATATAATAATAATCCCTTTATTTACAGCTGGATAAAGAAAGGTGTAGTTTGCGCTATAAAACACAAACTGGTTTCAGTTTCAGTTTCAGTTTCATATTATTTAAATTCCACTACATACAATTTATGATCCTAACAATACAAACAAACAATTAAACTACAAAAGACAAAAGATAATGTTACAGGAAATTAATACAATGATACAGAAAAATTAATACAATATACAAATACAAGAGGAACTAAATAAATTGCATGCAGGGAATTACTTAAAGGAGGAGCTCTCTCAATAGGTAAACTAATCGAGGAGAGAGCCCCCCCTATCCTAAGATATTATCGGATGAATTTGAATTAATCTAGATAATTGTGCAAAGTAACAAAATAGCTCAGATTCATTGGTTGACCTTGTTCAATAAGTAAATTTTCAGTCTTGTTTTGAATGATATTTTTGATCGAACATTTCGGAGTTCCAAGGGTAATGCATTCCAAAGTTTAGCACCAAGATATCGAATCGACTTTAGACCATATTGAACACTGTTTTTTCGAGACAAAAATAAATCACCTTGACTAGCCTGTCTTGTGGAATACTGATGAACAGATGAACTGAGTAAGAAAAAGTCATGAAAGCAACTAGGTGAAGTTTTATTAACAGAATCAAAAACAAAAGTTAAGAGTCGGAGTTCAAAAAGCTCAGAAAGTTTCAGAATTTTAAAATCATTGAAGATTGGAAGAGAGGGAGACATGCGAGGCTGAAATGAGATAGCTCTGACCGCTTTTTTTTGTAATTTGAAAATTGGATCAATGTATGATGCGTATGTTTGACCCCAAACAATAAGACCATATTGTAAGAAGGACAGAAACAAAGCATTGTACAAGCAAAGTAAAACATCCAATGGAAGTAAGTTCCTAATTTTGAAAAACATTCCACATGTTCTAGCTAATTTTTTAGAGAGTTCGCTGAGATGATATTTCCAGTTTAGATGCTCATCCAGGAGGAGACCTAAGAACTTAACAAACTTAACTCTTTTGATATTTTTCTTCCCTATTTTGATATCAGAATCAGAAGGAACTTTGACAGATGAAGAATGAAAAATAATATAGTTTGTCTTATCAATGTTCAATGATAATTTATTAGCATCAAGCCATTTCTTTACCAATCTCAGTTCCTTGTTGACAATTTTAATCAAATTAGATAAATCTTTGGATTCATAGTAGATGTTTGTATCATCAGCAAAGAGATAAAAAGTAAGTTTCTTAGAAACATTTGGCAGATCATTGATATAGATTAGGAAAAGTAATGGACCCAGTACAGAACCTTGTGGTACACCACAAGTAATTGAAAGTAAGCTAGAATTACTTCCATTAACAGAAACATATTGCTTTCTATCAGATAAATATGATCTAAACCACTCAAGAGCACATCCACGAACACCATAATGTTCCAATTTTGACAGCAAAATTCTATGATTAACAGTATCAAAAGCCTTTTGTAAATCAATGAAAATACCACAACCAAATCTTTTATTATCAAGTGTGTTTCTTACAGTTTCTGTCAAACTCACAAGGGCATGGTCAATCGAGTGGTTTTCTTGAAATCCAAATTGTAAAGAATAAAGAACATTATGTACTTCAAGGAATCTATAAAGTCGTCTGTACATTAGCTTCTCAAATATCTTGCTGAAGATGGGTAAAAGAGAAATTGGCCTATAGTTTGATGGTAGCTCAGGATTTCCTTTTTTAAAAAGAGATATCACCTTGGCAATCTTAAGTTTATCAGGGAAAATACCGGACTGGAAAGACTGATTCACAAGAAGAGCAAGAAGTGGGGAAATAGAGTATCCAATAATTTTGAGTAATTTTATTGGTATACTATTAGGACCGACAGATTTGGAAGGATTTAAAATATTGATTAGATCATTAACTTCTATCAAAGTAACTGGAGTAAGGAAAAGTGAATTTGAAGTTCTATTTGATAAATAGTCAAGAGGATCGTTGAGTCACCAGGACGAAAACCAGATTGGTTAGGAGTTAGTAATCCATTTTCTGTGAGATGGCTGTAGATTACATCGAATACAAGATTTTCAAAAATTTTATCAAAAATAGGCAGCAGTGAAACGCGACGATAGTTACTTTTACATTGCCTGTTACCCTTTTTGTGAATTGGAATTATGTTAGCTTTCTTCCACATAGATGGGTACACTCCAGATTCAAGACTTTTTTCAAAAATGAGACACAGTGGTTTCACTATTGATTCATCACACATCTTTATCATGGAAACCGAAATATCATCTCCACCATGTGCCTTTTTGGAATCCAAAGATCGAATTAATCTGAGAACAATATCTCTTACTATGTCAAAATCATACAGTAAAGGATTACAACGGGGTGTGAAATTGTGTGTGTGTGCCTTTTATTTTAAATCGAAATTACTTTTAGCTACAAATGCAACTAGTCTAATTCGATTATTTACAGGAAAAAAATACGAATTAACGGAATGTTTATAGAAAATTTTAAATACATTATATAAAGAATTAATTACGAAGGCATACATTGCATCTGCAGGTGGCCCCATCCCAGCTCTTAATTAGTCTTTTAAATTGGACTAGATTTTCTGCTGATTTTATGTCATCTGGCAAACGATTCCAGATCTGCGGTCCAAGAGACCTGAGACTATTTGAACCGAACGTTGTTTGGTTGGGCCTATAATGCTGCAAATCATTAGAACGACGTGAAGGTCGATTGGAGGTTCTTGTTTCGAAAATGTTTTGCATGAATTCAGGATTTAGCTGGTTAACAGTTTTGAAGATCTCAATACAGAGGTATCTTAGCCTATTTACATGCATTGTGCATTTTTCTGATCTGCCAAGCAATTCTTCGTAAGAAGAATCGTGGTCATCGTAAAGGAAACGTAGGGCTCTCTCCTGTATTTTTTCGATCTTATCCATGGATCTAGCTGAAGAGAAAAACCATACCAAAGGGCAGTAGTTGAAGTTGGAGAAGACAAAGCTTTGGACAAGTACCTTCTTCTCCGCAAAACCAAGAAAAGATTTCAGTCGTTTTAGTACATTTAGCTGGGTTGCTGCTTTTTTGCAAAGATCAGATATGTGGAAATCAAAGTTTAGTTTATGGTCAAGATTTACACCAAGCAACTTTACTGAAGCTTCAGACTTAATCGTTTTCCCTTGAATAGAAATACTGTGCCCTGTGGTGTCCGTTTGATCTTTTTTTACGAGAAGTGCGTGGAATTTTTCTGGGTTAGCGATCATTTCATTTCGATCGAGCCATGTGAGAGCAATGCTGGCCTCCTTTTTTAAAACATCAATTAGTTGTGGGAGGCTGTTGGAAAAATATGTTAGAGTATTATCATCTGCGTAATTGACAAGAGATGCTTCTTTGATGAAATGAAGCAAGTCATTAATATAGAAATTGAAAAGAATAGGGCCTAGGACGGATCCTTGAGGAGCCCCTGATAAAACAGATTGATAGTTGCTGTAAACATTATTTATTCGAACCGACTGTTTGCGCCGTTTTAAATAGGAATATATGAAGACAAGAGAATTTTCGTCGAAACCATATGCATAGAGTTTTGCTATAAGCAAATCATGCGGGATACAGTCGAAAGCTTTCGATAAATCGATCAATATTGCTCCGACAGTGTAATTATTGTCTAGTTTGGTCTTCCAATCTTCAAGCATTCTGATTAGGACATGTTGCGTACCATAAGCCTTCCTGTAGGCTGCAATGAAAACCGAAAGCGTTCTCTCGAGATGTGGATTTATTTGATCTTTAATGATCTTTTCATATATTTTGGAGAAAGTGTTAAGTATGCTTACGGGGCGAAAATTTTTTTCTACTGTTCGAATCGGTTCACCTTTGTCGAGAGGTGTAACTGCAGCTTGTTTTCCATGTGCTGGAAATTCGCTGTTTCGAATGCTAATGTTTATGGCTTTTGTTAGTGGGATAGATAGCTCCCTCGCAGCTAAATGGACAAGTTTTGGGGGTATTTTATCTTCACCGGTTGATTTCTTATCATTAATTGCCCGTAAAAGCCGGAAAACATTGTCTGTTGAAACTTCCTGAAAAGAAAAGGTGGTAAATGAATTCTCTAGACTTTGAATAATTGCTAGAACACTTGGGTGGTTGTCATATTTTTGAAGAATTAGTCTAACTATACTCCGATCGTCCAAGCAGGGTACACTTTCGGCAATGCTAGAGGGTTTTTTTCCTGAGGATTTCTCAACGATATTGATGTAGTGGTCATTAAAAACTTCAACGAGTTCTTTGTCGTCAGTTATAATTCTGTCTTCTTTGACTAGGGTTATGTCATTTCCATGCAACCCCCCTTTATTGGATAGAAAAGGTTTGACGAGGTTCCAAAAATCTTGATTTGAAACTAACCCATTGCTTGTTGTTTTCTTAAAATGGTTTCTAATCGCCTTCTTTCTTAGTGAAACGCATTTATTTCGTTGTTTTTTAAACTTGATTTCATTTTCCTTTGAAGGATGCTTCTTTAGTTTCTTTTGAAGCCTAGATCGGGTATAAATACCTTTCCTTAAATCTCGATTCATAAAAGGAGCAGTGTTCCCTCGAAGTATCTTAGTTTTCAATGGTGCATGTTTGTCTACTAACGCACGAAAAGTTTTGGTAATATGTTCATATGCGTCATCTGCACTTTGATGATTGATTTTAAAATTTGCCTTTCTGACATCAGACAAAAAGTCATGTTCGATAAAGTTTTTATAGCATCGATACGTTATACGTTTTGCTTTAAGGCGCGGTACCTGAGCTTTCAGTAGAGTGACTACGAGTCCATGATAATCACTGAGTCCTGTTTCAAATACGCATGTTTTTTTAAATAGTCTTGGTCGATTTGTTAGGAACACATCGATAGAGGACGCATGGTTTTTAGTGAAACAAGTTTTCTCGTTTACCAAATTTTGTAGGCCCATCACATCTGAAAAAGATTTTAACTTGTTATAACCAGGATGTTGCTCATTTTGGGTGTCCACGTTAAAGTCTCCCAAAACTATAATGTTGTCGTACTTCTCTAGAGCAGAATTCACGGAATTTGATAGCTCGTTAAAAAAACTATTCAAGTTTGCAGAGACAGGGGGTCGGTAGACTGCAAAAATCATCCACCTTTTTTTGCTGATAGTAAGTTCTGAACATATCGATTCGACATTCTGCGTTTCGTATGCAGTAATGCGGTTACATACAACCCCTTTTCTCACGTATTGCATTAGGCCCCCTCCAAACTCATTCCTATCGCGACGCATGGGATACTGATAGTTGTTCATTACAAACAACTCTGTTTTGAAATCTTTGCTCAATTTTGTCTCCTCGATCACCAAAACGTCTGGTAAGCATCGCTCTGCCACTTCTCTGAGGTCGACTATTTTATTTCTAAGGCTATTAATGTTCAAAAAGCCAAGGAGAGGGTTATTATGATATTTTGTCCTGAGCTGAAAAAGCCTGTTTATTTCATCATCAGTTTCACTGTCGGATATGGGTGGAGTAGAAACAATATGACTGACACTAGGTGTGCCTGCATTGCTAGATTGGATAGCTATTTCGCCTTCAGAATGCAGAGTCGAGCCGATATGTTCAATTAGGCTGCAATTAATTCTAGCATCAGACCCCTGTATATGAACTTCATCACGGTCAGTTGAATTGGGTGTGTTGTATGTCTGGTCTAAATCTATAAGTCATCCACCGTTTAAAAAATTAATAAAGTTCCCGGTTAAAACATTATTACCTTGATAGTTTAAATGAAGTCCCCATTTATCAAGGTGTTTACTTTCAATGTTGTCATGTTCCATAAAGCTAATATTACTTCTAGAGAGACCTACTTTAACCAAATCATTTACCTTTCTTCGTTTCATCTCAAGTTCATGCGAATCTGTCCTTCTTATAATACTTGAAACTGCAACGTCCCTCACTTGTTTCTTTGTTTCAATAGCCAGTTCAATTAACTTGTTTGCTGTTTCTTCGGGGCTTTCTGATCTCAAGTTGTTTGTTCCACATAAGATTATTATTCCATCTGGCTTGTCGTCTATCGCTGGCTTGATGTACGATCTCATTTGGTCGATCGTGGCACCAGGGAAAGTTTTAATCGATGTTTTGGCATGTGGAGCCTCAGCGTTGACATCTTGTCTCCTAAACTTTTTAACCATCGAGTCACCGAGAATTGAGAAAACTGGTTTTCTTGGCCTTCTTACGTCTTCTGAAGTTGTTTTGCTGTTTGCTGCCTAAGAATTTTCTCAATCTCCGTCGCGTTTGTCCAGTGTTGTTGCCTTATTTTGTCTCTCGCTTCTGCTACTTGTTGTCTGAGGAAACCCCTGAGCTTTTGCAGCAGCTGAGTACCCTCTGTCACTTGGGACTTGTGTGGATTCTGTCTGTTGTTAGATTTTCAAGGCAGCTAAATCTGTTTGCAGTGTCTAGAGGTTTGGAAAAGGGAAACTCCCTTCCATTTAAATTTCTCCCCCAAAACTTTGCAAAGTACTGGTGGTATTTATTGCTGAACACTGCTCTACAAAATACTCATTGAACATACCAGCTTTATTCTCTAGGTTTGTAACAAAAACTCCATTTTCTAACAAAGGGGGAATATTCAAGTTCTTTTTTTATTACAAAGTACTTTGTAATCTAAGGAGTGAGGTCGATGTCCGTCCGTCCGTCCGTCCGTCAGTCCCACGCATTAGTGTGATTGATCAGCATGTTATCGCAGATAATTAGCACAAAGACAAGAAAAAGTGCGTTTGGCACGCAATTATCCAATGATTATCCCCCCTGCGCATAGAAAACCAAGAAAAAGTTGACATCGGCCTTTTTCATGCTTTATGGCGAGCGATCGAAAAACAGGATCATTAATGGTCATTCAGACCAAATTTGTATTAATGTCCCGCAGATATTGAGCAATTTGTATCTGTGCCAGAATTTTTTTTGTTTTGATTGTTTCATGCTGGAATTATATGAAACTAGGGGGGTGCTTCAGATTCGATCCTCTGCGTCCATATCCGTGTCCGATGAAATGGGCGGGGCGGGGCTGAAGCACAGGGTACCTTTAGGAAAAGCTTTTATGCGATGAAATTTACACCGGGATTTAAGCAAATTTTTGTTAACAGTTTGCTTCATTTCACACAACAGGCTCTAAGTTAGAAGTCGACCCGCATTGATTGAGGCAGCAGAAACTCTTCAATCGACCCGTATGTTTTGCCGACTTATAACAGAGGAGCATGCAGCACCCTTTCCCTCATCTTAAAACTGAGTGTTCTCGAAAGTTCTTGAGTTATTCAGACGTGAAAAGCAACTTGCGTGAATCGTGCCAAAGGCACTTCGAAATTCTGTGCATTTGGCTGGCATGTACTTTCCATTTTGGTCATTAATACAAATGATCCATTTCATTCTCTTAAATCTTTTTCATCTAAGCACTGATTAATTGACTAATGTCAAAGATTATTGTTGCCAGATTTGCACAGTATCAACAAAAGGACATCATCAGAGATCATTTGTGGCATGCAGGCTTTGATAAACAGATTTCGTGTCTTTAATCAGAGATTAATGTGCTTGCTTGCTTGTCTTTCGAAGTGACGACACTACATCGGATCATATTTGCTGCGGGCACTTTGTGCCCCCCCCCCCGGTAGTAATAGGGTTAAGGAAAAGCTAACATGCAACGAAATTTAGACCGGGATTTAGGCAAATTTTAGTTAACAGTTTATTTCATTTCACATAACAGGCTCTAAGTTAGAAGTCGACCCGCATTGAGGCATCAGAAACCCTTCATTCGATTTGTATATTTTGCCGACTCAAGGACACGCCTTGCTCATGTCAGTGAAAGATGGGCAGCTCTGAATTGTCCTTAGGATGACCCCTGTGTTTGCCGACTCATAACTGAGGAGCATGCCACACCCTTTTAGCCATCAAAATGGCGTTTTCTCGAATGTTCTCGACATGTGTAAAACAACTTGCTTGAATTGTGCCAAAAAGCACTTCAAAAATATCTTTAAAACCAACTAATCACTAATTGCTTCATTACTTGAGTTAATATGCAAATTAGTGCTTTGAGCTTTTTCTGTTTGGCGATAAGCCATAGAATGCTTGGAGCAAACCCTTTGATTGTTTCATGCTGGAATTATATTTTGCTGTTGCTATTCTGCGGATGAAATTAGCTGAATCTCTGCGGAGGACTGAAAAGGTATAGCCTCGTAGCCACTGAGCACACATTATTGAGTGTCTGAATGCGAGGCTCTCAACAGATCATGTACATGACGTCTTTCATGACGTCATCGTATCTCATTTGAATTCGAGGCTAATTCGAAACAGATGCTTTGCCAGATCGGATTGCTCACAAAAATCTCTTAGAACATCAGTAAACTTAAGCGAAAACCCCCTGAAAAGCCTTGTCAATGATGCAAATCGGGTGCATATTGCAAAATAGATTTAGTTTCAGCACATATCTCTTTAGAAGAAACTCTTTGAAATCCCACAAATCCAGAACAATCCCACAAGAATTCCAGAAATCCCTACCAAATTTCGAGGGATTTCAGAAATCAGCGAAATCTCGTACGCTTTTTTGGCTCGTGATACACGCCTCGGTAGATACAGTCCTCTGTCAGCTAACTACATCATGAAGAATAATTTGAGGTTATGCCGGTGTCGATATTCAGATCAAATTGTCGATATTCAGATCTGATCTTAATCTTTAATCAGACATTCTCATCCTCGCTTCATTCGTCAGGGACCAAGGCACGGAAATACGCGCATGACGTACAAATCGCGAGATAAGTTAAACGCACTTTGTAATCTTCCAAAAGGATCTTATGTTTCTTGTTAATGAGTCTATTCAGAACACACCAATATGATTTTATTCCTAGCTTTGGATCCGAAAGTTTGCGCCTTAACTTAGCATAATATTAATCCTTTGCATTTACAATCATTATTGATGTTTCATTGCGGGATGTCCTAACCAGTTCCCAGTCTTCCGGCCTCTTTCCTCGTCGTAGGAAATTCTTATAAAGTCTATGTTTGCGTTTTATCGCTGTCTTGAGACACTGTGTTATCCATGGTGGGTCCTTATCGCTACATTTAACTACCCAATTAGGAATATTGGTAGACAAAATGTTGATTAACCTTTTGGTGAATTCCCTTGTCATTGCCTCTGACCCAATGTCCCTAGAAATATCTTTCCAATCCATTCCTTCAATTTCATGTCATATTTTCTGTATATTTGCTTTTGCATATTCCCAAACGGTCCTTTTGAAAGGATGTGGACTGTGGAAAGAAATGTTCAGTCTACCATAGATTATCTGGTGCTGACAGTGCCTATCCAAGGAAGGTATCACCCCAGATTCAATAAACAGATTTGCTTGGTCAGTCATTATTAGGTCAATACATGAGATACCAGTGTCCCTTACATTTGTTGGCTCATCAATTAGCTGAACAAGATTGTTTGTATCAATAAACTCTGCAAGAGCTAAACCTTCAGGATTCTGAACATCTTCCGCCCACCATTCTGTAGATCTACAATTGAAGTCACCTGTAAGAAGTACAGCATGGGGCCTTCCTCCCTAAATTTGATTTACCATTAATTTCAACCTACATAACAAAATTTCAAATTCCTCACTATTTTGGCTAGGCTACGGTACACAGCTACATACAATAGTTTCTTACGAGCAACAGTAGTTTCACAAGCGAGCATGTCTTGAAGAAGCTCAAGATCATCTCTTCTCTTAACTGCAAGACCATCCCGAAAATACAAGCATACACCTCCAGTTTTGGTATTACTAGGATGGTCACTACGATATATATCTCTACTGAAACCTTCAATATATATATCTTCATTTTTAATTGTATCATCTAGCAGGCTCTCTGATATTGCAAGAACATCAAAATGGTGAACAGAATTAAGTGCCTCAAGTAGTGTAATTTTGATGCCTCCTCTTGCAAAAATGCTGTTAAGATTCCAATGTAAAAACTTAAAGTAATTTGATGATTGAGAACCTCGATTAGTTTCAATGCCACCCGAGAGCAAGAGGAGGATATTTAAAAAACTGCCAACAATAAGGGAAAACAACAGAATCTGCAATTTCCTTTTGAGGTATCTACTGTAGACTGAACATTTCACGAGAGAGTTTGCATTTGTAACTATAAAATGGCGTAGGTATGAAACCAGGAAGAACATAACAAAAGAAATTAGCCTACTGAAAATTTGAAAGGGGTCTATCAGTTTTATTTTGCTGGAGTGTAGCCAATATTGCAGCACAGCATGAGGAGTAACAGATAGCAAAAAAGAAATAATAGCACATAGTGGGAAAACAATTACTGACAATAAGATGAACAGGTACAAGCAAGCATAGCAGTACAAGGCACCAACCAGGATTTCCCCAACAGGAATATACATACCATTTCTTACTACGGATAGACGCACGCTTTTTGCAATACCTGCACGCCACTGATCAATACCTATGGGCATTTGTCAAACATCCGAACTTTTTGAACGTTAGGACAATAGGAAATATAACGGTCAGTTTCAATAGAAGCATTCAGAGGCCAGATATTATCCGGCATCGGAATTGCTAGACAATGCTATTTCCAGATTCTATTCATTGTTAAATATTTTACGTCATGTGTGCAATGAACCAGCTATTTGCGTCGTCACTCGCGAATTACAGTAAAAACATTAGTAATTACTTGAATTTTTGTAAGTCAATATAACCGTTGCCGTCTACAGTAAAAATTCAGCACTTCAGTTCCTGTTAGACGTCCTGGATAAGAAAGTGTCCTGAATGGGCAGAGTTCTAATTGGGGAGATATTTCGGCAGGGGTGCCCCAGGGCTCTATTCTAGGACCCTTGTTTTTCCTTGTGTATATAAATGATCTAGCTATAGGCTTGAAGTGCAATGTTAAGTTATTTGCTGATGATACATCATTGTTCACAGTAGTTGAAGATTCCAATACAGCTGCCAATGATATGAATCATGACCTTGATTTGATAGGACAGTGGGCTCACACTTGGAGAATGTCATTTAATCCTGATCCTCAAAAACAAGCTGTTGAATTAACATTTTCAAGGAAGAGAATTGAAATTGATCATCCAGTGATCCTTTTTAACAACATACCTGTGAAGAAAGTCAATGAACATAAACATTTAGGAATTATCCTGGACTCCAAGCTTTCTTTTTCAGCTCATATCAAATCTGCCATCTCTAAAACAAGAAAGGGCATTGGTTTGCTGAAATATCTCTCCAAATATCTGCCCAGGCATACCCTAAACGAATTATATAAGCTCTATGTTCGACCCCACCTGGACTATGGTGATGTTATTTACCATATTCCTGCTAAAGTATGTGAATTCAGTCAAAATATCATTCTACCAAATTTAATGGAAAAGCTAGAGGCTGTTCAGTACTCTGCTGCTTTGGCTGTAACAGGAACATGGAGGGGAACATCTCGAGAGAAGCTGTACACAGAGCTTGGCTGGGAGTCATTAAGTTCCCGAAGATGGAGTAGACGCCTTACCTTGTTCTACAAGTTTATAAATAACCTTAGCCCTGAGTATACAGTAGGTCCAATTCCCCCTTTTCATCAGCCGCAGTACCGCCTTCGCAACCAGGATGTCATTGGGCGATTAACGGCAAGGACAGAAAAATTCAAATCTAGCTTCTATCCTCACTGTTTATCCGAATGGAATAGGCTTGAGCCTGAATTGAGACTTGCATCTTCTGTTGCTGTTTTTAAGAAAAATCTCTTATCAATAATCCGCCCCCCTGCAAAATCTGTTTTTGGAATTCACGATCCAATAGGATTATCCTATCTTACCCAACTTAGGGTTGGTCTCAGCAAGTTAAATTTCCACAAATTCAAGCATAATTTTAGGGATACCATAAATCCAATGTGCCCAACAAGCGATGGCATTGAGGATACGGAGCACTTTTTGTTGCTGTGCCCTTCTTTTGATGTTCAACGACAAGATCTTCTCGCTGGAATTGTAGAATTATTACGACCATTTGTACAAATCACCAATCTTTCAAATGATGCTTTGGCGCAGCTTTTGTTATATGGTGATCAAGACCTTTCAAATGACATGAACAGAAATATACTCGAAATGACTTTACGTTTCATCCACGAAACTGGTCGGTTTGATTAAGATCTTTTGAAACTTCAGTACTAAGCAGCCACCAAGTCCCTTAACGTAAATGTTCTTTTTCTTTGTAAATTCTGTTTCACATTAGATGTCAGGCATTGTATTAAAATTACAACAACGAGTTTGCGCTCGTGCCAATATTTCATCCACCACAACCCTGACCTGACATCTAATGTCAGACAGAATCTAGTATAGTATCTATTAGTTTTTAATCGTTAGTAGTGTAGTTTATATGTTTTAGCATTTATCAGTATTTAATCGTTTAGGTGTAACATGTTTGTAGTTGTATACTTATTTGTAATCTAGTTGCATGTTTTATGTAATGGCCGGGGGGTAGTCATAGTCTTTTGCTCTCCCTGGTATCGTCCCTGTAGTGTTGTATAGTTGTATAGTAATTAGAAGGTATAGTAGGTAGTAACATGTATTGTAAAATTTTAGATGAATATAAAAAAAAAAA
>REGM01000083.1:363313-374136 GCA_004194415.1 Aurelia aurita | reverse complement strand
CTGTAGTAGGACTGGAAACTACTGTTATGTTAATCACTTATGTTTATGTATGATAATTTATGTTAATCACTTATTACTCATTTACGTCTCAATTGTATATAGTCACTAATTATGTTTATGATAATCAGTCAGTTGTCAACCTCACTACGAGTCACACGTTTGTTATCACGCTCTCAACAGTTCAAGACTACTCGAGATAATAGGCCAACTTTATGCCTGTTATAGTTGGTGGAGGACCCTCTTCAAGATCGTTGTTCCTTTCGCACAAAAGCACTTTACTCGTTTTGGTTTTACGCAGACAAGAAGATGATGTTTCACTGCTCATATTGCAAAACCAATGGCCACTTTACAAGGAATTGTCTCAAACTTCTCACGAAGAACTGTCGTTCAAACATATGCCGCGACTTCAATCGCTATGAAGTTTCTAAATGTGAAATTGATGGCACATGTGTGTTTAACAGAGCTCACACTTGCTTATTTTGTAATGAGCCTAACTGCAAAGCATATCTTCACAAGAATATACAAGGCGCTGGATCGCCAAATTTACCGCAGAAAAATGCAAGCATTATCAAGACATTGACAAACGTCCTTCGTTCCTGTGTGGAAACCATCAAAGATTTGGAAGGCCATCTCTTAAACTCAAAAACATCGCTGCTTTTGCCATCAACAGAAATTCAACGTCCAACATCGAACAGTTCTACGGAGAAAAGAGCTTCAGAGATTGAAAGCCCATCTGGATTTTCGACAGCAACAGAAAGTCGAAAAGACTTCCCTTCAAACTGCTCTATAACACTTCCTGTTGTTTCAGTGAATCACAAGATCACAATGCCAGTCGTTCCAGACCTCTCATTATCATCTGTATCGTCAAACTTTGCAAAAGATTTAATGGAGGCACTTGACAACAAAGATTTGATCACTCCCTTGGACCCAGCTGAATCTGCCATTGTAGCTGAAACACATTCAACTCACTTGCATCCCAGTGGAAGTATGATTGTCCCTTTGACATTCGAAAACAACAGAACATTTCGCTTCAAGATGTTAGTGATCTCTCAACAGCGCGAGAAAATAATTTTTGGAAGAAGTCACATTATGAAAACAGAAGCTGTCATTAATGTTCCAGAACGATGTATCACCTTTCGTGATTGAAGCATGAACTTCACACTTAATTTTGAGGTACGCTATCGAACTCAGAAAGATCCAACATAGAACAAAGCTTTCCTTTCTTTCTCACAAAAAAAGAAAGTCCCTTTCTTTTTTTGACGAAGAAGGGGTGGACTGTAGTAGGACTGGAAACTACTGTTATGTTAATCACTTATGTTTATGTATGATAATTTATGTTAATCACTTATTACTCATTTACTTCTTAATTGTATATATTCACTAATTATGTTTATGATAATCAGTCAGTTGTCAACCTCACTACGAGTCACACGTTTGTTATCACGCTCTCAACAGTTCAAGACTACTCGAGATAATAGGCCAACTTTATGCCTGTTATACCTTTGCAATGTTGAGACCGGTCTAAAAAGTTGTATTTTATGACCTTTCATTAGAAAAATCACGTTTCCTCCGAAACAACATTGCAATGGGGGGAGGGGGGCAAAAATCCATATTTTCCCACAATGGCTCAACACTTTTGCAACTGATTGCAGATAAAAAAATCATGTGTTTCAGGGCCGGGGTTCGTTTCTACATCACCACTAAGGAGAATTGTCCTGAAAATCAACCATTGCGTATGGAGTGTGTAGCATGTTATACACCCAATGTAAAAATACGTATACAGGAAAAGAAACTGCTTCACAGCTACATGCTTATACCGAACAATTTATCCATGAAGAAGCCAAGAATAATTTATCCATGAAGAAGCAAAGAAACCATGTTTCAGGAAGAGGGATGCCAGTAATTCTTTGTTGCAAGATACAGGAATTTAATTCCCAATCTTTGACCAGTAGAAGACAAATTGCAGTAAATTTCGCTTTCAGAGTTAGCATGAATTAATTCAAATTCTTGCGGAGACTGCTTGTGTGAAAAGTTGAGAATTTTGATGCGTTGAAATATCAACATAAACTCGTTCATAATTGAAAATAGACCGTAACATCAAGTTTAGCTGGACTTCAGTTTTGTTTGACACATGTAAAATTATAAAATCACTAAAGTAGAGGAGGTTCGCCCTACCTCGACCACTTTTCATTAAACGAAGATTTGCCGCTAAGTAGAATATGTTCTGGAGAGAAAGTCACTTTGAATAGGCTCCTCAACTCGTGCTACAAACCCCACAGTGAGATCTGCATCATCCGTTTACTTGTTGTGATGCTGGAACCCCAAAAATAAGGAAAGGTCTGGAACGCCTAACTCAGGCCGTATCGCCCAAGAATGACCCCAAGATCCCGGAAGTAAATGTAAATATTTTTCATTACGCAGTTATTTTAGTTTCAACGTGGAGGAAAATGAGCGAGAAGACAAGCAAGCAATAGTTTTGTTAAATATTATAGTAGCAATAACAGGCAATGCATACACACTTTTCATAAGAAACTTTGTAAACCTTGGTCCTTCAGCTTGTTGCCTCTAAAATTCAATTTTAAAACTCGTGTAATTTCAAACCAACCTAATGACCACGGATTCATTTTGTTTTAATGAATTGCGAACACTTTCATATGCACTCAGCTTTTAGAAGTAATGGGTGCGTCTTATAAATCTGCAATTCAAGTAGCCAGAATTGCCCAAATTTTGCCAGATCTTCAGTATTTCTTACTGTAAGCTGTTTCTTAATGAAAGCAGGAGTGCAACCGATTTCTTATAAAATACGTAATTTTATAAATTATAGATTTAGTATAACATTTAATATTATATAACCTGGGACTATTGAATAGACTGTAACCGCAACGTGAAACCAACACGAAAACAAGCTATGTAATAAAAAGTTGGAACAATTGCTAAAAACCTCCAATATTTCATGGACAAGAGGATCATAGTTGTACGCAACAAAAATGGGGTTACTATTGTGCATCAAGGCTTATAAATACTTCAGATTTACGATGCTCTCAAATTTCTTCTTTAGGATTGCCAAATTTCCGAAATCCTGGTCAAATTTTTCATTGCATTGCATTTTATATAAACAAAACAATGTATCGTTACTTCTTTTACGGGAAACCAGATTACAAACTTACAAGAAACCCAGTATTCAGCTTGCCAACAAAATTAAGCCTAGCAATAAGATTTTTTCTATCTCTGCGACCCCTGTCCATTGCTCATGTTTCTTGGTACTTTTTGGAAACCAGGCTTGTGACTCTCACTCTTTCAAAGTGCATACGAACAACCAGCGGTAAGAACGGTTCGTTTTTCCAACACATATTTTCAAAACACACTGTTCGAATGGAATTCACTTGACAGCGAGATCCAAAATTCTACTTCAATCGCACAGTTTAAACAGAAATTGCTTTCAAAAATTCGACCAGTTAAGAAACCTACATATTGCGTATCTGATACTTTAGGTATAAGATTATTGACTAGGCTCCTTCTTCAGTTTAGTGCCCTAAATGAACACCGTTTCAGACATGCATTTAACTGCCTTACTCCAGTCTGTATCTGCGGTTTAGCCAAGGATGATAATGAGCATTTTCGCTGCACTGCCCTCATTATCACGCCCTTCGTTTAGATCTCTTTGGCCAGCTCTCGGATATCCCAGGAATTAATATTACTGGCCTTGATGATAATTCCCAATGCAATCTTCTTCTATATGGAAGCCCCCGTTGTACCATTATTGAAAATAGCATTATTCTGGAGTCAACCATAACCTTTATTAAAGGTACGGGTCGGTTTCACTAGAGATGAATGGAATTAAAACAGCAGCAGCCCTTAACCGTTCTCTCTTAAAGTGCCACTGAAATGAAAAATAAAAATATTTTGAAATCTTTTCTTTTTATCGCAATCCAGTAATTAGATATTGCTGCGTAACACTGTGGTGTTTATTTACTCATTATGAGTCGCAAATTGCCTTTTTTGGCACCTTGAATATGCGATAATCGTGCCTCTTTGTTCGACATTGATAACGCGGCCAGACAGGAACTCATGACGTAGTCTGGTGGGTATGATGTTAAGTATCACACAGCACGCTATTGAACTCAGTACTTTTCGCTTATGTTTTGAATATGGAAGGCCTGACGAAGGAGAGGAAAAGTGGGAAATATTGTTGTGCCGATGCCACGGAGGGGAGGGGGGGGGGCTTCTTCTTCTTCCATAGTATAGGTACCTGGATGTGCCGCGCTCAGACTTCTTTTTAAATATTAATTAAAACAATTTTATTTGGACAATTAACAAAATAACTTTATGCTTCTAAAAATAAAGAGTTTTACGAATAAGTATCTTTTTGTTGAAATAATTTTTATAGTACTGTATGGTAGTTTTAAATACAGGGCCTTCGTACCCTGTGTAAACATTGTTATTATTTATTTATTCTAGTCTAGCCAAGGGTATGCTTTTTGACAATGTTAGTCTAGGCAAGGGTATAATTTTTTTGGCAATTTTCGTCCAGGAGAGGCCAAATTTTCTTACTTTGTGTCTAGGAACCCCAAATTTTTGCGATTTTGGTCTAGAGAAGGCGAAATGTTGGTGATTTGTGCATAGAAAACAGCAAATTATGGCCCTTTTGGTCTAGAAATTAGTCTAGCCAAGGGTATCATTTTCACAAAAATTGGTCTAGCCAACGGTACAATTTTGAAGATGCTCCCCCTATCCGAAATTTGGCCAAGAACCCCCCGGGGTCGGTGCCCCAAATGACACCAGTTGCATGAATAATAGTAACACTTTAAATGTATCAATGCACGTATTCCCACAAAATAAACAAGAGATATTGCCATCTGAAAATTTGTGGTGAATTAATAATATGCAGGAGCAAAACGTTTGAAAATCAAACTCAATTAAAATAAACGACCTTTGTCAAAAGGTGTGATCGTACATGTTTACCAGAATTAGAATTGTAAAGAAATAGTCAATACATTTAGATGAAAATTTTTCAACGTCAAATCAAATAAAGTGCATTGATAAACTCTTTTTAGAATGTCCGTTTAGCTCACAGGTAACTTGTCCAACATGATAAGATAAACTGCAACTTCAAGCATTTCTCTTTTTCTTAAGGTTCTGCATACAGATGGTGGACATTTCTGTTGAATGGAAATAGAATTTAGTTGGCAACCAATACACTCAAAACAAATGCAGGGAAACATCCATAAAAATTTTCTTTTGTGAGACTGTAATCTCACGATCACAACAGATTGTTTTCTCACAAAACATTTGATGATTAATGATTCTACCATATTATATCTTAAACTATAAGGGCTTTGTAATACATTCAATTTCATTTTTCTGACGAACGAACCGTTTCAGTGCTCACGCTCAGAGACAATACTTTACGTTTAGTTAGGAGCAGCCAGGACTAGAGCCTTCCTGTCATTGCCCAAAATTTTAGATTCATTTTGTTTTGGAATTCACACTCTTGGGCTATTAAATTCCTTGGTAGGGGAAGTGCTGGCCTTTTATCACAGAATGATTTAGCTAACGTCAATGTCGTCGCTTTTAAAATGTGGTTGTCAGGCAGTTTCAGGCACTCTCTTGCAGTTTCCAGGTTTGCTACGTTGCATTTTCCGCATTGGCACCTATTTGAAAGAATCAAACAACCTTGAGCCATTGGTAGCACAGATTTATGATCATAAAGGGCCATAAAGCGGCTCAAAATAATACGTCTTGGCTACTAGGCCTATAAAAGGCCTAGGAGTAGGAGACAACAACACAGCCAGTCTTCTGGTCTTATTAGGCCAACACTTCTAAATGACTCATACGCTGAGAACGAATCAAATATACAAAGAAAAGCGAGAATTATAATGAAAGAAAATAGTAAATTCATAATTCAACTTACCATACATCCGTTGAGTCCCTGCCTTCGAACCTTTCTTGCAGAGTATGAACAGGGATACCATCAAAATATCTGCTTCGTCATCGGGCCTAGGCATCCTCTTCACTGGATGATGCAAGAGGTTCGTCTTGATATAGCTCAAACGGCGTTGCTGCTTCTCCAAAATCGTCAAATTCGTTTTTATCTAACAACCAAAAGTTCTTCGTCACTATTCTCTGCACACATTAAGTCAGTAATATCGCTGCTATCCGACATTTTGCGAAAGGAACACATCAATCGTTTGTGGTTCGCCAGTTCGCCAGTGGTAAGAGTGGTATGAAATGAAATGAGCCCAGCTGACTACGTCACGCGTCATAGGCTCTTGTCGAACGACCTCCCACCAGAAACGCCCCGAAAATTCACTGTTCCGCACCCTCAATTGAAAAATTAATGCCATATTTGCAATCAGCGATGTCTATTCCTCCCTCATAGCACATAAGGCAAAATTAAATTTTTTCATTTCAGTGGCACTTTAATCAAACTTTTTTACCATGGACACTACATGTTCACGGAGACACATACCAAATTTGAAGACAAAGGCTTGGCTAGATTTTCCGCAATAACATTTTAAAGTTTGGTAGCCTACTCGACAACAAACACTAGAAAAAACTGGTCAATCGATTATCTGATAGGCAAATGCGAAAGAATCGGTGAAGCACTTGCAAGCATGTGTGAAAAATTTCAGCATTCTTTCGAGATCGAGACAGAGAATCAACCATTTTCCTTGCAAATTTGCTATTTGATATCTTGATTTAGTCCCAAAGTGAGGAGTTAAAATGCATAGAAATATGTTCAATCCACTTACCTTTTCGCAATTTCTGTCTTTCCCCTCCCCCTAGGGATCAAATAAAATACCTCATTGCTCATGCAAGATTTCAAAGGAAAGTGATAGATTTCCCGAAAGAATGCTAAACCATTTCATTCATGCTTGCAAGCGCTTCACCGATTCTTTCGCATTTGCCTATGGATAATCGATTGACCAGTTTTTCTAGTGTTTGTTCTCGAGTAGGCTACCAAACTTTAAAATTTTATTGCGGAAAATCTAACCAAGCTTTTTCCTTCAAATTTGGCATGTGTCTCCGTGAACATGTAGTGTCTGTGGTATAAAAGTTTGATTAAAATCTTTAGAATAGCGGAGTGGATGATGAAGTTCTTCTGAAACCTACAAAATATATTAAAATGACCAATCTTAAAAGCTGCGAAAGCAAACGATTGCGTTTAATATATCTTTCGATTACCAAGAATATGGGTTATGCTTTTTACAGAATTTCGATAGACCGATTGGTTCCGGAGTAATTAATAAATTTCTGGAGTGGGGGATTTCTGAAAACCGGCTTTACGTGCTCATCAGAGCGGAAAGCAGAGTTACCTTAACGTAGCTATAAATAATTATCTTAACAAGCAATTTTGTTGAAATATGTTAGCATGGCTGGTTATCCTTAAAACGTTTCTCACTTGTATTGTTCTCATTCAGAACAGTAAAATGTCAGATTGATTCCACATTAGAATAGATACCGGGTTACCAAGCAAAAGTGAAACTTTTCAAGAAATTTTCAAAAATTGACTATCAAGAAGAGACCTTAAACTTTATTACGGACAAAGTTAATGGGTGTGCGGGATTAAAGTAGGATTGCTGAGTGATAACTGCTAGGACATGTGCTGCTTGATTCTGTCTCCCATTCTTCGCGATGTGCGGCCTATGTAAATAGATAATTTACGATAGCACGACGGCAACTGCAACTGCAACGCAATTTTGCTTTTCTTTCAGAATGCCTCTCATTTTAAGTGGTCTTTTTAAGAAAAAGATTGTTCTGGGGCATTTACTGTTTCTGAAGAAGGAGCTTTTGATTTGGCCTTTGCCTTCTAATATGTAAAAGGTAGCGTATAGGAACAATACTTTATTTGCAAGATACAAGATGACGTTCAGGTTGGCGTGACCGTCCTGGTTTCGTAAACTCTCGTATCGCCTCGCAAGAGCACATGTATTCGTAGTTTTACCTTTTCCATTGACTATGGGAAAACTTGAGTGGATTGGCATTTAATATTAAACTGTATAAATTACACAGGCAGTCCCGTTGAGATGAATGAAATATGACAAAGGTACTTCTTGCATATGACTCAAAGGAAACCTTCATTGTATCATATTCTGTGGCCAAATATGCGTTAGTCACAATTAATTCCTGATGAGAAAACGAACCCTTTCTGCCTACGAAATATTATTTTTCTTTTTTCTACTTCTCTGTTAAGCAGATTGTATAACACATCCCAAACTTGTTTATTTAATTTGGTATAGGTACAAATCCAACGAGAGATATTCCTGGCCAGAGAAATATTGGCATCGCTATGAATGTACCTGGCTTATCGACAACAGCATCAACAAGTGAACAGCGAAACACAAATGTAAGTCATTGACACAGAATCAATTAGATATTACCGAACCAGACAATTAAGTCTGAGATTATTCTTGTATGCAGGTCAAACCAATGTAACGTGAATTTATTGAAATCGTTTTATCTATGTACCTTTTAAGGTTACGGTAAACGTTTGTAGCACAAGATTGGGTTTTCTCTCCCCGAAAGCCAAACTATTAGCGGAGTCTAGTTAAACTATACATCATTCGATTCGTAAGAATTCTTACCATATCAAAATAATTGGCAAAGATTGTAAAATGATATTTTCCGGGCAACTTTTTGCTTAAGAGAGCATACCTCCTTCAAAGCTATTTTGTACCCTTGCGTTTAACATAACAAAATCTAACTTATATCAACAGAAAGCGCACATCCTAAGCTACCAAACTGTGTATCAGATTCTTTAAATTCCTCCTTCCCTTGAAAATACACACTTTCATAAATTTGCAAATTTCTTCTCTGCCCCCACAGTTGTATTGGGCTATAAAAGGCGGACCAGAGGACATACCAAGATTCTGAGACAGAGTTTGCTTGCCTGAAGCCTGCTCTGGTAGTGTGCAAAATGTGGAGCCATTCCATTGGTTCCTTGGGTACATAATAGCTTTTTCGTACCTGTACCTAGTGGATTCGTAAGTCCTGAAAAAGGGAATTTTACTGATGCCACTTCAAATGTAAACATCAAGGTCAAATAAGCCACAATGTAATCCGGGTCAAGCAATTGGTGCTTAAAACGCAATTCATGTATTTAAGCACGCGCACGAGGAAACGTATAATTTACTCGCCTAATTTGTGTTTTTTGTGTGTCCAATCTTGCGTGAGCGGCCATGTTGTTTTTAATGACTGACCTTAACCGCCTGCGCATAGTGCTTCGCAGTGTACTGCGTTATCACAGGGGAACAAAGTGAAAAGCGAACTGAAGGAGAGAAAAGGAATGGGTAAGCAAAGAGGAGAATGGGGACAATAGACTCCATTGTTTTAGCAAGCCCACGTTTTCGTAGGACGTTTGGAACATTCTTACAGGGAACCAAAGTATCTCGATAGAGACTTCTAGCTTAGAAATCCGGGGGCTGCCTTTCAGCAAGCTCGACACTATCCAATATGGCTTCTTGCAGGAAAAAAAGAGTCATCCATTGGATTCAATGGAGATCAGTGAGGCAAATGACGCAATACCATCGATCTTTAATCTGTATCTTCCCCCGGTGGTAGTTTTGTTTGTTTGTCGTCTTATTTAATATCGATCATTTAATATCTAGCTTTATATATACAATAGTGTACATAATAAACTAATCTAAATCGATAATCTACGCTAACGAATCTAAATCTAAATTAATAAATAAATAAATAAATAACATATATATATATATATATATATTCTCATAAACTCCTTCTCAATATGTAATAAAAATAGATATAGATTCTCAAGAAAAACACATTCGGTTAAACGTTTCGGCGCAAGCCTTCATCAGTAATAACTTCTCAAAATTAAACGGAGCGTACATATAACCCAAAATACAATAACTTTTACAAAACAATAGCCTAAGACGGGTCCTACCTAATACAATGTGTGAATAAAAAATAACGGTTGCGGCAGGGGAAAAGATAAAAGAAAGCGCAGAAGTAAGAACTGCTGAAGTCGGCGGTGGTGTCTGTCTCACGGGAGAGAAGGACATGTGTCATAATAAACAAACAATAGATAGAGCAAAAAAACATATGAGAGAAGAAAACTATAAGAATAACAGAGTGTGTCCCTAACGAAAAGCCAAGCGCAAAAATGAAAACTACGAAACAACCAAAATTTTTGAACAAAATGAAATCTATGTATCAACCTGCCTAGTGTTTAAACCCTTAGGGGCAAAGCAATCCAGCCGATATTGCCAGAAGCTTTCCCGCATCCTATCTCCCCCCGTTAGCCTATCAATAATCTTAACACTAATATCCTTCAGAAACCCGTGGTGGCCTTCTTCAGTAAAATGCCTGAAGAATTCCACCTGGGGTACTGAGGCCCCCGAATTAAACTTACGACTGCACGCCTTGTAATTGTTAAACCTAAGCCTAAAAGGCGTGCAGGTGCTACCAACATATTGTACACCACAAACCATACATTCCAACAAGTACACAACATTTGACGAGTCACAGTTAAACGAATAGTTTATCCTATATTCCCGGCTATCTATGTTAGAATGAAAATGTTCACTATTACTCATCACATTACACACTTGACAACGAGATTTACCACAACGAGAACATCCCTTCTTAGCAGTCCCCCCATTTCCCTCACTACTCAGCCTAGCCCTAACAAGTATGTCCTTAAGGTTCTTACATCTCCTAAATGCTATTAAAGGTGGCTCAGGAAACACCCCCCTATGCTCCTCCGAGTTTGCGAGCATAGAATGGAGTCTCCTGGCAACCTTCCCCAAACTATTGAGTGCTGGATGGTATGTCGCAACTAGTGGGACCCTTCCCCCCCT
>REGM01000083.1:335535-362994 GCA_004194415.1 Aurelia aurita | reverse complement strand
GGCTCTTTTGTTTAAGGCATTTTTAAGAGCTAGTAGGCCCTCCTCGTGGCATATGTTCGTGTAGAGGGATCTTACATCCAAGGTTACGAGCAGTGCATTCTCGGGTATTCTACCTATATTTTTTATTTTGTTAAGTAAGTCTGTAGTGTCGCGGATATATGATCGTACTTTTTGCGCAAGGGGTTGTATGTAATGATCGACGTATTTAGATATTTTGGTTGTGTGGCAGTTTGTCGACGCCACAACTGGGCGGCCTGGATTATTCTTTTTATGAATTTTTGGTAGCAGATAAAATCTAGCCGGTTTAACTTCTTTAGGAACCTTTAAAATCTCCAATGCTTCAGCATCTATTTTATCCTGAGAATACATTTCATCCAATGAGTTGTTAATTATTCTTACGTAGCCCTGAAATGGGTCAAATGTTAATTTTCTATAGAACGCTGTGTTATTTAGTTGGTTGTTGGCTTCCGTGAGATATTCATCGATACCCCAGATAACGGTTGCCCCTCCTTTGTCGGCTCGCGTAATAACAATGTCCTCTCTTTCCGATAGATTCCTTAGCGCATTTGTTTCACCTTTTGTGAGGTTATTTGAGCGTAGTGCCTGTTTTTCGTGGCTATATATATATGTTTACACTGGCATATATATATATATGTTTACACTGTCTAAAGAAAAATTCAAATCTCTTATACATGCTGACAAGCATTGCATTTGCAGTTTGGGCCATCCTACTTTTTTATCATGTGTTTAAAACTATTTAAATTTTCGGCGGATTTTATTTCATTCGGCGGTCCATTCCATATTTGAGGGCCTAATGATCGAAGGCTATTAGAACCAAAGGTCACTTGATTTGGTCTGTAATGCTTTAAATCATTTGGGTTTCGTGATGAGTAAATAGAGGATTTTATTTTGAAAATGTCATTCATGAAAGATGGGTTAATATTTGTCAATGTCTTAAAAACCTCTATACAAAGAACTCTCAGACGAGAAGCATGCATAGTGCACCTTTCTGACTTCAAAAGTAAGTCGCTGTAAGAGGTACGGTGATCATTGTATAAAAATCTAAGGGCACGTTCTTGAATCTTTCCAATTTTTTTGCAAAGCCTTAGCTGATGAGAGTACCACACTAGAGGGCAATAATCAAAATTTGAATATACAAAACTTTGGACAAGGATTTTCCTTTCGTTAAAGCCAATAAATTGTTTGAGTCTTTTCAAAACATTGAGTTGTGGTGCAGCTTTTCTGCAAAGTTCAGAGATATGCTGTNTCTTGAATCTTTCCAATTTTTTTGCAAAGCCTTAGCTGATGAGAGTACCACACTAGAGGGCAATAATCAAAATTTGAATATACAAAACTTTGGACAAGGATTTTCCTTTCGTTAAAGCCAATAAATTGTTTGAGTCTTTTCAAAACATTGAGTTGTGGTGCAGCTTTTCTGCAAAGTTCAGAGATATGCTGTTCAAAATTTAGCTTATAATCTAGCTGAATACCTAGCAATTCGACCGTTTCTTCTGATTTGATCATTTTGCCTTGGATGTTAAAATTCTCTCCACTAGTATTTGTTTGATCCTTTCTAATGAGGAGTGCATGAAATTTTTCTTGATTGGCAATCGTCTGATTTTGTTTTAGCCAAGTCAAAGCAACTCCAGCTTCTTCTTCCAGTACCTCGATCAAATTTGATAGAGTCTTGGAAAAATAAGCTAGAGTGTTATCGTGAGCATAATAGTCCAGTCGCTACGGGGTCGATTTTCAGTGAACACTGGAAAAATTTGCGGGCAATTTAATTGTTGGTTTAAAACATACCTTATTCCTTGCTGATGATGATCTTAGTGGTTGGACGCCTTCCAGTTACTTCAGTGGATCATCCAACGCAAATTTAGTTAGCGTTGCTTTAGGCCCATCTTCTTCGAACGGCGCCATTTTGCTTTAAATTTCAGACTTCTCGAGCAGGTTGTGTTAAAGTCTGAATGTGCCTCCATTCCTCACTTTTTTTTTAATAAACTTCTTTTAATTCAATTTACTCAATTTAATGTGGAAAATAATCGTTTCAGTGTAATTTATAGGGGTTTAAGAACGATTAGGGGTAGGGGGCTACCGATAACCTTGGTCCTTGGTCCACTTCTTTTTCTTCTCTTTTTAAATGATCTTCCAAACTCTTCAAGTAAGCTATCTTTCTATCTATTTGCTGATGACACTAATATCTACTTTGAATCTGACAGTCTAAATAAACTACAAGAAGTAGTCGACAAGGAATTGAAGCATGTCAAAAAGTGGCTAGATGCAAATAAACTTGCATTAAATGTAGACAAAACAAACTCTATTATTTTCACTCCCCTCAAAATACATTGGATCAAATTGTTAACATAAAAATTGGCAAAGAACATGTCAAGCAGGCTAAATATGTCAAGTTTCTTGGTCTTCTGTTGGATGAAAACCTCAACTGGAAGTATCACTTGAGTGAACTATCCAAAAAGTTAGCACGAACTTGTGGAATATTCTTCAAAATAAGGCATTTATTACCTTCTAGTGTCTTAATTTACTTATATAATTCCTTATTTGCCTCTTTTCTTCAGTATGGAATCATTGTCTGGGGTCTTACCTATGACATCCATACTAAACCAATATGTCTTCTGCAAAAGAAAGTTGTTAGAGCGATTGCTTTCAAGAGTTTTACTTCGCCATCAACACCAATTTTTTCTGACTTGAAAATCCTTAAGTTGTATGATTTACTTGATTTAAAGTTGCTTACATTTGTTTATGAGTCTGTTAATAGAATATCTCCTTCTTGCTTTTACAATTTTTTTGAAATTTTATGAGATGTTCATCAATATGATACAAGGCAGGCTCGTAAGGGTGATATTTTTATGACACAAGAGAATACATTGCAATACGGCTTACGATCTGTTAGATACGCAGGTGCTAAATCCTGGAACAACATTCCCTTCAACATTAAGCAATCTCCGTCAGCAATGAGTTTCCGTCGTAGATTAAAAATTCATCTGTTCTCTACTGAATATAAACCCTAGTTCTTTCGATAAGACAAATTGTCTCACATCAATCAATTTCTAATAATCTACTATTGATTTACTTTAGGTTTTTAAAATAGGGGGTGCTCTCTCCTCGATTAGTTTATCTACTGAGAGAGCCCCTCCTTTAAGAAATTCCTCTGCATACAAACCCTGGTTATTTCTGTTATCTATATACTTGTTGTTATTTGCTTTTGCCATCTTGTGTAATTTTGTTATTGTTATTTGTAGCTTAGTTAATTATTCATATGAAGGATGTATGTAGTGGAATTTTAAAATTAAAACTGAACTGAACTGATAAGTTCTCGAGAGATACGACACATATTGTTGTTGTCATCTGACATTACTTCCGCATGTGGACATGTTGCGAGGCCCACTTTGAATGGAAAATCAGCCTTCCAAAGGCAGCTAATGCAAAGGGCGACCCAATGCAGAGTTAAGATATCACTTAATTTCCATTTCTCCTCGATCGTTGCCCTCGTGGAAGAATAGTAAACAAAAAAAGGAACTTTCTTTTAAGCAAAAAATGTTGTTTCATCAGACAAAATCGTGCCTTCAACTAACACACTAAAATACGATACTGGTGTAAATGGGGCATCTGGAAATGCGACAGTGGCAAGAGTTGAACATCCCTGTGTTGGTAGAAGACTAGAAAGGGGCATGGCCGACAAATCAGGGACAAAACCTACTAGCTACGCCCAACTCTGAGGTTTCCATACTCAATGGCAAGATAACCTACAACTCTATACTCAATAGAGTTTCCTACACTCTATACTTAATAGAGTATACCATGCTCAATATGGTACGAGTTCAAACAACCTAAAACCTTATGCTACCATACTCAATGGTTAGCGAAAAAAAGATAAGGAGGCTTGTGTGTACACTTAGAGTAGGGGAAGTGTCGGCCATGCCTATCCTAGCTCTTATTTTGAGAGCACAGCGCTCACATACTGTTTTAGAGTATTTGACAAGTCCGAAATTTATGTAGGGTTCGATGTCGAATGGTATTGAGAGTATTTGGGATACACTCAGCGCCGTGGAGTCGCATTTCGGGTATAAAAATTCTAAATTCAAAAACTTTAATTACGCAATACTCTACTGAGTGACAAAAGCACATGAACAACAAAACTAAACGAAGTATATACGAAGGATAAATGAAGTCCAGATTATGCACTATCGGTGGATTACCTTTGAACTATGAAAGGGAGGGGTGGGAGGGGTTTTTTTTCTTTTGGCATTTTGAAAATTGTTGTGCACTCTGGCCTCGCGCTCTGGTTTTATGGGGTTTTTAGCTACGCCCTTGAGGTTAATAGTGATTGGCTTATATTTCTCAATTTCATGTAATAGCTTTGTATTCTATTGTTGTATTATTACTGCAACGGTCGTGATTGAATGAAGGTAATAAAGGGGGGTTTCATAACATTTATGTATAGTTCTGGCTCCTTACCGTGGGAGATTCATAGATCAAAGACTGCCTATCATTCCTTCATTAGATGGCCTGAAAGGGTATATGGGGCATTGCCAACTTGCCCCCAAACCCCCCAACATGGGGGACTTCCGTAACCATCTATATGATCATAGCTACCAAAACCCCCTGTTTGTCCCCCGAAAACAACCGAAAAAACCCGAAAAAACCCCAGAAAACCTCTTTAATGCGCACTTGTAAATTGCATGTGATCACAGTGTCTAACGAAAAGCATTTTCATGAAAAAAAATTATTCATCATGTGGCACCACTCACCCCCATACCCCTATACCCAAACATACCCCTATCCTCCCCACACTACCCCCTCACCTCAATAACACAAAGGAGCCTATCAGCTAAAAGCATACATACAAACTATACATCCTATACATACTTTACATACTCTACAATACAATACAATACAATACAATACAATACAATACTATACCATACCATACCATACCATACCATACCATACCATACCATACCATACCATACCATACCATACAATACCATACCATACCATACCATACCATACCATACCATACCATACCATACCATACCATACCATACCATACCATACCATACCATCCCATACCATACCATACCATACCATACCATACCATACCATACCATACCATACCATACCATACCATACCATACCATACCATACCATACCATACCATACCATACCATACCATACCATACCATACCATACCATACCATACTATACTATACTATACTATACTATACTATACTATACAATACTATACTATACTATACTATACTATACTAAACATTGCAAACATTTCTATAACATAGTTTTTCTTATTATTCTTTTTATGTGAAACGCGAGGGCAAAGAGCATTGCCCAGCGAAATCCCTATTCTACGAATTTTGCGATATTGCCCCCCTTTCCAAAACTCTGCAGTCATGCGATCGATAACAGTCTGAATAAAATACCGTGCAAAAGTTTGCTAAGTTTTTGATTGATCTTAGAACTTATCTCGTTGTCTGGAACTGCGCTGTCCTCCTCCGCTGCTGGGGTTACATGATATGCTATTGGGTCACGTAGAATTATCAATTAACCACATTCATATGTTGATATGAATAAAAATCTAATCACCAAAAAATTAAGAAACTCAAGAACTGGAAACCATGATAATTGAGAAACTATTTTCATTTTGTCCAGGAAATCAAAATCATATCTTCGCTTGTTTTTTATACTGGGTATTTCTTGAAATGTGTACTGGGAATACCTTGGTATTTCTTGAGTAACTTTTAGAAAGAGGGACAATTTCACAAAATTCGCCTTGAAGTGCACAGGACACCCCTGTTGATGTACGTTGTTGCCCTCATTTTGCTGGCCGTTATTGGCGTTGTTTTAAAATTCCACGATCGAAGTCTCATAGACAAACCCCTAACGCCGGCAATTTTTCCGCTAGGGGAGGGACCAAAAACAAGGCCATCAAGAGCCTGCGAAATCGAGGGTTGTATCCTGTTACGAAAAAGTGCAATGAATTCATCTGCAAGTTGGGGAGTCAAGGGACAGTTGAACACCTTTGCGCAAACCAAAATTAGCTAACAATATTATGTTAGCGCAGAACATGCAAGTTTGATTTTTGTATGTAAGATATCAATAAAACGTAGGTTGATTTATCGATGGACCCTTTTGAAGGTTTACCCCCTCCGTACATACTGTTGATGTTGAACTAAATACAAATCAAGAGAATAGTGATCTTTGTTCAAAGACTGTTAGCCAAATCTTCAAGAAATTAGCTGTGGCAGAAATTCCTGTTAAGTTATGCTTTGGAGAAGCTGCACTGCCAAATTCTTTTGCTTGGACTGAGGAAGAGAAAATTGAATAAATTGTTCCTGCTCTCAAGTTTCTTAACGCTTTGGTGTAGTAATTTCCTTTGTGGTATTTTTAATTCGGTTGGGGGTTGGCAATTCCCCATTTTCTTAAGTTCGTCACCTATTTATTATTTGTCTCCTCGATGCAACTCTGCTTTGGGTCGCCAGTTGCATTTGCTGCCTTTTGAAGGCTGATTTTCCTTTCAAAAGTGAGCCTAGAAACATGTGCACATGCGGAAGTAATGTCTGATGACAACAACAATATGTGTCATATCTCTTGAGAACTTATCGGTAGCCCCCTGCCCCTAATCGTGCTCAAACCCCTATAAATTACACTAAAACAATTATTTTCCGCATTAAATTGAGTAAATTGAATTAAAAGAAGTTTATTTACAAAAATTTGAGGAGTCGAGGCACATTTAGATTTTAACACAACCTGCTCGAGAAGTCTGACATTTAAAACAAAATGGCGCCGTTCGAAGAAGATGGGCCTAAAGCAACGCTGACTAAATTTGCATTGGATGAGCCACTGAAGTAACTGGAAGGCGTCCAACCACTAAAATTATCATCAGGAAGGTATAAGGTTTGTTTTAAACCAAAAATTAAATTGCCCGCAAATTTTTCCAGTGTGAATCCCCGTAGCGACTTGACTATAATTACGTAATGTTGCTCTGTTGATGAACAAAAACAGGTCGTTTATGTAAACATTGAAAAGAATAGGACCCAAAACAGAGCCTTGATGTACCCCTGATAAAATAGTTTGGAAAGAGCTATACGTATTATTGATTCTAACAGACTGTTTCCGCCGTTTCAGGTAAGAGTAGATAAGGACCAGAGCACTTTCATCCAAACCATAGGCATGTAATTTGGGCTATAAGTAAATCGTGTGGAATACAATCGAAAGCTTTCGATAAATCCATTACGATAGCCCCTGCAATATTATCATTATCGAGTTTAACCCTCCATTCTTCGATCATTCTTATCAAGACATGTAGTGTGCCATATGCTTTTCTATAGGCAGTGATGAAAAGTGAAAGGGTTTCATCTAAGTTTGGGATAAGCTGGTTTTTCAACATCTTTTAACGATTAGCCTCCCCTTTATCTAAAGGACATACCGCAGCTCGTTTCCATTATTTCGGAACCTATAGTTGCGTATGCTGCTGTTAATGGCATCTGTTAAAGTGACTGTAAGCTCGTCTGCAGCCAACAGCACAAGTTTTGGTGGTATTTGATCTTCACCCGTTGATTTCCTACCGTCCAAAGACCTTAGTTGTTCCCTAACTTGACAAACTTGTACCTCGTGAAAGGAAAATGAATTGAAATTGTTTTCAGGATTTTGAATGATAGCTAAAATACTTGGATGGTTTTTGTATTTTTGAAGAATCAGCCTAATGATTTGCCGATCATCATCAGTTGCAACCGTATCTGCTATGTTGCAAGGTTTTACACCGCTAGACTTTTCTACAATGTTGATGTAATGATCGTTAAAGATTTCGGTTAGTTGTTGGTCGTCAGTTACGATTTCATTATTTTTAACTAAGGAAATATCACTACCAGCTAAGCCTCCTTTGTTAGAGAGAAAAGGTTTAACAAGATTCCAGAAAGCTCGATTCGATACAAGTCCATTTTCTGTTGCTTGTTTGAAATGCTGTTTAATTGCCTTTTTTCTCAAGGAAACACATTTATTTCTTTGTCGTTTAAACTTTAGTTCATTTTCTTTTGTAGGATTTTTGTTGTATCCTTTCTTTAGCCTCGTTCTGGTATAAATTCCCTTTTTTAATTCCCTAGTCACTATTTCCTCGTAGCACTTTTGTTTTTAGGGGGCATGTTTGTCAGCCAATTTTCGAAAAGTGCAGACAAGATTATTGTAAGCTTGCTCAGGATCGTCAGGAGCCCCAAATTTTGCCAGCTTCACATCTGACAAGAAATTTTCGGCGTCAAACTTTTTGTAGCTGCGATACTTGATTATCTTAAGCTTAAGTCTAGGGAGATGAGACTTCATAACCGTTATGACAAGACTGTCACTTAAGCCAGTTACAAACACGGAAGTTTTTTGAAAGCATCTCGGCCGATTTGTAAGGATGACATCAATGGAAGAACTACTGTTCTTAGTAAAACATGTTTTAGCAGTCACTAGATTTGAGGCTCTGACAAAACTTATAAAACGGTTAGACGCAGAAGGTAAGGAAATTATTCTTGTTGGTGATACAAATTCTGATTACAAAAAGCCAAGGGACTGCAACACAAGGAAGCTAAAACTAGTTTATTCAGAATTTCAGTTTGAACAGCTGATCACCGACTTTACAAGAGTAGCTACTGCAACGAGCTCTAATGGAGAGACTAGTACCACTAAAGCAATAATTGATCATCTCTCCACGAACAGACCAAATTTTATTTCCAACTCTGGTATCATAAAAGTTGGCATGACAGATCATTACATGATCTTTGGCGTCAGAAAACTTAACGCAAAACTCCAGGTCACAAGGAAGCAGATTAAGACTGAATTTCGCAGTATGAGAAATTATGATCGAGAAGCTTTTCTGTTTGATCTACAAAGTGTTGACTGGGAAATGGCTACGTCCACCGCCTGGGATGATCCGAATGTAATGGCAAATAATTTTTACGATCTTTTTCACTCAATCTTAGATGTGCATGCACCGTTAAAAACACGAAAAAACATAACGAGGCATGCACCCTCTCCCTGGATAACTCCCCATATCAAGAACTTGATACGCGAGAGAGACCGGGCTAAGAAAAGAGCTGAAAAAGACCGTTCAATATGGCCTGAGTACAAACGCCTAAGAAACAGGGTGACCAGTGAACTCCGAAGAGCTGTCGAGGACTACTATAGAAACTTGATAGATGAGAATTCCAATAACCCCAAGGAGATGTGGAAAACGATTAACAAAGTCTTGAACAAAAATCAGTGTTCCACGACTCCCAGATCCGTTATGTACGAGGGTCAAGTAGTTGAGAAGCAAAAGGAAATTGCGGAAGCGTTCAACAACCACTTTACTACCATAGGCCCAAAACTCGCGGAAAAAATTGAAACTAAAGAATCCGATGACCCACTAAAATATCTAATTGATGAAGGACCATCCACGGATTGTTTCGAATTTCAGCCGGTTGATCCAAACACTATAGAAAAAGAAATCAAAAAGCTGAAATGCTCCAAATCCGCGGGCTATGATAAAGTTTCTGTAAAGTTAGTAAAAGATGCAGCTGGAATTTTATGTAAGCCGCTAGGCGCCATATTCAACCCTTCATTTGAAATGGGTATTTTTCCAGATTTATGGAAAGTAGCTAAAGTGACCTCTATTTTCAAGTCAGGTTCGAAAAACGACATGAATAATTACAGGCCTATATCCGTGTTATCTGTATTCTCGAGACTGCTAGAAAAACATGGCCATGATCAAGTCTCTAATTATTTGAAGGAGCACAAGAAGTTTTCAAAATGTCAACACGCATTTTTAAAGATGCATAGCACTTTGACCTCATTCCTTAATGTAACAGATTCATGGTTCTCCAATATTGACAAACGCAAAATTAACATAAGTGTGTTTCTCGACCTTAAAAAGGCATTCGATACCGTGGACCACGGAATTCTCCTGTCAAAGCTAACAAAATACGGGGTAGTGGGGACACCTCTTCGGTGGTTCACATCGTACTTAACTGACAGAAAACAATACTGTCAAATAAACGGCCACAAGTCTAGCCTAAAAACTGTTCTCTGCGGTATTCCACAGGGCTCGTGCTTGGGGCCTCTCCTCTTCATCCTGTATGTTAATGACTTTGAGCAGTGCCTCAAAAAATGCACCTCAAACATGTACGCAGATGACACCAGTGTAACTTGCTCTGCTGAAGATGTTGATGAACTCTGCAATGATTTAAAAACTGAGGTTGACAATATTGCAGAATGGTTACGACAGAACAAGCTTAGTTTGAACACTGATAAAACAGAATATATGGTTGTTGGTCACAAGCGACAAACTAACCGTATCCTTAGACCAATAGAGGTAATAATAAATGGAGGACCAATTAAACGGGTCCAAAAAGTCAAGTACCTAGGAGTTACCGTAGACGAAAACCTAACATGGAATGAGCAATATAAAAAGCTTAAGGGTAAGATTAAAAGTGCCCTCTCGTCCCTGCAGAAACTAAAAAACATACTCCCGCAATCAAAATTGAATCAGGTGTATAAAGCACTGCTTGAGAGTCACCTAAGATACTGTGATGAACTATGGGGCAGTTTGTCGAACACAAAGCTTGATCATCTGCAGCGTCTACAAAATAGAGCACGAACGCTAATAGAGGGCTCCAGACTAAAGGATGGATGGAGCTGTAATTGGCTTTCAGTCTCAAACTTAATACAATTTGACCGGGCAGTAATGATCTACAAAATAATGAATGGCCACTGCCCTGACAACCTACGCGGAAGACTTATCACCAGATCTCAAATATCTAACTACCCAACAAGAAATCAGTTAGATCTAGACATCCCAAGGCAGAACCTAGAATTCTCCAAAAGAAGTTTTTTCTTTTCTGGTGCGAAAACGTGGAACGAAATCCCATTATAAATTAGAATGAGCCCCACGATTACCACTTTCAAAAGGAAACTGAAGGAATTCCTGCAAAATTAGCATCCTTCCCGAAGCACGATCCCTAGGAAGACCAGCAAATCTTTAAGGTTTTAATTTGTACATATATGTATATTTATAGCGATTATTTTTCTTTAGTTTATTTAAAATAGCTGATAGGGTTTTTGTGTTAAAATATGATTAAATAAAATAAAAAATAAAAATAACAAATCTATTTCATTGGTAAAAACACTACATCAAACTTTAAGTTCAAGCTTATGGTTTACGAAAATCGATACCATAAATTTATTAGACTCAAGTCACCACCGCAGAGGCGCTTTGCAAGTGGCCCGTTTTTTCTGATACACCCAGTATGACAATGACTTATTGTTTATTTGATACAGTATTGCATTTTATTAAAATTCAAATAGGTGATAGTCTTTTATCATGTGTAATTTAAGAGCAATTAGAAGAAGTCTGCTTGGGGCCTTTTTTGCCCCCCCCCCCCATGTAGAATAGGGTAAACATCACTTCTTAATGTTAATGACTCGTGGCTTTCTAATGTACATAGGCATAAAACCAACGCAACTGCATTTATGGATCTCAAAAGAGCTTTCGACACGGTCAATCATGATATTCTTTTGGGGAAGTTGTCCGCGTATGGGATAGTTGGAGTACCTCATCACTGGTTTGACACATAGTATTTGACTGAAAGGTTGCAATACTGTCACATTAGTGGTCATAGGTCTAGCCAAAAATCTATGAAGTGTGGCATTCCCCATGGCTCTTGCCTTGGTTCCGTTCCTTTAATCCTATTGGTTTCGTGGTGGCGAAATTCTTCAAGTATTTTGAAGTCTTAAATTTGGAAGCAAACTAAAACAATTGCACAAAATTATTATCAGGTCTATCTTTCAACTATCTATTCGAGTTTTTTAACGAGGTTGATTATGCCAAAAAGGAATCTTATGCTCATGGACGAATTAAAAGTTTGTGAAAAATTAAGGCAAGATTCGCTTTGTGTTTTGAAACTTTTAGCTCAAACAAAAATTGGAGCGTTGATTTAAGTGAACAAAAAAAAAGGAACTCTAAAGATTAGTAGCAAAACAAAATTAGCTGATTTCTCAAACGTCGAAAATTTTTCTGCCTCACTCAGTATATCCCTAAGCAAAATTCACCGATTCCAAGACACAGCTATGCTTGCTAAGCCATTAAAATGCACACTACTGGTTTTGTTTATTCCTACATTTTAATTTAATTAAAATTGCATCTGTCTTCACAGGAACCATGTTCAAGTATCCTGATGGGGAAAGACAGGGCGCATTTGATAGTCAAGAGTGAGCCCAGTGACAAGTCAAGTACAGTCGCATCCCTCCCGTCAAGAGAGGAAACTGCAGCGATAGCACATAATCAAAAGTTCCCAAATCTTCTGAAACGAAAGAGAGATGGAGATGATGATGACTATGATGAAAATTGAAGAAAAGTATTACTGTTAGCGGATATTGTAGGGAGCAGTAAATGCACATATATCTTGTATAACCTTTTGTTCAGTTCCAAGCATTACGGGCATATCAATACGGGCATAGCAATAAGGGATCCCACAGATTGTGTTGCTTGTACCTGAGGAATTAGACTTGCCCAAGTCGTCTTTAAAGAAATGAAAGGACGACTTGTGCTGGACAGCCCACAGCTGCACTCCGGATGAGTTTTTGACCCGACAGTGGCATTTTTGATCTTGACTTTTTTTACCATATGTAATGAAGATTTTGAATTGCTTGGGGTAGGATCCCATTACAAACATCCGTTCAAGTGAGGTCACACCCGTCTCTCGAATAAATCGTGAGGACCTGTTCGTAACAAGTCGTCCTGCCCTCTTCTTGCAAGGCGACTTGTGCAAGGTCATGAATGGACCCTCATTGTTTTAGGCTGCAGGTGTCACTGAATAGTTGGGCATTTATGGTTCCTTTGATCATAATGAAATAGAAGGGCAAAACCCCTCAAGGTTTGCAATGTTTAGTATGACTAAAAGCCATGATACATCTACTATCACAGAGGTTTTGCCCGCAGTTCCAAAACATTTGAAAACGGGACGAAAAGCAACTTTTGCGCGACTTTGGATAATTTAGAGAAATAGGCCAACACAAATAATAGACCTTTTTACTTGCTAGAAGAGGGGCTTGGATCGAGCGTCCAAATCTGGTAAAGTGTGATAAGAAAACAAAAGCACGACCCCCGGTTCTAAGTAGAAACACTGCTAGCTGTGGCACGAAGTTGCTTCGAATCTCAGAACACTTTTGAGCCAGTTAATCATAGTAAACTTGGCTCAAATTGAGTTACGAATGTTACAGTTTATACACAGGCAAGTTTGATTCGCCTTCTGGCCTTTTTATGTTTGAAGAATGAAAACATTATGGAGGGGTTTTTGCTCAACCGGAAGGAATACACCTACCTACCTATATACCTATATACCTACCTACCTATAGACATAGGAATCAGGAATGTTGTAACAATAGGCATTATTTATGCACACAATCAAAACAATACATCAAGCATCTATAATATTTAGAGGCATTGTTGATATATACAATCGAAAAAATAACGAGATATTTGGGCTAACAATCAAATTTGGGGCAATTGCCAATTGATATTTCTTCATCAAGGTTAATTACTTGGTGCTCCTAACAAACTCTTGCTGTTAATGAAGTCATCAATGGATCTGGCAACTCATTAACAGTAATTTTTAAAATGTGATCTCTTTGATATTGGCAAACTTCCCTTACTGACTGAAATCTCAGCAATAAAATAAAAATTTAATGTCAACATTAGAACTGTAGTAATTCTGATAACAATCATGAAATCTAATCCTAGAGAGGTAGCAAAGTTCCCTTACTGACTGAAATCTCGATCCAATTTGGACGATCTAGCGATTCTGAGGTAGCAACGATGATGTCTCAATAAAATAAATAATTTCATGTCAGCATTATCTGCTGTCGCCGATCTTCTCCACATTTACTGTTTTAGAGCTGTAGTAATAGGACCACTACTATTATAGCCTTTTGAGCTTATGCTTAGAGAACTACAAGAAAGAACGAAACAAATGTCGGAAATTGGACATTTAAGCCTTAGCCTTGGTCTATTCAAGTGGGCCAAGGCGAGGCTAAGTGAGTTTAAGGGACGAATTTATGGGACGGAACATCTAGAGAATGCAAACGAGTTCTCTGCCAAAAGAACGCTAATTAGAGATCGCTGAGTTTTGGCACGCTTCAAATCAGAACACAGGAATACAAGGAAAGCCAGGCACAACAACAAAAACCTGCACGGGCATAGGGACACAGGGAGGAGCGGCCATAGGGACATAGTTATTAAAAACAGTCACTCAAATCAGAACACAGGGATACAAG
Source organism: Aurelia aurita (assembly GCA_004194415.1). Classification (NCBI taxonomy): domain Eukaryota; kingdom Metazoa; phylum Cnidaria; class Scyphozoa; order Semaeostomeae; family Ulmaridae; genus Aurelia; species Aurelia aurita. Next base: position 348,675 of record REGM01000083.1, on the reverse strand, counting down.
GAAAACCAGGCACAACAACAACAACCTTCACGGACATAGGGACACAGGGAGGAACGGGCATAGGGAACAGTGAGGAAAAACAGTTCTAGGAATAACTACCGCGTTTCTTAACGCCCATGCATAAAGCAAGCTGCAAGCATGATCTCATTCTTCAAACATGGCTAATGGGGGCCTTTAATTATGTTTGAAGAATGAAAACATTATGGAGGGGCTTTTGCTCAACCGGAAGGAATACACCTACCTACCTACCTATATACCTACATAGGAATCAGGAATGTTGTAACAATAGGCATTATTTGTGCACACAATCAAAACAATACATCAAGCATCTAAGATATTTAGAGGCATTGTTAATATATACAATCGAAACAATAACGAGATATTTGGGCTAACAATCAAATTTGGGGCAATTGCCAATTGATATTTCTTCATCAAGGTTAATTACTTGGTGCTCCTAACAAACTCTGGCTGTTAATGAAGTCATCAATGGATCTGGCAACTCATTAACAGTAATTTTCAAAATGTGATCTCTTTGATATTGGCAAAGTTCCCTTACTGACTGAAATCTCAGCAATAAAATAAATAATTTCATGTCAACATTATCTACTGTCGCCGATCTTCTCCACATTTACTGTTTTAGAACTGTAGTAATTCTGATAACAATCATGAAATCTAATCCTAGAGAGGTAGCAAAGTTCCCTTACTGACTGAAATCTCGATCCAATATGGACGATCTGGCGATTCTGAGGTAGCAACGATGATGTCTCAATAAAATAAATAATTTCATGTCAGCATTATCTGCTGTCGCCGATCTTCTCCACATTTACTGTTTTAGAGCTGTAGTAATAGGACCACTACTATTATAGCCTTTTGAGCTTATGCTTAGAGAACTACAAGAAAGAACGAAATCTTTAACAAATGTCGGAAATTGGACATTTAGGCCTTAGCCTTGGTCTATTCAAGTGGGCCAAGGCGGGGCTAAGTGAGTTTAAGGGACGAATTTATGGGACGGAACATCTAGAGAATGCAAACGAACTCTCTGCCAAAGGAACGCTAATTAGAGATCGCTGAGTTTTCGCACGCTTCAAATCAGAACACAGGAATACAAGGAAAGCCAGGCACAACAACAACGACCTGCACGGGCATAGGGACACAGGGAGGAACGGGCATAGGGACATAGTTATTAAAAACAGTCACTCAAATCAGAACACAGGGATACAAGGAAAACCAGGCACAACAACAACAACCTTCACGGGCATAGGGACACAGGGAGGAACGGGCATAGGGAACAGTGAGGAAAAACAGTTGTAGGAATAACTACCGCGTTTCTTAACGCCCATGCATAAAGCAAGCTGCAAGCATGATCTCATTCTTCAAACATGGCTAATGGGGGCCTTTAATTATGTTTGAAGAATGAAAACATTATGGAGGGGCTTTTGCTCAACCGGAAGGAATACACCTACCTACCTACCTACCTACCTACCTACCTACCTACCTACCTACCTATAGACATAGGAATCAGGAATGTTGTAACAATAGGCATTATTTATGCACACAATCGAAACAATAAACGAAGCATTTGAGATGTTTATAGACATTGTTAATGTAAACAATTAAAACAATTGAGAGAAATTTGAGGTATTTGCCAATTGATATTTCTTCATCAAGGTTAATTACTTGGTGCTCCTAACAAACTCTGGCTGTTAATGAAGTCATCAATGGATCTGGCAACTCATTAACAGTAATTTTCAAAATGTGATCTCTTTGATATTGGCAATGTTCCCTTACTGACTGAAATCTCAGCAATAAAATAAATAATTTCATGTCAACATTATCTACTGTCGCTGATCTTCTCCACATTTACTGTTTTAGAACTGTAGTAATTCTGATAACAATCATGAAATCTAATCCTAGAGAGGTAGCAAAGTTCCCTTACTGACTGAAATCTTGATCCAATATGGACGATCTGGCGATTCTGAGGTAGCAACGATGATGTCTCAATAAAATAAATAATTTCATGTCAGCATTATCTGCTGTCGCCGATCTTCTCGACATTTACTGTTTTAGAACGGTAGTTATTCTGATAACAATCAGGACATCTATTCCTCATAAATTGAAAAGTTTCACTTCCAAGTAAGCTCAATGGAATGAATGTTTTAGAACGACATAAAGCATGGGCGTTAAGAAACGCGGTAGTTATTCCTACAAAATTTGTTTCCTCCATGTGTTCCTATGCCCGTGAAGGTTGTTGTTGTTCACAGTCACTCAAATCAGAACACAGAAATACAAGGAAAGCCAGGCACAACAACAACGACCTGCACGGGCATAGGGACACAGGGAGGAACAGGCATAGGGACACAGTTATTAAAAACAGTCACTCAAATCAGAACACATGGATACAAGGAAAATCAGGCACAACAACATCAACCTTCACGGGCATCGGGACACAGGTAGGAACGGGCATAGGGAACAGTATTAGGAAAAACAGTTGTAGGAATAACTACCGCGTTTCTTAACGCCCATGCATAAAGCAAGCTGCAAGCATGATCTCATTCTTCAAACATGGCTAATTGGGGCCTTTAATTCTAGTTGTTTTCGTTCACTGTTAGCTGATTTTGTTATGCAACAGTCTAGGCCCATATTTAGTCAAAACACAGCGATCTCTCAGCAAATCTTTCCACCGTTTAAGTATTTTGAGGCCTTCGCCTGATTTGTTGTGCCCAAATTCTTTTGATAGGTGTATTCAGGTGTATGTGTTTTCTCCTCTACGTTTTATAATTTTATCAATAATAATATCAAAATAAAGTTTCTTTTCATTTGAATACGACGGTTGAAAACAGCAAACTTCGGATCGCTAACTCGCAAAATGAAACCCTTGCATGCTCGCACTTTTGTTTTGCAGCTGTTACAAAGCAAAATCAGCTAACAATGAACGAAAACAACGAGAAAATAGGCCAGAAGGCAAATAAAACTTACCTGTGTTCGTAACTCAAGTTGAGTAAAGTTATCGTTGATACAGCTAGCAGTGTTTCCACTGAGAAAGGGGGTCATGCTTTTGTTTTCCTTCACAAAATTTACCAGATTTGGACGCTCGATCCAAGCCTCTTTTCTGGCAAGTAAAAAGGTCTATTGCTAGAAATTGGGCAGTAGTGCCGCCGCTCGGATTGCTAGCACGAACATACAACAACAACTTTAACATCGTTGATTGGACTGAAAATAATTTATTTTTTCCGCCCAACACGAAGTGTCCGACCCAATCACCACCTGAGAGATCATGGCAGAAAGTGGATAGCAGAAGGATAGACGCAAAAATTGTGCTCTTAGAGGGCCGAGCACTATACCAGGGCTTTTTCACTTCAACTATTCTGGCTCTCTGGCCTTTCAACTTTTTAGCTCTCACCCACCAGGTGACCAAGCTATTTCTTTTTTTCAACTTTTTTGGCTCTCACCCACCAGGTGACCAAGCTTGTTCGTGTTTTAAACTTGTTTGGCTCTCGCCCCCTAGGTGACCAAGTTCTTCAACTTTTTAGCTCTCACCCACCAGGTGATCAAGCGTTCTTTTTATGTTTTTAGCTATCACCCACCAGGTGTCCTAGCCTGCGTTACAGACATTAACGAGGGGCGGTTATGGTCTGTGTGATGGACTCACATTTGTTGTCCCAACGACTTCAGCATAAATTAGCCCTAATCCGACCGGGGGGGGGGGTGTTTTCCACCCCCTGTCAGTTTTTTGAAGAGCATTTATTAACGGCATGAGCTATGACTCTCCAACTTTCTGACAATTACTAATGATCTATTAGCTACATTTTGACAATAAAATTGTTTAACAATGGGAGTCACGTGACAGATACCACTACCATATTTGGAAGATGGTATTAAAGAAATCAATGTTTTTGATATTTTTACAACCAGAATTAGTATCAAATTTTGACTATTATACCTTAAAAGAATCAGCAGATAAAGAGCTTTCGTTTGTTATCAAGAACAATGGGATTTGCTGGCATCAGCATTTTTAAATAATGACGTCACATGTGCTGCCATTTTGGGTCAATTTTGCAAAATTTAAAGCTTTTTCCAGCGGAAGTTGTAGAAAATGCATACATTGCGTTTTGCATTACATTTAAAGTATTTTGAGCAAGTTATTATCAATTTTTGGTCGAAAAACCCACTTCTTGGTTGTGACGTCATCAATATTTGTCATTTTCTTGCAAAATAACTGTCTAAAAACACCCTTAGGTATCATTTTTGAATTAGGAATGAATAATACGGCAAATGAGATGGAAATTAGCGAATTGTATGATATTTTTTCCGTTTTTAGTACGAATTACTTGGGGAAACATATATTTTGACACTTTTCAACATTATGACGTCATAGTGACATCATCTAATGAGGTGGCCACACCCAAAGCTGCCAATCAGCTAACAATGGTTGGTTCTACGCCCTAGCCAAGTTTGACTGAATTCCCATTAGCCTAAGGCGATTTATAGAGGAGATTATATAGACCCCCTCCCCGCGGCTATGTTAGTTCAAAAGATGCCCGGTAGGATTTTGGTTAAACAAACAAAAGCTAGACAAGCCAATATCATTATTTGAATAACAGATTTTACAGGATCTCTTTGAAACTGGGACAACAAAAGTGAGTCCATCACACAGACCACAACTCCCCCTCATTATGGTCCGTGATGCAGGCTACAGGTGACCAAGCTTTATTTTTTTTTAGCTCTCACCCACCACGTGACCAAGCTTTCTTCTTATGTTTTCTAGCTCTCATCCACCAGGTGACCAAGCTTTCTTTTTAGGTTTTTTATTTCTCACCCACCAGGTGACCAAACTCTTTTTTATTTTAACTCCTTTTTTCTCTAGCTTACACCAACTAACTTTTATGTTCTTCGTTTTATTTGTTTTTCGTTTCCTTTTTCTAGTTATACGTTTTTCATTTTTGTTTTCTGTTATTTGTTTTCGTTTACTGGCCCAGGCCCTGAGACTTGATGTGAGCCTTATTAATTTTATGAGACAAAAGGATTAGGACTGATTACTTTTAAAAAAGAACAAGGAACATACCGAAGCACGATAATGACTTTAAGTCGTATCAAAAGAGACGAAAGAGTTCATTTTATTTTTGACGATTTTAGTATGCCACAAAACCATGAAGAGAAAATAAAATCCTGTTCTCAAAAATTTTTAGAGCAAAACATCGGATAAATGAGTAGCTTTAAATGGAATCCTTTTTTAAAACCCAAGAAAAGAGGAGGGAATAATTTTGAATGTACATAAAGCGCTGAGGGAGAGTAACCTTCTCCGTTACTTGAAGAAATTGTCACGCCCTGCACGAAGAGGACAACTCCCCAAAATAGACTTTTTTTTAGTACTATAGGTTTCTAGGATCACTGACGATGTCTAGGAATTTGAAACAGAAAAAGAACAGGAGAATGTTTTTTTTTATATTCTCATAATAATTTACAAACAATAACAAAGATGTACATAACAATACCTACCACAGGGAGCATGGAAATACATAGCAACCCTGAAGCCATGTACAATTAACTTACTTACAAACATACATAAAGTACTTAATTGCATACGCAACATGGAGATAAAATGCATGAAGTGTCATCAAGGCCAAAACCCGACCCCGACAGGGAAGAAGCCACCCCGACAAACAGAAACGCCGAAAGAAACACCAAAACGACCAGCCCAAGGCCATCAGCCCAAGCCCAAGCCCGCCACTCCGATGCCCTGCACAGTGCCCCAATCCGCCAAAATGACCCCCGCCGAAACCGAACACCGGCCCCGATGGAACTTCATGAAAATGAAAATAGAACTTAAACACTACAATAAGGACATTGAAGCACCATTACAGGTTGCAGCAGTTAACTATTAGTAGCAGAAAATTATTCAAATCGTTGTGTTGCATATATGTATTTCAAAGTTGCCTTAAGAATTTCTGTATTAGAATCAGCGGACAACCTTTCATCACCATACAGTATTATTTTAAGTATTAGCGCGTTAGAAAGATTTGACGAACTATACTGTTGAAACGTTGCGTTTACACTATTGAGAAGATCTTTCCTGTATGCATCGTAAGAATGGCAGAGCAGTGTTCCGTGTCCTCAACACCGTCGTTTATTGGGCACAGTGGATTCGATGTCACTAAAATTGTGTCTGAATTTGTGCAGAATTAGCTTACTAAAACCAACGCGTAACTGCGTAAGTATTGCCAGACCTTTTGGGTCGTGAATGCTATATACTGGCTATATGGAGGACGAATAAGAGATAATAGCTTATTTTTGGAAACGCCGATTCTAGGTGATTCCCTTACTTCGTGGTCAAGCTTATTCCATTCAAGCAAACAACTAGGGTAAAAGCTTGCATTAATTGGTTCGTGCACTGATTTGGCCAATTGTAGCTTGATAACGAAGATCATCATCATCATCAATTTATTTTAAAGTAGGCTGAATAAAATTATGGCCGACTTAAAGCTAATTAAGGCCTACTAAATAAGAAATAAAATATTACAATAACAATTTTTGGAAATAAATGGTTAAAATGTTTTTCTTACACTATATACAAGATTATGTACACCTATCCTGTTAGAAACCCAACTTTGGGATATATACTTTGCAGAGCCTACAGTTGCATTTATCACCATTCCAACATTTGATTTGTTTTTTAAAGATGGGAAGAGTGTTTGCTTGTTTTATTTCTTGCGGTAAAAATTGCCACAGTTTATTTCCAAGGTAAGTTATCGACTCAAGTCCAAAGGACATGGTTCGTACCTTTGGGCGTCATTGTCATGCTTTAGATTGTAGCTAATGCTTCGCTCCATAAAAAAGCCTTCATGAATGGTGGATTTAAATTGCATTTTGTTTTATAGATTTCAGTCATAAGCAACTGTAGGTTTTTTACATGGATTGGCACCGATTTAGTCTGCTCCAAGAGAGAACCAAAATCATTTCCGTAATCTTTGTATGCAATTCGTAATGCCCTTTCGTGAACATGGTTTATTCTATGATCCAAAGTTCTATCAAAGAACATCCAAACTAGTGGACAGTAGCTAAAATGGGATAAAACAAACGCCCTCATTAACTGCTGTAGTTGGTCAGTGTCCATGTAACATGATATCCGAGCAAGAGCATGGAGTTTTTGGCCAGCCTTTTTACAAAGAGCCTTGACATGTTGTTTGAAGGAAAGTGATTGATCAAAAGTTATCCCAAGAAGCTTCTCTTCTGTAATTTCTTGAGAGAATGTGAGGACTGCCGGAGTGGTGGAATTGGTATTCTTGTATAGTCAGGAGTGAGATTATTGATAATTTTATAACAAAGAACGAGACGCCTACACCATCGTCGAAGGTTGAGTGATTCCCATCCAAGCTCGTCGTACAATTTCATACGAGATGTGCCGTTGCAAGCACCTGAAACTGCCAGTGCCGCAGAATATTGAATAGATTCCAGTTTTTCCATCTGGTTTGAAAGTGTGATGTTCTTACTAAATTCGCATACATTTCTTGGGGTATGATATATGACGTCACCATAATCCAAATGCGGTCAGACATTTAGTTTATAAAATTCGTTTAATGTTTGTCGCGGCAAGTACCGTGAAAGGAACCGTAAAATTCCTATTCCTTGTCTGGATTTAGAAATAGCTGCCTGAATGTGACTAGCAAATGACAGTCTTGAATCAAGAACAATCCCAAGGTGTTTGTGTTCGTCAACATTTAGGACAGGGGTATCATTAAATAGAATCGGTGGATGGTCTACACTAATTCTTTAACTTGAGCAGGTTACTACGACTGCTTTATTCGCTGGATCGGGATTAAAAGACATTCGCCACTTATGTGCCCAAGACCTAATGAGATTCATGCCATGATTCATGTCTAGCGCGGCTGCATCAGGATTGTGAACGACAGGGAAAAGTGATGTGCCATCAGCGAAGAGTTTAACATTACACCTCAGATTTTCAGTTGAATCATTTATGTACACGAGAAAGAAAAGAGGCCAAGGACTGAACCCTGAGACTGAGACTAAAAAATAGATCTGTAAAAACCAAAAATGATGCAGACTTCCAGAAATACCGCCAGCAGCGAAATTTAGTTGTAAAATTGAACAAGCGAGCAAAACGCGAATATTATGGGAATCTTGATATGAACTGTATTAAGGATAACAAAACGTTTTGGAAGAAACTTAAACCTTTGTTTTCAAATAGTATAGTCAATGAAAAAATTGTTGAAAAAATTTAATGAATATTTTGCTAATATAACGGACACGCTTAATATTCCGAAGTTCCCTACTCCCCAGGTAGAACTTACTGGGGACCCCGTTCTTGATGCTATACAAAAATATGCCAACCATCCTAGCATCGTTATGATCAAAAGCATGGCTCAGAACAATGGACTATTCGAATTCTCATCTGTTGATCCCACTCTTATTTTTAGTGAGATCAACAAAATGGATTCCTCCAAAAAGACAAGCGGTGTTGTACCCACCGATAAACTCAAATTAGCCTCAAGTGCTTGCTATAAGGAGATCACATATCATCTTAACAACGCTATCAGTACTAACACTTTCCCGGATATCCTTAAACTTGCTGACGTCTCTCCAATTTTTAAAATGGGTGAAACTTTCATCAGGGGCAATTTCCGACCAATAAGTGTGCTCTCTTCTCTCTCCAAGCTCTATGAAAGGGTGTTGTCACAACAAATGGTACCTTTCATGGTTCCAAATTTTTCAAATTTACTTTGTGCATTTCGAGAGAATCACAGCTCACAACACGCACTTTTAAGGCTTGTTGAACAGTGCCGAAAAAGTCTTGATAAAAAAGGAATAGTTGGAATGGTACTAATGGACCTCTCCAAAGCATTTGATTGTCTACCTCACGACCTCCTTATAGCGAAACTTGATGCATATGGTTTTGGGATATGTAGTCTTCGACTAATTTTTGACTACTTGACATCTCGGAAACAACGTGTCAGGATTAACTCTACATACAGTTCTTGGCTCGAAATCACATCAGGTGTACCACAAGGCTCAGTCCTTGGTCCTCTTCTATTCAACATCTACATCAACGATCTCACTTTTTTTATAGAGGACTCTCATCTATGCAACTTTGCTGATGATAATACTTTATATGCCTCTGATCTCAAACTAGAAAATGTAATTTCAAGCCTAGAAAATGACATGCATAATACCCTTGTCTGGTTCGAATCAAATATGATGGTTGCAAATCCATCCAAATTTCAGTTTATGTTTATGGGCTTGGGGCATGATTACAAACTATGCATGGAGATTGATGAGATGGTAATTACTACGGTTGAACAAGTCAAATTACTAGGCGTTATCATTGACTCCAAACTGAAATTTGATGACCATGTAAAATCTCTGTGTAATAAAACTAACAGAAATGTTAGTGCCCTCTCGAGGGCTGCTAAGGTTCTTGATCCACCTAAATGTAAATTGCTTTACAATTCTTTTATAATGTCGAACTTCAGGTATTGCCCCCTTATTTGGATGTTTTGTGGAAAAATTGCCAACAAAGAAATTAATAGGGTTCATAAACGAGCACTTCGCATCTTACTGAAAGATTATTATTCTTCATTTGATGAACTGCTCGAGAGGAACAAAGAAAAAACTGTTCATGTTCAGAATCTACAGAAACTTATGATTGAAGTATACAAATCACTCAATCATGAAAATCCTTCTTTCTTATGGGATTTATTCTCAAGGAAAGAAATTAATTACAACTTGAGAATTAAAGATATTCTTACACTTCCCAAGGCATCAACTGCGTCTTTCGGTACAAATTCGATAGCGTTCAGGGGTAGCATACTTTGGAACAGTACACCTGATGTGATTAAGAGCAGTAACACAGTCTCTGTTTTTGGCAAAAAGATAAAATGTTGGGCTGGGGAGGGTTGCAATTGTAAAATTTGTAAATAGTATTGCTGTAAATTAGTTTAATTTAGTTGGTATTTATTAGTTTGTGTTTTATAGCGCAAACTACACCTTTCTTTATCCAACTGTAAATAAAGTGATTATTATTATTATTATTATTATTATTATTATTATTATTATTATTATTATTATTATTATTATTATTATTATTATTATTATTATTATTATTATTATTATTATTATTATTATTATTATTATTATTATTATTATTATTATTATTATTAACCCAGAGGAACACCCGCTGTAAAATTTCCCCAGTGTGAGGCTTTGCCGTTTAGGACCGTGCGCTGTTTACGATCGGCTAAAAAGCTTTCAACTAATAAAAGCAGCTGACCAGAAACACCACAACGACGCAATTTGAAAATAAGACCTTCGTTCCAAACCCTACCAAATATCGAGATATACCGAGCACACATCGAGGGGTGGATTGCAGTCGAAAGCTTCGAAGACAGTATGAACTATATGGTTAACAACTGATTAACGCCCTGCGACCATTCAGACCTATAGATAATTCGGTCGTTGGACCCGAAGAAAGCCCATGGTTGTGATGAAGCTTCCATTTCAATGATAACAATATGTGATGAGTCCATATTGGAGCCTTTGTGCATGATCTTCAGTTCAGTTCAGTTCATTTCATTTTAAAATTCCACTACATACAAATGCCATCAAAAGAACTACAACATAACATACTACACTAGAACAACAGATTAACAATGAGGAAATATAGACTATCAAAATAACAACTTTTCAGGGAAATTTGTATGCAGGGAATTTCTTAAAGGAGGAGCTCTCTCAATAGGTAAACTAATCGAGGAGAGAGCACCCCCTTGGTTAAAAACAAAATTTTAGATTTTGATTGATAATAAAGATTTCACCAATTAAATAAGAATGTCATCAATTTTATAACTTTATGTATGTCTGCTAATATCTGGACTAGGACTGGTAGTTGGTGGAGAACAAATGGATCTACGAAAAATGTCTTGAGAGTGGAATCTACCCTGCTCTCTGGAAGAGAGCCAATGTTATTCTAGTTCACAAAAAAGGCAGCAGACAATCCAAACAAAATTATCGTCAAGTCTCTCTATTGCCTATCTTTGGGAAAATTTTTGAACAAATTATTTTTGAAGAAATCTATCGTCATCTTTGTGACAATGACCTGTTAAGCATTCATCAGTCTGGCTTTCGTCCCGGCGACTCAACCATCAACCAACTGTTAGTCATTACCCACAGGATCTACAGTGGATTTGAAGAAATCCCTAGTAAGGAAAGCAGGGCAGCTTTTCTAGATTTATCTAAAGCATTTGATAGGGTATGGCACGAAGGTTTACTATATAAACTTGAGTGCAGTGGTGTATCTGGCAATCTCCTTCACCTGATCTCCAACTTCTTATCTAATCGTGAGCAACGCGTGTTGTTGAATGGAAAGAACTCTGAATGGAAAATAATATCCGCGGGAGTGCCTCAGGGCTCCATTTTAGGTCCTTTATTTTTTCTTGTGTACATCAATGATATTGTTGAAAACATACACAGTGAGATCAAACTTTTTGCTGACGATACTTCACTTTTCTCCATTGTTGAAAGTGAAATTAGAACGGCTGATGATTTGAATAGAGATTTGGAAAAAGTTCGCTTGTGGGCTTGGCAATCGAAGATTAAATTCAACACTGATAAAACAGAACAGAAGAGGTTACTTTTCCTTCCAAGAGAATAAGGCAAGATCATCCTATGCTGATGTTCGGAAGAAGTAGGAACATAAGCATCTTGGTATGACCCTTGACTCGAAACTGAACTTTCAAAGTCATATCAAGGAAGCTATTGTTAAAGCTAGGAAAGGTATTGGTATTTCATTTGCATTTCATTTTATATTATTTAACCACGGTAGCCCCGTCAGTCCTGTGGAGACTGCTTTACAGGGAGCCGTGCAAAAAGACTACAAAGTAAAAACCTAATTTACAAATGTTGCTAACTTAAGTTAAATAGCAATAAAAAAACTAAAAATGTCCATAACAAAATTATACGACATTAAATCAAAGGAAAAGTGAAATCAAACTCTCTGCAATGGCTCGTTTAACCTTTTTTGAAGGTAGGAAGGGAGGGTGCATGTTTGACATCCAAGCTTAATTTGTTCCAAAGCTTAGGTCCATGAAATGAAATAGACTTCTGCCCATTTGACGTTTTGAAAAGTGGAACACGCAAGTCAGTTTCGGTGTTTCTCAGCATCAGTGTATTTTGGGCTGAGTTCATTATAAACAGCTTAGACAGATATTCCGGAGCAAGACCATTTGTTGACTTGTACATTATAGTCGCTGTTTCATTTTGAATAATGTCAGAAATTGTTGGCCATTTCAGCCTGTTAATCAGACTAGCTGCTGAAACATCATAACTGCTATTTGTAACAATTCTGGCAGCACGATTTTGCAACTTTTGGAGGGTTTCAATTTGAATTTTCCCACAACATCCCCACACTGAGCAACAATAGCGAAAATGGGGCTCCACAATTCCTCTGTACATTTTACTTAGCGTTTCCTTTGGGAGAAATTTCTTTGCATACTTCAAAAAACCTAAGGCTCGAGAGACTTTAGTTCTCATACAGTTTATATGCTCATCCCAAACAAGATGACTATCCAACTGAACACCTAGGTATTTAGTGTTCTCAACGACCTTTATCTGAGTGCCATTTATAGAGAAGGAAGGCTGCTCAACGACTTCATCAGAAATCATTTTAAGCTTTGGACGGGATCCAACTACCATTGCGTGAGTCTTAAGGACATTCAAGGATAGTTTGTTTCCCTGGAGCCAATCCTTTAAACAATTCAGATCTTCGTTCATAAATTGGTTCAGATCGTCTATATTTTTTGATGCATATGAAAGACTGGTGTCATCTGCATACATAGTCACGTTACAGTTTCGCAGAGCTAAAGGGAGATCATTTATATAAATCAAGAATAGCAGGGGACCAAGGCATGAGCCCTGTGGAACACCACACGTGACATCCTTTATCTGCGAAAATGCACCATTTACTTTGCAGAATTGCCGTCTGTTTTTCAGGTATGAAGCAAACCAAGAATGTTCCAGATCACTGATACCATACCTAATTAGCTTTTTTAGGAGAATATCATGATCTACCGTATCAAATGCTTTCTTTAGGTCAATGAAAACATTTGCTGTGTATTTTCCGTTATCCATATTTAC
>REGM01000083.1:308127-319376 GCA_004194415.1 Aurelia aurita | reverse complement strand
GGTATTTGAAATACGAAATAATGATAATTTTCAGATATGAAATAAAAACATCGTAAATTTCGAACCAAAATGAATCAGTTAATATTCATGCAATTTTTGAAAATGGTAATTTTGAAATATGAAATAAAGGCAAAATTTTAGAAAGAAATATGAAATAATGTTATCCTCCCCACCCCAACAAACAGGTCCTCCCTCATGAGGAAATTTTGATTGTTCCTCAATACTCCATCTTTCATTTGGGGCTCTTCCGAAATTAAAACAACATCCTAAAAGTTTGCTTATTTGCTTTCTCCTCTTTCGTTGCATTATCAAATAAAAGCTCCTCTGCTAATTCCAACGACTTGAAAACAACTTTACTCGCAGCTCTTTGATCGACCTTCCGCCATTTTGTACACTGAAAAAGTTCAAGTGCAACGCCAAATCGAGGCTCGATCCGTATTAACCAATCAGGCTCCATGAAGCAACAATACCTAGATAATATTCAAATGAGCGATTTTGGGCGATATTTCCTGTTATAGGGTGGTTGTCGCCCCACGGCCTCCTACGCCTATGATAAAGTGGGGGATTACCGTAAGTCCTTGATTAAGCCTCGACCTTCAAATAGGCCCCCTTCCGATAAGCTCCCATCTCAAAAAACAATTTTAACAAATAAGCCCCCCTCTCGAATATGCCCCCATGAGGGTACTTGAATTCCATAAAAAATTGAATTTTACATAAATTTGTACATTCTTTTTCTGGGTGTCATTTTATCTTCTTTATATTTCAATGTTACTTTTTTCATATATCACTTCACACTGCTCCGTTTTCATATGAAAACCGAACGGAGCAAAACTTATCCGTTTTGGCCTTGCGTTCACACTGCTCCGCTCTGAAACGTAGCTGTTCGAAAACGCTAATGAAAATGGATGAGTTTGAAAACGCTTCGCATTCCTTTGTATAGGCTGTTGATTACAATGGCATACAAACTCGCGATTGGTGCCTTTTTGACAGCTTATAACAAAAGGCTTTGTTTTTAAAAGGGGATTGACAACATAGTTTTGTTGGAGCAGTGTGAACGTCTATCGTACTCATAGCGTATTCATTTGAAAACGGAGCAATGTGAACGGGCAGCGTTTTCGTCAACAAAAACGAATAGAAAAAATGAAAACGGAGCAGTGTGAACGTAGCCTAAAATACACCTTTGCAAATTCACCATAACTGTTTCCAACCAACTTGATCAACGACGCTGGGGGACATCCTTAAAGCACGTACACAAAATTCTCTGATTTTCAGACCCCCCTCTCCCCTTGTATGTACCCTTTTTTAATAGGAGAAATAGACAAGTTTATATGTAGCGTACCCTTTTGGCTTGATCTCCCTCCCCCACCAGTGCGTACGTAATTTATGGGTGCTCGGGATTTTCAATCAAGATTTTTGGTTTTTTTGCATGTATTTGCTACTAGTCTGCTTCAATTTTCATTAAGATAACTGGAAGTCGTGTCATAGGATCTATAGACGTGTAGTAGATCCGAAATAGGCGTAAGATTGTTCACCAGCTTTCTCGCATTGTCACATTTTCTTGATGGAATTTTTTTATCTCAGATATGTAAAAATGGAAGAGTAAAACCGCACAGAAGGTAGAGTACAAAAAGAAATTGCATTAACAGGTAAGTAGAAAAGGTAAGTTGTTTATTGTCAAATTTCCGATTCAAAATCAGTTGTATTTTCAGGTGGAAATTATGCCGGGCCTCAAACCATTGGAGCATCTGGAGATTGAAGGAGAGTTTGAGGGGGTTTGAGGACGACAGATTAAAACAAGGGCGAACTGAGAAGAAAATATGGAAAATTGATTTCTGGTAAGAAAATAGAAACGGAACCTAAAAAAGTAAATTTTTTTTTTTTTCAAAGATGTGTAATTCACAGAATGATAATCATATTTCAATTTGGAAGATTATTGATATTAATTTCAGAAAGGAAGAAACAGAGTAGGAAAGAATTTTAGTTGACGGTAAGGAAAATTGGTAGGTAAAGTGATGCTACCAATCGTTCAGTTTCCTTCAAGTTGGAGATATCTATGGTTTTATTATAAATGTATCATCATGGGTAGTGTGGACACAGTTCGTGTCGATCGTGCCCACAATTCATGGCCTAACTGTGCCTAAAGGAATAAATGTACTTCGTTACCTTGCTTGTCTTCATTTCATTGGTATCTTTCCTCTCCTGCGTTGTTTCCTTGCTTCGATCGTTTCTGTGGGCCTAAATTTCAAATCGTCGCCTGGGAACTAGTTCTCAGGCCATAACTTCCGGAGCGCGGTAACATTTGAAATTTAGGCCCACAGAAACGATCGAAGCAAGGAAACAACGCAGGAGAGTAAAGATACCAAANACTGCATGACAGACACGATGAAAGAAAGAAAAAGGAGTTGAAAGTGGCAGTAGAATTGCAACAGGATATAGGTATGTTAGAGGGACGAACTTAACATGGTAAGTAGAAATTAAAGGTAGATGAAGATTTGTCCAAATTCTAATCAATAATGAGTTCTTTTCGGATTGAAGAATATCGACAGTTTTATGGTGAGCAAATTTTTGTGGTGCGTATATAAGAAGGAATAGTAAGAAGGAATACTGCATGACAGACACGATGAAAGAAAGAAAAAGGAGTTGAAAGTGGCAGTAGAATTGCAACAGGATATAGGTATGTTAGAGGGACGAACTTAACATGGTAAGTAGAAATTAAAGGTAGATGAAGATTTGTCCAAATTCTAATCAATAATGAGTTCTTTTCGGATTGAAGAATATCGACAGTTTTATGGTGAGCAAATTTTTGTGGTGCGTATATAAGAAGGAATAGTAAGAAGGAATACTGCATGACAGACACGATGAAAGAAAGAAAAAGGAGTTGAAAGTGGCCATTTAAAAAGGTAAGCGAAAGAGGTAAGTGGCTTAGGACTTTGTTCAATACAGATCAATAGTAAGTTCTTTTTCAGATTGTGATATGGTGAGCAGTTTTTTGTGGTGTAAGAAGAAGTATGAAGGACATGATGAAAGAAAGATGAATGAGTCAGAAGCTACGATTTTAAAAAGGTAAGTGAAAAAGGTAAGTAACTTTGTGTCTTTGTTAAATGGAGATCGATTAATTTCTTTTTTAGATTGGGAATATCAACAGTTTTATGATGAAGAGATGTTTGATGAAGAAAAAGAAGGGAGATAGATGAGTTAGGGTTACGATCCAAAAAGGTAAGCAACAGGTAAATAGGTCAACAAATGCGAGACGGTTCAGGGCCGAACCAATGGCTGATCTTAGTAGATAGAATACACCTATAGAGAGATCATGTTTATAACGAATTTTATAATTTCTGATCTACGAAAAGCGATGAAAAAGATAGCAAAATATTAATAAATGAAATCTCTACGATGATCACCCATTGATTCTAAATCTCCGATTATTATTTTATGAGTTTCTCAGTTTATGATTTGTGAGCACATGAATTGTTTTGTTCAGTGCCTAACACTATGAACCGTTGCATTTTTGCAGACCCTTTTGAAGTCCTATTTTCAATTTTTATAGATATCGACGAATGTTCCACTTTCACACATTTATGTGACAAAAATGCGATATGTACCAATGTGGTGGCCTCTTACGTTTGCACATGCAGAGCAGGATATATTGGAAATGGCATTGTTTGTTCCAGTGAGTGATAATACAATTATACAGTTATCCCTCTCTCTTGACTTTGTCGAAATTTTTTCCCCACGATTTGAAATTCTCAATGAAAATTCTACTTTATTCATACCTATCCCTACTGCTTAAAAGTATTTTTATCTGCCTCGTTTTCGATTTTCTATACCCAACTGCATGCTGGGATACCATAGGTGCACTTCTTTTGAATTTGAATTAGGAAACTGAACACCAATTTAATCTGTTGCAATTTAAAAATTCAATATTGTTTTCAAATGAAAAATGAAAATAAACCGAGTTTTTTTCAGGATTAGAGCAATTAGCTACCAGAGTCATGCCGTTTTAAAGCTATGGAAATTTTCTGCCTATGAAAAGATCTTTGAAAGAACTATCAATTTTGCGAAAAAACAACGTGGACAAACTGCTATTTTGTACAGGGATATTGATTTGCTAGAACTTGTTAATTGCATTAAGAAACAAAATCCTTTGCTATCTAATTTAATAGAATTTTTATACTACGTGGCATAACCAATTTCTCTCTAACATTTCATATCACTATAATTTTAACCATACTAAACCCTTAATTCCTATTTTGCATTTGTTCCGAATTAGCCAATGACTTGTGCAATAATCAATGTTTGATCTCTGTTAGGCCCAGCCCGTTTCCAGACTCATCCTCGAAGTTACAGCGTCAAGACAAACACGTCAGTGCTACTCGAATGTAGCTACAACAACTACACTGCAGTCTCATTTTCATGGATAAAAGATGGAACCGTTCTCGATACAAGTAGACTCAAATTGTCGTCAACAACGTCAGTGCAAACGTCTGGTAGTGGATTTTTCACTGGAAGCAACCAGTTTTCTCGAAGTTTGAGTTTCACTGTAGAAAAAGCGGACCAACAAGGCTTCTACTGGTGCAGGATTCAGGATTCATTCAATAGGACTGTAGATTCAAACAGATCAACCATCAAGTTTACAGGTTATCTTAAATCGTTGGTGAACTTCAAGTTAAACTACTCGTTTTAGCTAGGAATCTTTTTTTGAGTGCCATGAAAATTAAGTAGCCATGAATAGTAAATAATAATAAATAGATGATTTTATAATGCGCCCCTATATTGTACAATATGCTGCGGCGCATACAATTTATAGTTACAAGTTGCAAAAGTTACATTAAAAGTTACAATAACTGTTAAAATTACAATAAAAAAATCCTAGAAATATACAGTATTTTCACAATTGAATTAGAAAATTAAAAATTAAGTGCTCGTTCAAATAAATTGGTTTTAACTGCCTTCTTGAAAATAGTAATGTCCTTAGATTGTCTGATATGGAGAGGCAAACAAGTCATGCATCATTTTTCGACTTTTTCTTTTCTATGCAGATGTGTCAACAACAAAGATAACACTAACAGTTGATCAAGTATTTTCATCATTATTGTTGGATAAATCTACTTCATATTACAAATTATTCGAAAGCAATGTTACAAAGGCGGTAAGTGTTGCTTTTTCTATCACTTAACTCTTGTCATTAAATTAGAATTTTTAAACAGTTGCTGTAAGGAGAACTTCGCTTTCAATCACTGCAAATATAATAAAAAAACACGCTTTTTGCATCAAATCCTAAATCAATAGAGGAAAAATGATACAATCTTCAAGAAAACCATAGTTTACAAAGATCTACAACATGGCGTCAAGCAGAAATCTGTCGCTTTTCTGATTTAGGATTTAGAAATTTGATGACGTCACAGCCTCAAATATAATAAATACCGCCATTTTGAAAATAATTAAGATATCAAAAACTTTCCGCGACAGATTTACAGCAAAGTACCCTAAGTTTCTTTCAAGCCATTTAATTCAAAGAAAAATGTAATACAATTTTACACTCACTATTTTAAAGATTTGAGCCCTGTGCTCTTTTTGCCCCTTTTTTGTCACGCGAGATTTACCATGGGTACCCGCGTGAATATTTTCTTGCAGTTACCCGAGTGTCCTGAAAGAAGTCCTCGATCCCATTGTCCCAGTCATTTTTGTCAGGGAAATCCCAATAACTTTTTCGTAGTTACACAATCGGTGATCAAACCCCATCCCCAGTCTATTGCTCTTACAGTTTGTATTCCCAGTCCCAGTTGACAAAATCTGAGTCCCACCACAAAATCTCATTCCCAGAATGTCATTTTAGGCAGATCTCGTATCCCATTTTGCCCTTTCAGTACGCTCAGAGTTTTGATTCAAATGTGTTTTTCCCTTTTCTTTATCTTCAAAGTCTCCATTGATATCCCTTAACCCTGATCTTACGTTCCAAGCACTGTCAAATGTTCTCTGTTGCAAAACAACTTTAGTATTTCATTCAATTGCGATATTTCAAACAGAAAAATTTCTACCTTGTTCCACGCGTCCAGCAAGGAGCGTTATTCGAAACCGGAAAATTGTCAAGTCAAAGATTTCTTAGATCTAAGCATGGGCGGGCCAGCATGTGCATTTTTAGCAATAGCTGTTTCATTGTTGTCTCTGTTGGAGAAATTTTTAGCAAGAGCTGTGCCATTGTTGTTTGTTTTGGAGAAATATGAGAAAGCTTTTGTTTTTCTTCGTAGGTTAAATCTGCATTATCTCGAAAAGGAATTACGGAAGAAATTGGCATCGTTCTTCAAAACATAAGGTAGGTCTTGATTTATTATTTTCCGTCTAAGCGACATTTAAAGTCTTGGTTGAATGTTCTGAGCATTTCACTGAAGAACTCGAAACATTGTTAGGTGATTTAGGAGGAGTTGATACAAGAATCTAGTTTAAAGTCTTGGCTATTTAGCATGTGCACGTGTTTTTATAAGAAACTATTTATAGGAAACTCGACTCTCAAATTGAAACAAAATCATTTAAGAAACTGTTTTTGTTAGTCCAGGAAACCCAAAGCATATTTTCACTTTATTTTACTTCGTTGTTGTACTGTACCTCCGTTTACTTGGGTATATCTAGACATTGTCAGTGCCTCATGAATTCGGTGTTAAATATACCGGGTGACCCAAAACAAACTTCACAAGGTGGATCATAACTAGCTCTCTGAAATCAGAAGTTATTAACAAATGCTTGTATCACTGTTTAGTTGAAGGCTTGGCTATTTTTTGAGATGCTGCATGGTCACTTCAAGCTATGATATGGTTACCGTCCGAATATTCAAATTTCGTGCCGCCATACATAAACCCGGAATTCGGCTTTTTTCACATCTTTCAAAGCATGGACTAGAAAGGGAGGGGAAATTCCAAGAAATGAATGAATTACCATATTTTTGAAATTGGTTTTTCGGAGGGTAGTCATAGCTTAAACTGACTGAAGCAACATTTCAAAAGATAGCTACGCCGTTCAGCTACATGCTGATACCTTGTTTGTGATCATGATATTTGGTTTCAGGCGCGATCTAGCGTATGAAGTTTCTTCGGGGTCACCCGGTAGAATGAAGGCATTGGTGATCCCCCGCTCATGTAAATAACAAGGATGTTGTGCAACCTGCAAGAAACCGTTGAGAAACTGTTGAGTGGGACAAATTCTTTGTTTTTTATAAAATATAAGTTTATAGCAAATCATTTACGACATTTATTCCGTGAGCAACTACGATGACACATCCTTTAAAACGGAAGGACATTTATTCAGCGATATTATACCGCTCGTTGACACTGTTTCTGTTTTACAGGCAAGGCAGTGTGATTGTCGATGCTCTTGTTTATTATACTCATACTCAAGCAACAACGGTGGTGAATATTTGCTCAAAAGATCGGATACTTTCTGCTCAAGAATTAACATCTTCCAACTTCGTTATCCTTTCAACCAGTTTGACGAGCTATGGTAAGAGAATATTGTCACTATTCTAAATAAATTTTCCATTTTGTTCCAACATTTTATTCCATAAAAGAGGTCCCAGTTTCAATTCGTTAATTTTCCTTAGTATTTTTAAAGAGAGATTTCCGAAGTGACTCGTAAATGCTCGATTTTAGTTAGGTTTGATAATGTGTCCTTAATGTGTCAGTCGTAGTTGGATTTATCCAATGAAGACCCGTGCACAAAAACTACGATTTATTGAGCTTAGCCTGTCAAAGGTTCTTAATTTTGGGGCTTAAAATTTACGAATAGTGCCTGTACTATGCAGAAACAATGCTAGCACTTGCAACTTCTTTATTTCCAGTTTTGATTCAATGTTCACAAATTTTTACATTCTTTACACTCTTTTTCTACATTCGTGCAAGAATTTAACTGTCAATTTAGTAGCAACGTATTTTTCTTAATTTCTCGTCAGTTTCTGCAGATCAGTCTGTTTGTTGGAAATAGACAAAATATTGATAACTGCTACAAAACTTCTAAATAGCTTCAAGGTACTATGAATAAATAATGTATTTGGCTTATCGTTAATTTTTTTCTGCAGAATGTTGCTTTTCCGAATCAACTGGGGATGCAGATATCAAAGGAGTTATTCAATGGCCGGACACTGCCGCTGGTACAACAGCTAATGTCACGTGCCCATACAACAGCAACAACAATAACAACAACTTGACAACAAGTTCTGCTGCGTTCCGTCANTTTACAACATACAAAATTAAAGCGAGGCATTCCTTTCAGACCCTTGCCCGTAATCCAAAAGATGCTCCGTGGTACATGAACCTTTCGCTATTTATTTATCCTTGGTTTCATGGTTGAATATGCTACTAATGAAGATTTTTTTTAGGCGTTTCTAGCTATGAAAAGGGCGTTGGTCGCATTTATAGCCAAAGTAGAGGGCGTGGACGATAAAATTTTTCTGGGGGCTTCGCCCCCACACCCCCTCGGACTTTCCCGCTGTTTTCTAGCCCCCTCAATCCAAAATATGCTCCGCGGTCCCTGTTTCAAAGACAGTAGCCATCAATGCTTCCCTGTTGCATGAACTCCCAACAGCAATGTACGAACTGTTTTCACCAGTCAGCAAATGTTTCAATAGCTCCTATGGTTTTTATCTACTTCTTTTGGGACTTGCAGCCGTTTGCCTTGTAATTAAATTGGAATGAAACTATTTATGAAATGGTCTATTGGTTTATGCAAATATGATGTTGGTCTTACGAGAAGTGTCGTTCCCATCAGCATCGCAAATAGATCTTTCATAAAATTTCATTTCGAGGCGACGGCTATAAGTCCCGAAGGTAGTAGATTGTAGATAGAGGAACTATTGAAGCAGAGTTTATCATTAAGCAAACTCGTGCATTGCCATTGGTTGAGCGCGTAAGAGTGACCCACTTAAGGTAACTCTGCTTTCCGCTCTAATGAGCATGGATGTGTCCACAAATCCTCCTTTCCAGAAATTTATTGATTACTTTGGGAACCAATCGGTCGATTGAAATCCTATAAAGAGTACGATATTACTAACATTCTTGGCAATCGAAAAATATAATATATGTAATCGTTTGTATTTGCAGCTTTGAAGAAAGCTCATTTCAGAAAACTTCATTAGCATATCCGCTAATCAAAAGATGTTGTTCAAATTTTTTTACCACTGACATCATATGTTCACGGAAACACATGCCAAATTTGACGGCAATAATGTGGCTAGATTGTCCGCTATAAAATTCTAAAATTTGGTGGCTTACTCGACAACAAACTGGTCAGTCGATTACCTATAGCCAAATGCGAAAGAACTGGGGAAGCGCTTGCAAGCATGTATGAAATGGATCAGAATTGCTTCGAGAATGCGAAAGTAAATCTATCATTTTCCTTGATTAGTGGAGTAGATTATGAGTTTTCTCCAGAGCTGCTAAACCAAACCATTGCATTTAATATAGTTTTTCATTGCCAAGAATATGGTTAATACCATACTTTTTGAAGAATTTAAATATAAAGATTGGTCCCGACCAGGGAATCTATAGCTCCCTGGTTCCAGCGCAAGTAATAATTATTTTGGAGAAGAGAATTTCTGAAAACTAGCTTTTTGTGCTCGTTAGGGCGGAAAGCAGAGTTACCTTAACATTCTCAAAGAGAGGGGAAGGATAGACTGCTTCGTTGAAAGGAAGTTTTATGAATTTGAAATCTTCTGGCGCCTTTGGAGATGTCCTGATGCAGTTATATGGAATCAAAAAGTTTTGATTCCATTTTTGAAAGCGATAAATCACTAAAAATGCATCTAAAATGAGTTTAGTTTTCCCAGTTCTAGCCCGTTTTACTATGGTTTGAACCATGCTTTTCTAGATGCTTAAAGCAGGACAGATTTCACCTTTCAAATGGTTTTTGCAATCAGTTTTCTTGTCATGTTCTCAAACTCATTATTAAATTAGTACTGACAGGGATAGGTGTGTACAATTTTTTCTCGCACGTTCAGTTCAAAATCAAAGAAAATTATAAGTTGATATTGTAGGACAGACTGTTTACACTGGACACTGATCTATTGTTTCCATGAACAAAAAAACTACCATGGTCACCAGCAGAACGAGGAATAACCAGTCGTTTTTCCAAAATGAATGTCAGTGGGGATATAGCTCAGTGGTAGAGCATTCGACTGCAGATCGAGAGGTCCCTGGTTCAATCCCGGGTGTCCCCTAATTTTCTTTTTTCTCTATTTTTCATGTTTCTAGCATCATTCATCCGAAACTAATGTTTTCTTTTTATATTGAAGTCGTATGACCTTTTAGTGTTACAAACATCAGCGAATATCTTCCAGGCAATTTACGATTTCCGATCTGCATCCTCGCTGCAAATGTGAGACTCTTTGCACTCGTTTTTTACTCACGAGTACGAAGTACAAGTAGAGTCTATGGGGTGATAGGCGACTCCTGTTTCCTGTGTCCTGTGACCTGTCTTCTGTGGTCCTTGCTGTTTGTCATGGCACCCAGGGTTGTATAGAAGCGTATAGAAGGGATGATGGAGTGGAGTCAATGAGTTCGTTTAGAGCCTAATCAGGGCATGCATGACATTTAGCTGCTAATGGCGGAAAGCTGGCAGCGTGACAGGAGAGAACAATGTAATGGAGTTTTAGCGCATGCGTCTTGGAGTCAACGTCTTGTGGAAGAAAACAAAACGCGCATTCTCAGAAGACGCTAGCCTAGCTGCGAGAGGTGAAGTGGATGAATTAGCAATGGTATTTACCTCACAGGAGACGTTTAACCCTATTCTAACCGGGTAAATTTTTATCGATTTTCTACCGGGGGGGGGCGTTTTTCGCCCCCCCCCTAATTATCTCCGCAACTATAACAGCTATGATAATGAGACTTGCACTGTATCATAATTGAACAATGGAGAATTCAAAATTAGCATTAATTAGTTTGTAGTCACGTGACTGGTTGCTAGGCAACCAAAAACAATGCAAATTTTGACAAAATCGAGCTATTAGCATAAAAAGGTCTATTTTTACTAAATAACTGGGTAAAATCACCATAAAACTATCCAAATACCTGCTTGCTATCCTTATTTTGCAATTTCATGTAGTTTTGTATCAATATTTTTGGTTTCTAATTAATTAACTAATTAATTATGGACAATAAGATTCAATGAAAAATTGTTAGTGCAATAATGATGCTTAAACACCATCAATTTCGCATTTACTTGGTGAAATCAGACGTCTTCATCAATATTTGAAATCATTCCATGAT
>REGM01000083.1:294017-307118 GCA_004194415.1 Aurelia aurita | reverse complement strand
ACAATGGAACAGAGTTTGAATGCTGTCTTTTCAGATATGTACTTTGATATTAGCTAGAAACTAGCTTCCCCATACTTTTTCATTGATATTTTTTACAGCTTTTGAAGGTTAAATAACGTCCTCAAAGAACATTTTCAAGGCTTGTCAAGTCAGCTTATGAACTTTTTCTTGAAGGTTTCATTTTTTATAAAACTTGTTCTTGTTTTTAGAAGCAATTGTAGTTTTTGAAAGCTGAAAAACATTGTTATGTAATGAGATTTTCTAAAAATGATATATCTCCTACGACCTTCTCAATAATAAAATATCGTGAGTCCCTCCAAAGGGTCCTTTGATCATATAGATATGCAAAGGGGGGGTTCTTGGCCAAATTTTGGATAGGGGTGTGCCGCGAGCATCTTCAAAATGGTACCGTTGGCTAGACCAACTTTTGTGAAAATGATACCTTGGCTAGACTAATTCCTAGAGCAAAAGTGCCATAACTTGCCGTTTTATATGCACAAATCACCAAAATCTCGCCTTCTCTTGACCAAAATCGCCAAAATTTGAGGTTTCTAGACACACATTAAGAAAATTTGGCCTTTCCTGAACGAAAATCGCCAAAAACTATACCCTTGCCTAGACTGTCCTAGACTAAAATTGCCAAAAAGCACACCCTTGGCTAGACTAGAAGTCCGAAAAAGTATACCCTTGAGCGCGGCACATCCCCAGGTACCTTTACTATGGAAGAACCCCCCCCCGTGTATGCAAGACCCACTTTGTGGAATGATTTGCCATTTTGAAGCTAGGGGTGTAAGGGATATCTATAGTTTCAAGTCGCTGCTTAAATTAAACTTTATATAGAATAGCTTATGATTTATAATGTGTAAATATTCCCACTTTTGTACTGTCCCAAGAATATTGTATATACTGTCGGGTGACCCAATAAAAACTTACACTTTTTCAAAAAGCACCAAAGGTTGATTTTGTCAACAATCATAAACATTTGTTTTTGCGAATATGTATCAAGGATCAACTTGATTTCAGGGGTCAATGTTATTTTATTCCTACGGGGAAGATACGACGAACATGTAGCTTGAAAAATCATATTCTGGGCAATACTGTTTCATCAGCAGTGGCGGCCTGGCATTTTTCGTCTGGAGGGGCCGGCAGCGAAATGGCGCCCCTTCATAAGTGACATAGTTGTCAAGTTTCTAACGAGATAGAATTTTCTGATGACTTTCAAAGACGTCGAGGATAGAAAACTGACCCATGATATATCAGGAACGTTGCTTGTCTTGAAAACTATGGCCCAAAATTTAGACTCAGACATTATTGGTTCGCAGTCCCAGTAAAAAAATCCGCCAAACAATTTTTGGATGATATTTTTCCATAATATCAACGCATCATACAGCAGCATGGCCAGAGTAAATCAACGAAGGTTATTGAAATGAGGGGTCTTGGGGAGAAGCCCCCAGGAAATTTTCTGAGGACACGCCCTTTGCTTTGGCTTAAAATGCCTCTCCTGACCCCATGTTTGCCAGCACTAAAATGGAGCTTTCGAAAATGTGTACAGCTTTCTATACATCACCACCATCTTCAGGAAATTTTGAGTAAATACTCCTTAATTGGCATATTACAATTTTGTGATCGTTGTTCTACCAATTAACGTCAGTTGCAACATTTTTGAGGATATCAACCCTTACTTTGGCTAAGAACGACTCTCCTAATCACGTTCCAACATTTCTCGGAAAATTCTTAACCTTCCGAGAATTTTTAGGACGTTCTTTTGACAAAAGTGGGGGGGGGGGGCAAATACTCCCATAGCCACACCACTGGAATTATATATCAAGATCATATCTACGTTGACTTAAATGAAATGTTAGCTTTATTTTGTCCCTTCCAATTAGCCTGAGTAGACATAAATTCTTTTCAATTGATGATCAGGCTGCCTATTTTCTATAAAAGCGTCCTACAGGAGCGGCACCAGCCCTGAAAGCGTGGGGTGGACAAGGGATAGAATTGATTAACAGAAGGTATACCAAATGCTTTTTACATCGTTTTGCTTTAGGAATAAATGCTGACCTGAGAAATGTGGGGTGGACTCCACCCCAGTCCACCCCCTGACGCCACCCTTGGGTCCTTGTATGTCTATGACGACTTGACGCAGGCATCTTTTGCAGGGGCGAAGCAAAAGCAAGTTTTTGGGGGGGATTCTGCATAGTATACGACTGTACGTTGTATCAGATGGGTAGTTATCATCGATTTTGATAGAAACTATGGCACTAGAAGATAACTGAGAGATAGTAAACAGAAAAGACATTTGTATTTATCTTCAACTGAACAAAACTAGCCATCCAGTTTCACACATACAGACAATGCTGCATTTTGTCAACACCTTGCTGTTCACAGGGTTCACAGTTCCTGTACAAACTCGAAGCACGACTAACACTTCTAATACAGCCTTGGGCAATGGAGTTCTTCGAAAATGTATATCTCTTCCTGTTCTCTTTTAAATTGTGTCTTTCTTTGGTGCGCGAAATCTGAGCTGCACCAAAGAATATATATCCTTTTCAATGCGCAAATGTTTAGACCAGCAAAATTAAGACCCAACGAACAATAGTACTGCACGAATTCTAATACGAGTATTCTGCATAGAATTGACGAAGAGTTAAAATCTGTGACGATCAGAGTGGCATACCCAAACCTTTGCACTTCCAATACTTTCTCAGGGATGAGATCCAAAAAGTGTGCTCTCCGGCAAGAATGAAGTTCTTCAGCACATCTTTCTGTTCAAGCTCATCCCTGAGAAAGTATTGGAAGTGCAAAGGTTTGGGTATGCCACTCTGATCGTCACAGATTTTAACTCTTCGTCAATTCTATGCAGAATACTCGTATTAGAATTCGTGCAGTACTATTGTTCGTTGGGTCTTAATTTTGCTGGTCTAAAATTTGCGCATTGAAAAGGTTATATATTCTTTGGTGCAGCTCAGATTTCGCGCACCAAAGAAAGACAAAATTTAAAAGAGAACAGGAAGAGATATACATTTTCGAAGAACTCCATTGCCCAAGGCTGTATTAGAAGTGTTAGTCGTGCTTCGAATTTCATTCTTGCCGGAGAGCACACTATTTGGAGTGGAAGCCACCGAAAATCTGTTTTGCTGACACTTTGGTGAAAAATTGCCATGGGGTATAACATTTGGATTGGCCAGTCTCTATTGAAGCGAGCAGCAACAACCCCTAACACCATCAATTAACTCATTTGTGCGATTCATCTTTCAGATTTCAGAGTCAGAACATTGAAATGAGACCATGTTGACGACCCCCTTGAAATGGAGGGACTCCTTCAATTCCGTGACTTACGTAATTCCCCAATTAGTTGCTTTTGAATTGTTGGACATTTATTAGAAACAGTCTAGACCAGATATTGCATGCCGTCCGACACCAAATTACTCGATTGTTCTGCACGGTCGATTAAAGACTTGCCGCAAAGAAGTTATTTGGCATTTGATGTCGATTTTTATGCTTTCCTAAGTGTCTTTTTCAAATTTCGTTATGTCCCACATTTAGGCAAAGTCCTCAGCATCATTTTCGCACTAAAATCATGCTCATATGACCAGTAGTTTTCAAGTTCCCCCTTTTACAGATTCCCCCTTTTACAGATTTTGAAAAGTTGCTTTCTTGTCGTTTACATAGGAGATATCTATTTTTTTATGCCAGATTCGAGATTTGCGTGCAAAGATCTTCAACGTGATGTGTAGCACTTCCAATTTCGACGTTTGGTTTTCAGATTCCCCCTTTTACAGATTTTGAATGAAATCTGTCTTGTTGGATTTATTGACGCTAGCCCATAAGAGGAAACAGAAAGATTTCATAATATGGTATACAATGTGAGCAGCTGCTTTATATAAAAATATGCAGAGAACTGTGAAACGTGCAGTTGTCATGTTCCCCCTTTTACAGATTCCCCGATTCCCCGGTTCCCCGATTCCCCGTTCCCCCTTTTACAGATAGCAAGTAGTGATCTGAGTCACAATTCAGAAGCATCCCAGGTTGAGGACACAGAAAGAGCATCAAATAACGTAGAGTGGAATCTACAAAGTCAGAAGACTAATTCTTATTGGACATTGAATGACAGGGTAAGGTTAGTTCAAATAGACAAGGAAGAAAGAGAAAAAGGACCTGGATTTATGAAGAGAGTGCAAGAGAGGTGGCATAAAGAGCTTCCAGGAAAAGAAGTACGGACAGCTCAACATTTATGCGACAAAGCGAAGAGATTCAAGAAAAAAAGGGCAGTGATATCTGAAATTGAAAGGGGGCAAGAAACTACAAATCTGACTGAAGATGTACCTAATGAAATTACAGAACCCTTGGTAGAGGCAGGGCACATTAGATGGACAACCAACATGAAAGTAGGGTTAGTTGAGATAGATACGGAGGAACGAGATAGAGGAAGAGGTTTCATGCAAAGAGTGAAAGCCAGATGGAATAACGAATTTAGGGAATTGAGTGATGCAAGTGCGCAGAAACTTAGAGATAATGCTAGGAGGTTTCGAAATGAAAAGGGGATTTCAAACTTGGTACTAGTGTGCAAACGGCGATCAGAAAACGAGTTGGAGTTAATAGCATCTCTCGCAGCAACGACATAGACATCTGAGGATACAGACATAGAAGAAGAAAACCGAGACATGGAAGAAAGGGAGTCAAATAGCTTTGAAGCCGAAAAGGAGAAAGATGAGTGGTATGATAGGCTTGAGGCAATATCTAAAGAAGAACTGGAAGAGATAACGCAAAAAGACCTTGGAAGAGACAGAGCAACGTGAGAAACTCCCAAAATTTAGAATGTTGAATAGAATAGAGAAAAGTGCTAAATTGATCCTAGGTGATTACCTGAATCATAGAAGTGACATGAACGAGATAACTGATGCAGTGTATGCAATGGGAAAAGCTGTAGCGAGAGCTCAAAACGTGAAACCAAAAGGAATAAGCAAGACGGTACCAGGTGGAATAGAAGGGAAAGAAAATTACGCAGCAGGATTAAAGCACTGCGCCAGGACATTGCGCGTATTGGTAACGAGTTACGTAGAAGAAAAACAATACGTAAGCCTACTAACAAGGACAAGAGAATTTTAAAAGAAGTTAGTTCAAAAATAGAAGGAAAAAAAGCAAGAACAGTAGACCTGCAAAGAGCTAAAGAGCAATTCTTAGATGACCCGAGAACAAAGAAAGTAAAGTTAGAACTGATGATAGCTAGAGGCAAGCGAATTAGGAACAACCAAATGTTTGTAACTGACGAAAGTGGGTTTTACAGGAAGACTAAGCAGTATCATGGAAAAGTACCAGAGATTGGGGAATTCGTGAAATTCTGGGGCGAAATCTGTGAAGAAGTAAAAGTAAGACCATAAAAAATGGTCGAGAGAAGTGCACGAAAGACTGCAGGAAAAGATCCAACATGTCCAAGAGTTCGAAATATTAGCATGGTTATCGAGAGGAGAAAGAATTGGTCAGCACCAGGAATAGATGGAATACAGAACTATTTTTGGAAGAGATTCAAGGGAACATGGAAAGTGTTATGTAAAGTGATGTCAACATGGAAGGAAGATGTAGAAACGGTTCCAGAATGGCTATCATCGGGGAGAACAGTAACATTGCCCAAGACTGAAGATTTAAGCCCAGTGAAAGATTATCGACCAATCACTTGCCTTAAGATATACATCATATAAAATCTACATGGGAATGCTTGCGAAGTACATGAAAGAGCATGCAGTGACCAATAACGTATGGGATGAAGGCTAATTAGGAGCAATTGATGGAGTGCTTGGGACAGTAGACCAACTATTAATAGACAAGTGCATCGTTGATGAAGTTAGAGAGCACAAACGAAACTCAGCAGTGGCATTTTATGACTACAATAAAGCTTACGACCGAGTACACCACGACTGGATGCTTAGAGTTTATCGATGGATAGGAATACCAGAAAATGTAATCAGACTCATTAGTTAGCTTATGAAGAATTGGAAAACGAGACTTGAAGTGTATGATGGTAAACAACGCCAGGTTAGCTGATGGATACGCATTGCTTGTGGGTTCTTGCAAGGGGACAGCTACTCGCCTATTGGGTTCTGTCTTTCTTTCAGAAGTCCCGGAATTTTTAATGCTGAATGAATGTAGACGATACATAATGGGTCCCCCAGGTCAAAGGCTAGTTATAAGAACACACCCCAGGGGGGTCACTTGAACTTTTTATATACGGGGGGGTCCATCCGATAATTTTGGGTAAGAATTTGCTTTGTGATCCGATACTTTTGGGTACCTGATTTGAAAAATGTATCTTTTCATACTTATGGGTAGTTGATTTCCAAAATATAGGTTGTTGATACTTTTGAGTTTAACCAATGCATAGCAGATGCAAAACAGTTGTAATTTCTTTCAACGTCCGTAAAAACATGGTTTTCCGATCCTCCGTACGGAAAAGACACATACAAGATACAGGTTATTCATTCATTATCGCCAGCTACTTGTATGGGACCCCGGGGGAGGTACATGACTTGTGGATGGACGGGGGTCTGCCGCCTGGTTTTCAGAAAGCCACCCACTTTTATGATGAATTTTGGTGGAAAACCACCCATTTTTAGCCATTTTTTGGCGATTTCAGCCAAATCGACCCATGTTTATGGGAAATCTGCCGAAAAATGACCCTTGTTTAGAGAATTTTGGGCCCAAAAACCCACCTATATGGGCGGCACATACCCGTACCATCAACATGTTATGTACCCCCCCCGGGTATGGGACACATTACCTTTCATTTGCCATTTTCAGAATCCAAAAGGTCAGGTTGGCCCGGCTTTTAGATTTTTCGCGCCAAAAATCATAGTTGGCGTGGTTGTTGTTGCTATTTACACAAAGATGGCTCTCGATTATGGATAGATAAATGTTGTCTACCTCTTATTTTGAGTTTAAAGCTTGGTTATATGGTTGGGTAAGAGTTCACTTTTGTTTATAAATTTTCTGTTTAGCTTAACAAGCTCTGGGTAGTTCATCACTAATGCATTTGTCCGTTATTTTGTATGTGTCAGTAGAATGGGTCTGGCCTACTAAATAATAGTTAGCTAATTAATTTGATATTAGTAGGCCTAGCACAGGTCTACCAACTGAAGCCAGATTCGTGAACGCTCGTATTTTTTGTTGGATAGGGTCTACTGGGTTAAAATGGGTGGAGCTTGGGTGGGGTAAAATGGGTAAGACAAAAATATATGAATGAATTTTAGAAAAATCTTCATATGCAGATTTTCTCGAGCTACATCTGTTGGGAATACCTTCCCTTCCTTGAATGTTGATTGAACAGTTCACAATCTACCGTTTTTTTGGCAATCAGCATTACCCATTTTACCCCAGCCTACACATTTACCCCTGCAGACCCTACTGTATGCTTTACCAAATATTTGGCAACTAAATGTTTGTTTTACTACAATCTTGCTAGGGAGATTCCAGTGTGCATTCTTTGTAGTGCGCGGGGAAGATCTTCCCCACGCCACTTTGACTGCTCCCAGCCGCACTTGCGCCAAAATCTTCCCCGTGCCAAAAACTTCCCCGCGCCAAAATCAAAGAATGCAAACGGGGGAGATTTATTCAGGAGGATTTCCAAATAATGTAAGACTAATCATAAATGCTTGTTAAATTGGCTGTCATCGTATTTTACCTCTTAGGTTAATTGCAAATATGCATTCATACTAAATGTGTTCTGTTAACAGTTTTTGCCATCATTTGCATTGCAGCAGTAGTCTTTCTGTTATGTACTTTAGATTGCTTTTCCAGTAACATGATAACTAAAGTATCACACATTTGCAAGGTAGTAGCATTATCTGGGCCTTGATATATTCACCCAACTATTTATCACCCTTCTTGATAAGTCCTATCTTATATATTTTCAAAGTAATTCTGTAAAAAGGGGCAATATTCTCTACATTTGTCAGATAAAACCTGCAAAAGGGGTTAATTTCTTAAAACAAAATCAGAGAAAAGGGTCAACTTTAACGTTGCCAAACAAGCATCATTACACTTAGACCCCTAAATTTGACACGAAGGGTCATGAAATAAAGGTTGTGAGATGTAATTATAATATCTATCAGTCTAAATTACTATCAATATAGTTTTTTATGTGCTCAGTTGCAAGGTTTTTTACTTGATATTTTTGGGTCTCATCAAACATTTTTAGTTGATACTTTAGGGTCAGTAAAATTTCAGTTGATACTTTTAGGTGAATTTTGAAAATTGCGGATGGACCCCCCCGTATATAGAAGTTCAAGTGACCCCCCTGGGGAACACACAGCTTGTTCATTGATGACCTAAAAACCTATCAAGAAAGCCATGAGTTGCTTTGTGCTGTGACTGAAATGCTGGTTAAAGCAAGCAAGGACACTGGAGCCTGTTATGGGGTAAACAAATGTGCAGAAATTGTGTTTCAAAGGGTTAGAAATTTGAAATTTGTGTCAGTAGAAGGGTTAGAGGTGTTGCAGGAAAAAATGAAAAGTTTAGACCCGGACCAGAACGAAACATATAAATTCCATGAAATTGAGCAGGGAGAGAAGATAGACAAAGAGAACGTCTTTCAAAGAGTCACGACAGAAATGGAGAAAAGGTTGAAACATTTAAATGAACTTGAGCTATATGATAAGAATTTAATAAGAGCAATTAATTGCAGGGTAATCCCTGTCGCTGCATACACCATGAATGCCATCAGATTTTCAAAGGCAGAACTGAACGAGAACAAGAAGATTTGGATAGTAGATATGGCTTGCCCACAAGAACACAATATAAATGATAAACACAGAGAAAACTCAACAAATACCAACAGTTGACGTTTACAACCAGAGAGAAAAGACCGGGGTATGATGTAGAGATCTTACCAATGATAACTGGATGCTTGCGTGGCGGAATTAAAAGAATGGAGGAACAAGTTGCAAAGGTAATGAAGGACAAAAAAGATGTGGAAGGAATATGTCAAAATAAGCAAAAGACAGTACTGAATACAGTACAGTACAGTAGTGAGACTATCATGAGGAAATTTTTAAGCGGGATTATTGAACGCTCATGACTCTATGACTTTGTAGATGTGACTGTTATCACGTAGACTCACAAACATTGGTAGTCTGCAACATCATTAGGCTGTATTAATGCAGTTATCTCGTCTTCATAATAATGATAATGATAATGATAATGATAGAATAGATAACCACTAGTGTTTATATTTTTGTTTAAATTAAATGGATTTGAACTTACACAGTTGGCAAATCTTGGCAGCTCTATGGACGTATGTCTGCGATTTGACAGACACGTTTCTTGACTCGGCTTAAGGCTAAACGATAGGTGGACGATTTAAAAATGCAAGGTATGTACATTCAAGTTGAAGATTAACAAAGGTAGCTATATACTCGGAAAGTTCCGAAATCTTATCGTTTTGCTCCTTTATCCAGTCAAAAGGGGGTACCTTCTTGAGACACCCGGTAAAAGTTTACAAAGTTTTTTTTTTTATATCACTGTTAAAAATCAAAATAATAACAACAAAATACAATATTCTGTGCCATAGCCATCCATAGCAGAAATAGACATGACGTCATCTGGTTCTGGCTATGAACGGCACTTAACAACAACTTTAACTATGATCTTAGAAGAAAAACAAACAACAATTTAAGCACTCTGTGTACCATGGCACCACCCCATTGTGACGGGCACTAGCATGCACCAATTTAGGATAGATGAATTGATGTGAAAAAGTATGCACTGGTAAAGCCTGTGCTAAGTTTGTTGAAATCTGAGCTGCCAAGGGCTGATGACATGGTTCACAAAGAGCTTACTCAACAAAGACAAATCCTAATTAAAACATAAATACTAAACATTAAGAATAAGAAGTCGCTAATCGTCAGGTCTGCAAAGAACTCCCAAAAATTCCACCGACCAGAAATGCCCCCCGGCCACAGAACCGCCATCCCACCGCCAAATACCGCAAACCAGTCCCCACCCGAAAGAGCCCAGCGAGCGGAACCCGAACCCCACACAGGCCACAGCCATTGCAGGGCCCAAGCTCCACCCGCCAAGCCCCCCGAATGACACCCAGCCTGCAGCACCCGGCAAAAAAAACGACAGTCCCACGGCCAAAGGGAACACCCCCAGCCCATAGAATCCCCGGTAGCACTTCAGTTAAGCCTGTTTGTTGCTTTAATATATGCTTCAGATGCCTCTAAAATCATTCGATTGTCAGTTTCATTAAATGTTGGGCTACCGTAAAGAAGCAAATTAAGCAAGTCTTTTGAATTAATGTTGCGTAAATCCAATTGTGGAAGGTATGAAAGTTGACCAAGGAGATCATTGCGCATAGGAACAAACAAAGGGCAGTGCAGGAGGAAGTGCGCATTATCTTCAATTCTGGTATTGCAAGCGCACATCGGACTTGGACACTGAAAATTATGTCGAAATTTATGCTCATTTAATGCACTAAATTCAAGTCTAAGCATTGTCAATTGTTTTACACCAAAAATATCGAATACTCCAAACAAAGAATTTTTAATGGTCTTATAAAGGTAAGCAATTTACGTTTGAACTCGGCTATTGTAGCAGAACTTCTAATGTTTTCATCAAGCATGTTCCATTCACGAAGAACATTTGTGAAGTATGTGTTTGAGGAGCGCTTTGTCTTACTGAAAGGTATTTCATAGTCACGTTTGCCTCTAAGACCATAATGGAGTGTTCTTTCAGTTGGCAATTCTGCAAATAGGTAAGGAGGAGTACCCGTTTTCCTTAGGGCGAAGAAGTGACACAAGCGTCTGAACCATCTTCGATGGTATAGACTTTCCCAACCAAGTTCATTATAGAGCTTTTGTCTATTAGTTCCTCTCCAGGCACCTGCAACAGCGAGAGCTGCTGAATACTGAACTTGTTCAATTCTTTTTGTGAAATTGAGTATCATTTCAGGATCGTATTTGTGATAAATAATATCCCCATAATCCAGATGCGGTCGAACGTATAGCTTATAGACCTGATCAAGGACATCTCGAGATACGTATTTTGACAAATATTTTATCATTCCTATTCCTCGTCTAGCTTTCAAGATAGCCTGTCTAATATGGCTTTTAAAATCGAGCTTAGAATCAAGAATTAGTCCAAGATGCTTGTGTTCATCTTTTCTCGTGACTTCATCCACCCCTAGATTCAATGGCGGGTGCTCTGTTTGAGACCTTTTAACTGAGAAGATCACCTCTTCTGTTTTATCGCAATTAAACTGCATCTTCCATTGCCACGCCCAGAGTCGCACTCTTCAAGGTCCTCATTAAGGCACTCAGTAGCTTCATCTATGTCTTTAACAACTGAGAAAATAGAAGTATCGTCTGCAAAAAGCTTGATTTCACTGTGCACACCCTCGACAAGGTCATTTATATACACAAGAAAGAATAAGGGGCTTAGTACTGAACCCTGAGGTACACCCGAGGTAACTGTTAACCAACGAGAGTTCTTTCCATTCAAGACAACTCTTTGCTATCGATTTTCCAAAAAGCTAAGAAGTGTCAACAAATTTTCCGGATATTCCGTAGCATTCGAGTTTATACAGTAGACCTTCGTGCCAAACTCTGTCGAAGGCTTTCGATAGATCTAGAAATACAGCACGAGTTTCTAGGCTAGGAACATTCTCGAAAGAAGAATAAATCTTATGAGTAATTGATAGTAACTGATTAATTGTTGAGTCACCTGGCTGGAAACCCGACTGATGAGGTGTTAGAAGACCATTTTGTCGTAAGTGGTTATAAACCGAATCAAATATAATCTTTTCAAACAGCTTTCCAAAAATTGGAAGTAAAGAGATCGGCCGATAATTGGTTTTACACCGCCTTCTTTCTTTCTTGTGTATAGGAATGACATTCGCCTTTTTCCACAGGGATGGATACACGCCAGTTTCTAAACAGTCTTCAAAAATGAGACACAAGGGTTCAACAATTGAGAAATCGCAAATTTTGATCATGACAATAGAGATGTCATCGCAACCATGGGCTTTTTTGCTATCTAACGATCTAATAAGACTCAGAAGCTTCTCCCTATTGATGGCGAGTCCCTCTAAAAGGGTTTGACTCCTTGGTGTAAAAGATGGAAGGGTGCTGCTCGTTAATGTTTCAGAGCACATTCGTACAAAGAATTCGTTGAAAATATTTGTCTTAGCCTCTAAATTTGTCACAAAAAGTCCATTTTCTAACAAGGGAGGAATGTTAATATTTTTCTTTTTATCAATTAGCCTATTCATAGTTGACCAAAAAGTTTTTATACCGTTGGAAGGATCTGACAATTTTCGACCGAGGTTGCGATAGTACATTTCCTTTGCATTGAGAACCAGCCTGGATGTTCCATTTCTGACAGCCTTAAAGATGTCCCAATCCTCTTGTCTCCTACCGCTATTCATAAACTTCTTAAAAACCATGCGCTTACGTTTTACTGCAGTCTTAACCTCTTTTATTATCCAGCAGGGGCGGATCCAGACAGTCGCCACAGTCGCACGGAAGACGGTCAACTTCCCAAAGCGCATTCTTATTAAGTTAAATATCCAACGATTTGTTGTGAGCCATCAACGAAGGAAAATTCAAGCTCTAATATCCTAAATTTGTTATGCTGAAAATCTTAATTCGATCCCAAATTCCTGACACTTGTAGTTGTTTTTATTTCTATTCCCCGCGATAAAGGGAGTCTGCACTATTATTGTGTTAGTTCAGATATCATCTGTTACCTGGTTGCAGAGTCCCTATTTGATATGCCTCGTTCTGCTTCCTCAGGTTTGTATGCTTTCTATATTTGGAGCAGCTTTTCTTTTCACAACAATAGCAAGTTTTGCATTGACCAATGATTTTGTGCGACGGTAGTGGCGAAGGATGATAAATGGCATCCTATACAAATCTATAGAGGCACTATTGTGAGTGATGTATGTGATATACTTGTGCGACGGTAGTGGCGAAGGATGATAAATGGCATCCAGTACAACATGTATGGAGGAAAGATTGTGAGACTGTCGTGGCGATGTATGTGATCTGGGAATCCTCCAAACTACAGCCTCACTCTGACCTTTGGCTTTTGGCCTAAGCACTCTCCAAG
>REGM01000083.1:261316-286275 GCA_004194415.1 Aurelia aurita | reverse complement strand
TATCATATCATATCATATCATATCATATCATATCATATCATATCATATCATATCATATCATATCATATCATATCATATCATATCATATCATATCATATCATATCATATCATATCATATCATATCATATCATATCATATCATATCATATCATATCATATCATATCATATCATATCATATCATATCATATCATATCATATCATATCATATCATATCATATCATATCATATCATATCATATCATATCATATCATATCATATCATATCATATCATATCATATCATATCATATCATATCATATCATATCATATCATATCATATCATATCATATCATATCATATCATATCATATCATATCATATCATATCATATCATATCATATCATATCATATCATATCATATCATATCATATCATATCATATCATATCATATCATATCATATCATATCATATCATATCATATCATATCATATCATATCATATCATATCATATCATATCATATCATATCATATCATATCATATCATATCATATCATATCATATCATATCATATCATATCATATCATATCATATCATATCATATCATATCATATCATATCATATCATATCATATCATATCATATCATATCATATCATATCATATCATATCATATCATATCATATCATATCATATCATATCATATCATATCATATCATATCATATCATATCATATCATATCATATCATATCATATCATATCATATCATATCATATCATATCATATCATATCATATCATATCATATCATATCATATCATATCATATCATATCATATCATATCATATCATATCATATCATATCATATCATATCATATCATATCATATCATATCATATCATATCATATCATATCATATCATATCATATCATATCATATCATATCATATCATATCATATCATATCATATCATATCATATCATATCATATCATATCATATCATATCATATCATATCATATCATATCATATCATATCATATCATATCATATCATATCATATCATATCATATCATATCATATCATATCATATCATATCATATCATATCATATCATATCATATCATATCATATCATATCATATCATATCATATCATATCATATCATATCATATCATATCATATCATATCATATCATATCATATCATATCATATCATATCATATCATATCATATCATATCATATCATATCATATCATATCATATCATATCATATCATATCATATCATATCATATCATATCATATCATATCATATCATATCATATCATATCATATCATATCATATCATATCATATCATATCATATCATATCATATCATATCATATCATATCATGCGAAGCACGACGGCGGGCCGGCGCAGCGCCGCAGGCAACGCGCGGCAAGACTAGTATATTATGTTTTACCAGTACAAGAAGAATAACAAATTATTTCACATAATATAAGCCAGATTTCCCCAGTTGACCAACCCCCCTCTCTTGTTCTCTTTTTGGTTTTGTCCACAGGTGCCATGGATTCACAAAATTATACCTTAAGTCTTGGGCAGCAACAAACATATGCATTCAATACAAGAAGAGAGTCAAAAGTTCAAATTTCCCCCAGTTCACCACTCCCCACTTCACCACTCCCCCCCTCTTTTTTTGTTTTGTTTTGTTTCTCTTGCAGGTACTGTAGATTCACAAAATTATGCCAAAAAATTCTTGGGCATCAACAATAGTGGAATTAATTGCACAAGAGAAATTCAAGATTAATGCGTAAAAAAAAATAGAATGTAAAACTGTGTCATTATACAATGTGCTGTGCATGTTGCAAGTTAATGCACCACGTATGCCTCACAAGATATTTTGAAGTTTGTAGTGGTGCATGGTGCAAGTAAATGCACCACGTATGCCTCACAAGATATTTTGAAGTTTGTAGATATTCTGTATGATGTCGCTTACAATTTTAACCAAACATTGGTAACACACGGTCAAAGCATATAAAATATACAACTAACAACTTTTGATTTAAGCTTCAGATATTCATAGAACAGCCAATCCTCTCGCTTTGATTTCCTTTCCATAGGTATCCAGAGCTGCAAGATACAAAACCCAGCTCAAATAAAGAACCACCGACAAGCTGCTTCAGACTGCTCATTTAACAAAGGGAAGGGACTTAATCAGAACCTTATTATATGCATCTTGTAGTTATTAGTGAGCTATTCTCCTCAACTGAATGAAGGTAACAAACTTCAGAGGATAACAGTAATTTGAAAAATGAAAATGAGAGAATGACAAAATGCTAATTGAAATTGAAACGAATAAACCCTCAACCGAATGAAGGAGAAGGGGGTAATGCTAACACGTTAATATAATTAGTGTATGTAGCCACCCTCAACCAGATCAAAGAAAAGGGGGTAACTCTAACTTGTTGATATACTTAATGTATGTAGCAACCCTCAACGGAATGAAGGAGAAGGGGGTAATGCCGGCACGTTGATATAATTAGTGTATGTAGCCACCCTCAACCAGATAAAAGAAAAGAGGGTAATACTACCTCGTTCCTATACTTAGTGCATGTAGCCACCCTCGACCGAGAAAGGGGGCACTGCTACCTCGTTGCACCGATGTCTCCCTATAACAGTGCATGCCATCAGTGGTATTGCCGGAATGTTCATCACCGCGGTAGTGAGCTTGCGTGGATGATAAGTTGCGCTATGCAGCGTGCGGTCACTGGCGGCAGGTAACTTTGGGGAGTATCTTGGCCGTTTTTTTGGCCGCCCTTCAAAATGGCGGCATTATAGCCAATCTTTACATTCTAGATCATATTGTAGTGTTTTTGTAATTTTTACCCTCAGTATTGCTAAGCTGGGTCCATCCCCAACCGAAATGAAGGAAAAGGGGTATTAACAGCACCTTATGTATCCTCAACCGAACGAAGGATAAGAGGATCCTTAATTAGTTAGTGTAAATAACCAATTGTTAATTGGCAAGATACGACCCCAATCACTGCCAGATAGGTTGTCTACTTCATCGTGTATCTTCTTTTGAGTTTTAATTGACCAACAAATCGTCCAGCAAGACTAATCGCCTCAAGGCACAGCGCTTTGCCACTTCGCACGGGTCATCAGTAGCATAGGCGTTAATGCAAACATTTACGCCAGTAAATGTAGTTTAACGCCACGCTGCGGATTTTGATGTATTTCGTTCCCCACTGATGCTTCATTAGTTACGTAATAGCTATCTTTAGGATACTACCCCTAGTTCCAGTCCCCAAGGTTCGCAAGCACGCCCTCGCGTTCGCCATCTTGCTTCACGATCGTTGTTAGTTCCGCAATCGTTTTCCCACCCTTCCCACCCTCGGGTCGTATCATCTTCTTATGCTATCGGATCTTCAATCCGTTTTTTGGCCGCCCTTAAAAATGGCGGCATAGTTTTATAGCCAATCTTTACATTCTAGATCATATTGTAGTGTTTTTGTAATTGTTACCCTCAGTATTGCTAAGCTGGGTCAATCCCTAACCGAAATGAAGGAAAAGGGGTATTACCAGCACCTTATGTATCCTCAACCGAACGAAGGATAAGAGGATCCTTAATTAGTTAGTGTAAATAACCAATTGTTAATTGGCCAGATAGGTTGTCTTCCTCATCGTGTATCTTCTTTCGAGTTTTAAATGACCAACAAATCGTCCAGCAAGACTATCGCCTCAAGGCACAGCGCTTTGCCACTTCGCACGGGTCATCAGTAGCATAGGCGTTAAAGGTGGTTTTATTGGAGTGTGATGTTGAAAAAGGTTTTATTCGTAAATGCTGTTGTGGAATTAGTACAGTTTTCTATGGTTTCTGTAGACCACATTCATGTAATGGAGAAAAGGGTGTCCTTCGTTTATATGGCA
This sequence comes from Aurelia aurita, assembly GCA_004194415.1. NCBI lineage: Eukaryota > Metazoa > Cnidaria > Scyphozoa > Semaeostomeae > Ulmaridae > Aurelia > Aurelia aurita. The sequence goes on along the minus strand of REGM01000083.1, from coordinate 282,381 downwards.
GTCAAGGATGTTCATGTATCTGCTTGATACCAAGAAAACAATCCGCCTAAGCTTTCTTCTGAAATGAAGATTGAGGTTTGGAGTTTCTGCAAATGATGATTTCAAGTAAATCAACGCAGTAAAAAGTAGCTTGGCTAGGAGAACTGGAGCAATCTGAATATAATCTATTGTATTTGATATTCTCATTCGATGAAAACAATGGGAAAATAAGTGGCTCGTATCCGTGTTTCGTTCCATGTTAGGATCAGATCGCTATATCTCCGTTCATTTACATTAGCTCTGTCCCAGATGCTTAGCAAATCAATAATCAATTTTTTTGTTAAGCCAGAGCAGCCAGATAATGTCGGATGGGATTCATATCGCAACAAATAGAGCCACGATAGCTGTTCCCATAACTTCACCCATATGATGGTTGACTACGGCTGCAATAGCAACGAGGAAGAAGTAGATATCAATGAGGGTGACAATACCTGACAACATCGATGCAACAGACACGAAGATGTATACAATTTTATGATATCTTTAGAAAGCTACATTTTAGCTGAACTGTATGCTTCTATGAGTGCAATACCGCTAACCAATAAATTCTATCTACCTTATGATTATAAGTTGAAGGTATTATTGAAATATCGTTTGAAACTTCGGATTAACTTTCGAAATCACTCCAGAATTTCAGCACTTAGTTGCAAAACTCCATATAAAAAGTTGCAAATCTATACCAAATCATGAATTTGTTATCGTAATATTCCTTTTGCAGCTTTTGCAGTTTTTACCGCCACACGAGAATGAGGCCTGATCCTTTATTTCACTAATAACGATCACTAATACGGACCAAATTGACTTTGAAACAGCTTCTATAGTGTACAAATCATTGAATGGGCTTGCACCTCCCTATATGCAGTCAAGGTTTCACAAATTGTCAGATTCTTGCAATCGGACCCTACGTAATACCAGTACTGATCTCAGGATTCCACTGTGTAAGACCTCAAATGGGCAACGGAGCTTTTCCTATCGAGGAGTTACTGTTTGGAACCAATTGAGCTATGAAATCAAAACTGCTCCTTCGCTAGCTACTTTCAAAATGAGACTAAAATCATTCTTGAAAGATCAAAGAGGTTTATCTTCGAAACCAACGCTCAGCACATACATATGACTTCTGAGTCCCTTTCTTTTTATAAATTTGTCTTTTCTTTTATATAGGATATTAAAGTTGAATTATATTAGCAATTCATGTATTATAGGTTAGTTTGTTTTTAAGCAGGGCACATTGTAAATCAGTTATTTAAAAATTTTACTGAACGTATTTAACCCTGTTAAAATGAATCAAAATGAAATCAAAATGAAAAGGGAGTTGAAATAGCACTATCGGGTACTGTGAGTCTTCTCTGAACTGATCTGAACCGCCTTCATTGGTAAGTGGTCCTAAGTATATGAAAGGAGAATAATTTCTATTTTGGTGGCAGGCAAACATCGGATCTAAGGCAAAGTAAAGAGTACTTTGGCAAAAATTTCCCGACAGTGGTGATAAATAGGAAACTGTTAGAAAAATGTCAAAGTTTCCAATTTGGCACTGGCAAGCATCGCACCGAGATAGGCATTCTAAGCGATGCAAATAATTTTTACCTACAAAAAAAATTTTCTGGGGATGCTAACTTATGAAAACACTGTTGTAAAATTGTCAAAAATTCTACTTTAACACCGGCAAACATGGGATCGGGAGGTTTTAAGCCAAAGTAGAGTGCGTATCCTCAAACAATTTCTTGGGGGCTATGCCCCCAGACCGCTGCATTTTAATACCTTCTATTAATTTTTGCCTTGGCTACACACCGCTGTATACTACTTCTGTTACTTTTCGTTTTTTCTGTCGTCTCTGTTGATTCATAGAGCTCTCAGTCATACTAACAAACCGTATACATTTAAAAGTCTGAAATTAGTGTTATTGTCCTTCAAATAGGCCAGGCGAGCATCAGCTTACGCAGATATTGGATTTATTGCTTGCGTGCGCGTGAAAAGCTAATTTTCCTGTGCGTGAATGAGTGAAAAGCTAAAATATGGTGCGTGAATGCGTGAATCACAACCCCTATGGGGGGCCCCTATATGCTAGGAGAAACTCATCCAATGCCCCCTGGGTTAGGTTAGTCGGTGTTGAGAGGAAATATGCCTAAAATTGGGGAATTTAGGCCATATGGAATCTCGGATCAAGAATTCAGCCAAAAAGCTAAGAGTCTCAATGTTTGAACGAACCGAGAGTTTATGCTGCTCCACAGCGGTGTGCATCAGTACCATTGATCGTGCTGTAAAAAGGAATGGAGTGAAAACATTGGGAGGAGTGGAGTAAGTCTACTCCGAGATCACAAGAAATGATTATCAAATTAAATGTATATTCCGCAACAACAATTAAATTTATTTATATGTCCTTGATAAGGCTCTTATATTATATACGGCTCGAACTGGTATATGAAATTGCAAGAAACAGCTTTAAAACTAAATATACAACGTTTAGTAGAAAAGATGGCTCAACATATGGTCCTCTCTCCCAAAGAAAAAATTACGATCATCTATCAAATCTATTTGGTCCTTGAAGCAAATACACAAAAATAAAATTCAAGTATCGGTAACATAATCAAATTTAAGAGACACACTCGTAAGATCCAAACTAAGCGATGCAAGACAACGCCCTGATACAACTGCTTGTGGTCGTTCGAACTGCAGAACCTGCAAACACACGACTCAAGCTACTGAAGTTTCCACAACCACCGGGAAATTTTCTGTTCGCCAAGCTTCTACATGTTCCTCATCTTGCCTCATTTACTGCATCCGCTGCATGAAGTGTGAGATGCCTTACATATGAGAGACATGCCGGCAACTTAATAATCGCTTTGGTGAACATCTACGCAATGTTGCAGACAAAAGTCACGAGAAAGAGCAGAAAATCGAACATTCTGATACGAACGTTTCAAGACATTTTAACTCAGAAGGACATTCCATGGAGAATATGTCGGTTTTGGGACTATTATACGCAGATAAAGATGCTACAAAGAGAGCAACTTTAGAGAAAAGACTTATTTTTAAATTAGGGACTCTTCTGCCACATGGATTTAACAAACGGTTTTCATTCATACCCTAGTATCTTTGATAGCTTCATTTTGTAGCAGGATCTCTTTTCGAATCTTTTACTCTTTCTCTTACGTCGAATTCTTTTCTGCATCCTACTAATATACCTGTTCTATCAAGCGTTTTTTTCCTACTCTTCCTACTTTATCGTACTCCACTTTGTTATTACTGATAAAGGGCTATGCCTGAAACGTCTAATCGTAATATTCAAGGCTATATATTTTATCTATTATCAATATCTTCGTAGCATAATCAAATGTCGGTGAATTTTCAACAATTTCCATTGTTTATTGGGTCACCCAGCATGCTGAAATGTTTGGTACCTCAATAAGAAATTGCAATCATTACAATAACACAAGGACAGGAGAACAATGTTTCTTTGAAGCAGTTGCAAAGACGGAAAATATTAAGATTAGTGGGATTATAAAATGTTGGCGATTTCTTCAAACACACACCATAACCTACATGGCACCCTGTTTAGGCGTCAAGGTAGAACGGATCTTAGACAAAAACACTAAAAGCGCTCTTAAAGGCAATGAAAACTGGTAAATACGTCCGTCTACCGGGTGAGTAAAAACAAACAATCCCCGTTTAAAATACCACTCCTCCCTGGAAATCAAGACAATAATATTAGCAAATATTTCATTTAATGGTGGACAAGCAAAAATTGATTTTAAAATTTACCTGACTGAAATCCGCAACTTTGTTTTAAAAATTATGAGCCACTTTCTCGAGAAAGCCTTTTAAGAAACTTTTAAAACAGACCTAAACTCACGACCAAATTTTCCAAATATTTCTGCCTTACAGCAATGGCTTTTACATGCTTTAGCATGTGATATCCCTTTGGGAGGATGGCGGTGTCATCCTGGAGAATACAGCATTATTCCGGATGATGCATCCCCCATGAGGATAACACGTGCTAAAACGTGTTTAAGTCATAGCTGTAAAGGCCAGTTTCCAGTCAGTGGAAGTTTCCGAACGGATGGGAATTCTATTGTTTACGAGAGAAAATGTCGCTTTGAATTTGAATAAAAAATTACGCCTGAGTAACCTTTTATTGTGTAAAATTCCGCCCGCTCGGAAAATTCCGCTGACTGGAAATCAGCCTTAAGGTTGAAATATCAGGAAAGTTTGGTCGTGATTTTAGGTCTGTTTTGAAGGTTTCCTAAAGCGGCTTTCTGAGAAAATCTCTCATAATTTCACAACGGAGTGACCGATTTCAGTCAGGTAAATTTTAAAATCGATTTGAACATGTCCACCGTTAAATAATATAATAATAAATGTTGTGAGCGACGTGTGGCAATAGTTTCAGCAAATATACATAAAATTCTGTGTTAAATAAACTAAAATGCCAAGATTTAAAAACACTAAACGTATCGGGCATAACCCTTCATCAGTAGCCAGAATCTGATTCTTATAGTAAAGGTTTTTGCAGTGGCTTCTAATAAATGAATGTTGTCTTTTAGCAATTACTTTTTAAGTGCNTATATATATATATATAAGATGTACACAAAAAATAAGACGATTTGAAGTTATATAATTATTTTATTCTATTCAGCTATTCTCGACGCGTTTCGACTCCGTGGTCATCGTCAGGAGAATGAATTTTTACAAGCTTGCAAGCCTATTTATAGCCTTTTTAGTGGTCACGTGACGTTAATGAGGTCACGTGGCCTTAAAGAAGTCACGTGACGCCAAAATAATGCGTCATATGAATCCTTGATTGAAGTTGAATATTACGTTTTATGTGTAGAAAATGATAGGCCACAGGGGAACAAAGTATTGCATAATTTTGCGAACGGAAAAAGTGGCCTATCCATTGGTTATTTTGGGGGGGTTTTGAAATCAATATTTATCAGGATGGTTGAGTTTATTGTTCAGGCCCTTAGGGGAAAGAGTCTGCAGTCGTTTTATCCAGTTATCCTCATGTGTTTCTAATAAATGTGTCATATTTTCGACGTTTTCTTTTTCAATTTTCTCGATTATTGTGAATCTTGCGTCTCTTTCGAAGACGTGATTTTGCTCTTTGAAGTGCTTTTCTACCGGAAGGAGCTTATCATATTGCGCTGATTTTATTCGGGAACGGTAGTTATTAAGTCTGTAGTTGAAAGGCCATTCAGATTTACCAACATATTGTTTCTTACAACGGATGCATTCAAGAAGATATATTACGTTCATGCTTCTGCAGTTTGATTCGTGGAAGATTTTGTATGTTTTGTGGGTGTTAACGCTAGTGAATGAATTAGTTTTAATGACATGGTTGCAGCATAGGCTTCTTTTGGTGTTACATGGTGAGCAATATTTAGCCGTTCTTCTGTTGGCTTTTTTTCTTAAAACTATGTTGTTAATGATGGTATTGCTACCAATTATTTCTCTTAGGTTCTTGCATCGACGAAATGCAACGATCGGAGGTTCCGAAAAGATTTTCTTCAGTTTTGGCTTTATATTTAATATATCCCATCTTTCTCTTAGGATTTTACCAATTTGGGGGAGTGTAGAATTGAACATGGTTACTAGGGGGATTCTCGTCGATCGTTCCTTTGAAACTTTCTTTAATGTCGTATTTCTTGGGGTTATGATGGCTTTACGGATTTGTTCTTGAAGATTTTCTTTGTGATACCCTCGGCGGAGAAAATTTTCTTCCATTTGTTTACAGTTGCTGCTTAATTCGTCGTCTTTTGTGCATATCCTTCTAAGTCTAAGTGCTTGTGAATAAGGTAAACTGTTCTTGAGGTGTCTAGGGTGGGCTGATTTATAGTGTAGGTAATTGTGTGTGTCAGTTGGTTTGGTAAATAGAGTCGTTTGTAGTTGTCTGTTGTCGTCTATATAGATACGGGTGTCAAGGAAGGGGATGGATGTCTTTGAGATTTCATAGTCGAACTTTATAGATGGGTGTTTTGTGTTGAGTTGCTCGGCGAACGTCTTGAATTCTCTTTCACTGCCTTTGTAAATCAATAAGATGTCATCAATGTACCTGCCATAGTAGAGGCAGTCTTTGCCTATTGTGGGGTAGATATGTTTTTCTTCGAATTCACCCATGTATATCACTGCGTAAGAGGGTGCTGCAACCGTGCCCATAGCACAGCCTCTTGTCTGTAGGTAGCTTTTTCCGTTGAAAGTGAAGCAATTAAGTGTGAGAACATGTCTCATCATGGTCAGTAGAGCATCAGTTGCTGGTTCTTTATTGGCTCTTTTGTTGAGGGCATTTTTAAGGGCTAGTAGGCCCTCCTCGTGACATATGTTCGTGTAGAGGGATCTTACATCCAAGGTTACGAGAAGTGCATTCTCGGGTATTTTACCTATATTTTTTATTTTGTTAAGTAAATCTGTAGTGTCGCGGATATATGATCGTACTTTTTGGGCAAGGGGTTGTATGTAATGATCGACGTATTTAGATATTTTGGTTGTGTGGCAGTTTGTCGACGCCACAACTAGGCGGCCTGGATTATTCTTTTTATGAATTTTTGGTAGCAGATAGAATCTAGCCGGTTTAATTTCTTTAGGAACATTTAAAATCTCTAATGCTTCAGCATCTATTTTATCCTGAGAATGCATTTCATCCAATGAGTTGTTAATTATTCTTATGTAGCCCTGAGATGGGTCAAATGTTAATTTTCTGTAAAAAGCTGTGTTATTTAGTTGGTTGTTGGCTTCCATATATATAAATATATATATATATATATATATATAAATTTATATATAGAGATATTTATATATATGGTGATCATATTTAGGTTATCTAGATGGGGATAGCATTGTAATATTTTTACTGGGTAAGCAAAAATGTATCCATTGTTTGAAAAGTTATTCTGTAAAAACTATGAAATCAATTCAAAGAATACCAACTCGATTGACTGACTGATGCTTTTACTTAATTTTTGCAATTTTTTTTGTAATGTACCAGGTGAGTCAATAATGAATTAAACGTTTTGAAATCATTGTAACTCCTGCATATTAATATTAAGCATTCGAAGCCTGTCTTTAAAGCTTAGAAATGATGTCTTTTGTTAGCCTGGTAACCAGCCCATCACTCTATTCCTTTAGAATGATGGGCTGGTTATCAGGCAAATGTTTGTGAATTCCTTCCATATTTGCTTAAAATCTTTTACAAGTACAAATACGTTACCCATTTCTAGTTTAAAAATGTTCGATGCACAATTTTAACACAGAATTTTATCGTTAAATAATATATTTGCCAATATTATTACATTGATATCCAGGGAGCAGTGGCCTTTCAAATGGGGATTGTTTTTATTGACTAACCCGGTATAAATAGAACAAAGAAATACCCAAACACCCTTTGTTTACTTAGCCTGTGCACGTTCCAAGTTCGATAATTTCAGTACACTCTAAATAAATAAAGATTGGGCGTGTGACCTTACCTTGGATGCTTGCAACAATTCTCTATCCACAACTGATTTCAATAACTTTTCGTTTAGTTTCCCTACTATAAGCACCTGATCTTCAATCTTCCTTTGCATTTTTTCTATATCATTCCGAAGGTTATCAACAAGAACTTCATATGCTGATCCTTCAACTTGCTTCTGCTCCATTTCTTTATCATGTTTGATCGTCAAATATTCTATCTCAGCTTCTGCATTTGATCTAATTTTTGAACATTCCATCTCAAATTTTTCTACGTCCGCAATTTTCCTTACACGCTGCTCTTCATTCGTGTGTTGTAAATTATCAAGAGCTACTTTCAAGTGGGTGTTTTCCTTCAGAAGAGAAATCTTCTTGAGTTCACAGTCGGGATGAGCAATTGGAGAAAAAGCACGCTCGACAAATGAATGAGCATTTGAATCAACAGCCGCGGCAATAATCTCTTTTCGATCACTTGTATGTTTACTTGAATTGAAATTCTGTTGTTTTCGTTCCTTCCCTTTCAGCGGAATAAACTCTCTGGCAGCAGCTTGATCAGGCTCTTTGCCATTGTCTATTCTGTCTCTTAAAAGTAAGTCCATTGCTAATCCTTGTTCCTTTATCTTATTTCTATAAGATGTCAGTTTCCCGGAGGCATCATGTAGCTGATTTTGCAACGCATTTATGTGCTCCTCGTACATTTTGGCCATGTCTTTACACCTGGTTTCAGAATCTAGCAACATTCTGTTTGTTTCATCATCTTTCCTTTCGAGCTGTCGCTCAAGACGTTTGAGCTTGTCTTCGAGGAACTTCTGAGCCCCTGACACTTCAATAGGTCTATTCACGAAATCTTGCTTAGGAGACTTTGAGACGGATTGCGGAAAAGATTTTTGCGCAGCTTTTGGAACTACTGTCTGGATGGATTTATCCTCAACACTTTTGAGAGGCAATTTTTGAACAGTTTTTGGAACTTCCCTTTGTAACAGCGCTGGAACTGTATCAGGATATCGACGGGAAATAATTTTCTCCATTTCGTTATTCTATAGGGAATAAAATGAAAATTTTGAAGGTAACACTGGAGACAGCTGATTGTCCCAAAATTATGCACGGACATTCGCCGCAACGAACAATAATTATTTATCATCATCAATCATCAGTCATCAGTTATGCACTGATTTCATTGAATCACCAATCATGTTGAAGTAAAATGGCTAACTTAGATGAGTACTGGAGGATTATACCTGGAAGCAGATTTTGAAAGTACTAAACAAATTAAAAATTACGATAAACATTTTCAGCTTAAGGTTACTGCCCACCTTCACGGCAGTAATTTCAGTTTTTTCCTCTCAAGGACCGTACTTTGCGTTGATGATAGCGAACCCATACATCATTGGATGCGTAATTTAACTAGAAATAGCCCTTTGTGGAAATTCAGTTGAAACAAGCATCAGTAAATCATTTATCAAATATATCATGATTTTAAAATACCCTTCCTTCAAAGGCTATTTAGGACTCCCAGCAAGACCGTAGAATCACAAAAATAACTTAAGCCGATAGATCCTTTCCTTGTTTGCCAAAGCGTGTCTGAGAATTTTGATATAATATCATATTTGCACGTTATAGCTTCCGCAATAATTGGATTAAGTTTGTTAGCCCTCCCGGCAGCTTTGTTCGGTCTAAAATCCATACCAGTGGATCTTCAAAAAAATGCAGACACACTTTGGTAGCTATATGCATGATCTCCCACTGCGCAAAATTTCTCATGATTTGATTGGTCCTGCGGGTCCTAAATAAAAACTTAGTACCTACCACTAGGAGATTTTTCAGTTCCGAGAAAGCTGGCCTTTAGTAATGGTTCTTAAAAACGTGTCTTGCAACGTTGATTAGACCACAAAATAAACCGGGTCAAGGCGATTAGCAACATGAAGCGTGTGGCTCAGTACTAATGTCAATAAATCGAAACAATGATGCAAAGCTTGGATACAGTAAAAACCCGCNATTCACCCTCTTCGCTTTGCCTCGTCGCAACCAGGGAGCGCTTCTCCAAAACAATATTCAGATTCACTCTCAGAATCACATTCAGCTTCAAAATCGGATTCATGAACTGATTTGAGCAACTCCATTGAATTGCATTATAAGATTTAAATTATTGAATTGCATTGTAAAATTTAAATTATTGAATTGCATTGTGAAATTGAAATTGGTATTATTGAATTGCATTAGTTTGCACATGCAATTTAGTTTCGACCATGCAAATAAATTTTTGACCATATAAAATGTACGACCAACCAAAAAACATGATTCATGTAATGCAAAAAACATAAACAATGACAATAAATATATGCAGGGCATACATATATAGAATTTCCCCCACCTTAAAATTTGCAGACAATGGTGAATTCTACTGGAAAAATGAAAATATTAATTTTTTTGCAATTGGCACCCCATATCTTCAAGACACATCCAATGGTATATATTACTTTGTACTCAAGCTACTAGGGAGAAAATAAAAATGGATTTACGATTTTCTTTGTCACGTTAAGTAAGAATATACAATGAAAAGTTGATAGTTATGTAGTGTATTAAATTTTGATAAAATTCAAGAAGTTTGAAAGTCACATTGTTCATTGCTAATATTAGATTAAGCAAGTCTGATAGGGGGCACAATGCCCCCCCTGGCAGAATAAGGTTAAGTCATTTCACCATGCATATCATGCTGCTTTGTTACGCAACAATTAAATATTCATATCATACTTTTCTATATTGCGCATGCGCTAACAATATATGTGGTGACCGCAGTGGTACCATTTGAGAACCATAATTACTTCTGCAAAAATTGTTCAAAGAGATAGGCAGACAGACATAGACCAGGAGGGGCTGTAGGAAGATACTAAAAACCCGATTAACGCGACATACCTTCAGTTCTTTGTTGGCTTTAAAGTATTCTTTACATCCATATTATGTTAAAGCCATGGTTGTCATTCTTTTGTGTTGACCTGCTATCGAATCCTAATCGAAATTGCCAGCGTCACTGCAACGAACTTGTAACCACCATTGCCATGTGAGTTTAGGCCCAAACTAACGAATGCGCCTCCAGGAGGGAACGAAAAATGAGAAGGAAAGAGAAAGATAACAGGGTAAGCCACTAGGCCTTTCAACACTAAAGCCTCGCAGCAGAGACCTCGTAACGCTGTCTATTGTTTTTTCTTACCTCTCGTTTCCCTGTATTTGAGGCTAGGACGGGGGTGACAATATCGACGAAAAAGCCCCACCACGAACAGGAAAGTCCTAAAATTTATCAAAATGGCTGGTAAGGCTGAACTTTAAAACCGATTAAAATGGGGGAGGGTATTTCTTGTATTCCCCCGGAAAAATTTGGGAAACAAAAGGTGGGCCGGTAGCCGTCACAACAAGAACAAACGTTCGGGACATTGATCCAAGCCCTAACTCTGTTAGAATCTATTGGGGCTTCTCTCTTGCGTTGGTCTCCTCCTGAGAATCGGCCTTTCCATATCATCATCATCGTCATGATGTTATCATGACATACGAGGGGCAGCTCCCAACAAAGTGTACGAGATTATTTATCAAAAGAGATTATTTTATGATTAATCCAAGATTATTTTATGATTATTATGATTATTTTCATTATTTTTGTGAATACTGTTTATTATTTTTAGATATTTATCATTATTTTGTGATTTTTTCTAATATTTTGTGATTATTTCATAATTGTTTTGCGAGTATTTTCCTTACTTTTCTTATTTTGTGAATGATTTCTAATATTTTTCATTATTTTATGATTATTTTATGATTGTTTTTTATTATTTTGTGATTATTTTGTCGTTATTCCATGATTGTGTTGTTATTATTTTATGATTATTTTGAAAATGTATGAGATTATAATGAGTGAGTTGCCTCTCGATCAAATAAATCCCTTTTCAATTCGCAAGGGGTACAATGATATTTAATGTGGAACTACAATCATTTTTTTCCATGAGATATTTTGGCTCTGAATTTTGTGGCAAAGTTTGTTAATTTTCTATCATTCTACCAATTTCAAGCCTAATTGTTCAGTTGTCGTATTAAATTAAAGCACTTTGCCATTTGAGTACATATACCTTTTAATTATCGATTTCGTTAGTTGTACTTTTACTTTTGAGGGTAAGGGACAAGACAATTATTGTATGTAGTGGAATTTAAAATATAGAACTGAAACTGAATTTTGGGCCCAATTCTTATAGTAAAAGTTTCTTGTATAGTTTCTCGTAATTTTTTCAAATATTGAATTTCAAAATTCATCATAATTGATTAAAAATACTGACATGTTAGCAACACCCTAAAAATACTGGATCTTCAAAATTTTATCCCAATACCTGTAATAAAAATTGGCCAGTGCCCCCAGGGATCAATATCCCATACCCTAGGGAAATACAATTAATTAAATTGAATGAATAAAATTAAATAATAGATCAAATAAACAGGGAAATAAAGTTAACAAATAAATATGAATTGAATGGATTGTAAATCCCTAACTCTAACCCACACCCCCTATTTATCACGAAAATCTGTCCGGACTAATTTTCATATATGGTCATCATAGCGTTACGAGGTCTCTGCTGCGAGGCTTTAGTGTTGAAAGGCCTAGTGGCTTACCCTGTTATCTTTCTCTTTCCTTCTCATTTTTCGTTCCCTCCTGGAGGCGCATTCGTTAGTTTGGGCCTAAACTCACATGGCAATGGCGGTTACAAGTTCGTTGCAGTGACGCTGGCAATTTCGATTAGGATTCGATAGCAGGTCAACACAAAAAAATGACAACCATGGTTTTAACATAATATGGATGTAAAGAATACTTTAAAGCCAACAAAGAACTGAAGGTATGTCGCGTTAATCGGGTTTTTAGTATCTTCCTACAGCCCTTGCATAGACAGGCAAACAGACCAAATCTTCTTTGCTGCAATGAGCAAGTATAAGAAATCGGATTGCAAAGTCTGTAAACGTCTTGTCCGTGCCTGAAAAGTTAAAACTTACCTGTCTTTCTAGGTCTTTCATAAATTTAGCATCATTGGTTACTTTCTCTTTGTAATTATCAATTTCTCTTTTTAGAAGATTATTTTCGGATTCAACTTCTTTCGTCCACTCATTCTCAGCTTTAGTGTCCGTTGTTTTATTTTCATTCTGCTTTTGTATTGCAACCGCAGCTTCCTTTCGCCGTGCCTCTTTCAGCTGCAGTGTTACATGCTCACATTGCAATTCCTTTTCTGCTAAATTGCTTTCTACGAAGAACGTCAAATGATTACAATCTTTAGTTAAAATCACTGACAATCCAAGTTACCCAGAGATCTAAAAAATGAGTTGATTGTATTAAAAAGGTCATCGATGAAAATGTGCATAGGAAATTTTCTACACATCTTATGATCTTCAAAAAATCTTCTTCCGTACGCTGAAATAGCCCATTCCTTCAAATAGTTCACTGAAAAGACTCGAATGGCTTCAAAACGAGCTTCTACGATCCGAGAAATCTCTATATTTCTATTACCACATGTTACAGTGGTCCTAAAGCCAAAAATTTGTTTCAATACAATATAGGATTTTGTCAATGACTTGAAACAAACATGTTTGAAAATGATCAATCAGAGAGCGATATACCATTGTGGTTGAAATGTTATACGAAAGGAAACAATCCAGACATCACATTTAAATCCAAATGTGTTGGACGGAAAAGTTTCGGACTAAAACTGTATACAAAAAAGCTTAGGAAATTTTTATAAAAAATTGGAAAAAACTTATTTTCTTACAGCTTACTGATACCATCTTTCGCTCGAAATGGGTTATATTTACATAGAATTAACCTGATTTTAACCAAAGATCGGCGCTGGATGCTTAAATTGCAAGAAATTTAGCCACAACATTTTCGGACGCTTCGGTAATTCGGACAAAAATTATTCAGAAAAGATTATTTTTAGAGCAATTGTATCTGATAAAGATATCATTCAACTCTTACTTAGCCGCCGAATCTCCAGTAGATTCGATTCTAATAGTTTCCGGTCACCATCTTTCCTTTTCATTTCTTGGTAAAGTCTTTCATTTTCAAGCTGGTAACCATTCAGAAGTAATTCCTGTTCTTTCACCTCATGCTCAAGTCGAGTGATTTTGTCCAATACCTCCTGCAGCAATAAAATTAAAGATGGTTGAGATTAGAATATTTCTCGAATTTCTCAAACATTGGAGGAAAGTATCCGAATAACGATTAATTTCCAAAGGACCACTAAGAAGAGCATCAGTACTTAAAAAAAAAAATTTGCAAATGGTTGTTGCATCTTCCTTTGGATTGAATGGTTTGAAAGAAACTTCAGGTACTTTCCTTAATTCTATTGTTGGCATTTTTATATCTCTATTACTTTCAGCGGAATGAATTCATGAAAAGTTTCGAATTGAAGAGAATCTAAAAATATATCACCCTTTGATAAAAAAAGCAGTGCAAAGACATGTGCTGAACCTTATTTGGGTAACTGATCTACGTCAACAGGAAATACTAATATCTGATAGGCTAGAATTTGACCGCTGAAACGGGTGGGCCAAAAAAAGTTGCCCCAAGATAAAAAAATTCGGAAAACCCTTCTTAAAAAAAGATTTTATGAAATTTATATGGCACTAAGTACAACATAAAATACACTTACTGAGTGAAAATCAGTTTGTTGTCAGCTGTATTTATGGAGAAATGAGCGTTTGAAAAAATGGTCGCGAAAACCACTGTAGCAAAATCACAAATCATCAAAAGCACAACTTGACCAAACAAAGTGTCCAATACGAGAAATTTGTTCTTATCATGAGTTGTTTGCACCTTTACTCGCATCTGTTTTATCAAAGTAATCACTACACTACAAGATACTGCTACTAAACGAGAGGCATTGAAAAATAATGATCGAACATGTCAAATCTGAGGAAATTTCCATTCTCACCATAAACTTGTGTTACTTATAGACAGTGTTATGGTATCCAACTAAAGGCGTCAAATTTAATTCTTTTAAAATTACAAAGATCAATTTAAAACTCCCTACTATTGCCACGAGGAATTAGGGAAAATGTTATTTGCATGGAAATTATTCAATAATCAACAAATGCTTTGGTGGGATATTGTTGATACTTAGCGATTTTGTTACAATGGTTTTCGCGACAATCTTGTTTCAAAAGTTCATTTCTCTATAAACACAGCTAATAATAAACTGATTTATAGATTTAGACCCTGTTTACATGATACCAGTGCGAACTGAAAACGGTGCGAAATCGCACCATCTTGGCCTTACGTTTACAGGGCACTGGTGCAAACAAGTTGTCAACGAAATTGAGGCCACCACATCGTGCATAAATGAGGTTTATTAAGTGTTTTGGTGCCGTATGTCGTCTTTACGTAATATTTCATTGTGCTAGGAAAGCGGTGTCATTTCGCACCGGTGTCGTGTAAACGGGAGTACTGTTTTTCGAAAACGGTGCGATTTCGCATCGATGCATGGGTTGAGAGGAAACGAAATGTTTGCAAAGACAAAATGTACTTGTATGTATAAACAAAATGTTTCCATGCTCATACCTGTATCTTTATCGTTATTTTCGTATGTTTCCCCTGGTCTAGTAGCAGCTCTTACAATGCTTGCCAAAAGTCCTTGGAACACTTAGGCCATTTCTTGATAATGACGCACTTTTCCGCAATTCTATCAGTACAGATTAGTTGAGGCACCCCCTAGCCCCCAAACNACTTGTATGTATAAACAAAATGTTTCCATGCTCATACCTGTATCTTTATCGTTATTTTCGTATGTTTCCCCTGGTCTAGTAGCAGCTCTTACAATGCTTGCCAAAAGTCCTTGGAACACTTAGGCCATTTCTTGATAATGACGCACTTTTCCGCAATTCTATCAGTACAGATTAGTTGAGGCACCCCCTAGCCCCCAAACAATGTTGATTTGCAAGGTTATTGTCCTAGCATTTCATCAGAGTCACGAATCGTCGTGTCATCCTTATTTTATCGTCACAGAACAACATTGTTCTAAGGGGGAGAGGGGGAAATCGCATAACAAGGCAAAATTAGCTGAGGTGTTCCAAGACTTTTGGCAGGCATTGTAGCTCCTTGATTCCAAATTGCAACGGGCATGCTTGTTTTCGCAAAATGAACATTTCTTCGTTTGGGTTTTTGGAAAAAGAAAGTTAATAGAGAGAGAAAGAGAATGGGAGTGAAACAAGGAGGCTGGGAACAATAACATCCATTGTTCTGCATCCTTAAAAAATCTCCAAAGGAGCGTACCATAATGTCATGCTTGTTTAAAAGTAAAAAAGTTCAGTGAGCCACAGCTGGGACGTCACAACTGCTGTTTTTTGTTCTATATAAGGAAATTTCAGTCTGAACGGCTCTAGAGGACCAGTTACTTTCACAGGTGGAGGAGTAAAATCAAAGCATCTCCCTTGGCATTGGTGTCCCTATCCCAGCCACACATCACGCGTCATTCAAAGCCTCTGTGTGCAGAAGATCGTCCGTGCGTAGTGAAGAACCACATCCTACAACAGGTGAGACTTTTCATGCTAAACACGGCGGATCTACCGGGTGAGTCGAAAACAAAACGCACGGCGTTCGAAAAACTACTGCTCCCAAAATATCAAAGCAATAATAGTGAAAAATATCTTTTTTCATAGCCAGTATGTTAAATCAGATTTAGACATTTACCCGAATCTAATCGATCATTCCTTCCGTGGCTATGGGAGATTTTCTGTAGCAAGCTCCATTCAAAAACCTGCAAAAATAAGTGAAAGCAACGACCAAACTTTCGTCGGTTTTCCTTCCTAACAACAAATAAATTTACAGGTATTAGAACATGCCATCCTTCTGGGAGAATGGAATCCCCCTAACCAATTTTCTAATACTAGTAAGGAAGACCTGCTCATCCTCCCAAGAGGAAAACACGCGCTAAAGCATAGGCAAGTCATTGCTGTGAGGCACAAATCGTGGGGAAATTTGGTAGCGATTTTGGGTCACTTTGGAATGTTTTTCGCAGGGTCCTCTCGGGAAAATTTCTTATATGTTAGGAAGAAAGTGGCCGATTTCAGCCAGAAAAATCGGCCACTGCGGCAAAGGTAGTTCTAGGGGCATGCGCATGCGCCCCTTGAGAAACTCAACAAAGGTACGAACGATCTTTAGCTCCCATTCTCTTTCTCTCTCTGTTGACTTTCTTTTCACAAAACCGCAAACGAGGACAGTCTGACTTTACGAAACAAACATGGCCGTTGCAAATTCGAAACAAGGAGCTGAGAGCTGCTGCTAGAACAGGGGAAAAAAGACGAAAATAACGATAAAGACACAGGTATGAGCATGCAAATATTTTGTTTACACATACAGGGACACTTAAACGGGGTCTTAATTACCGGTTCTAGTTGATATATATTGTCTTTGCATTGATTGGATTCTTGACAAGACTTTCCAAGGGTGATAATCTTCTGTTGTAACTGGCCAAGCTCAGCTTCGTAACGAAGTGTCATTTCTTTTTCAGTTGGAACCGCCACCCTCTTTTCGTAGCATTCCTTGCGTAGATCCTCATTGTCAACTAACACTCTGTTGAAATTTGTCCGCAATTCACGCACTTCATCCAATAGCTGAAGCTCTCGCGCAGTGTTTGATATTTTGGAGGAAGGCAGCTCTATAATCAAGAAGCACGATGTTATTAACCTAGCTATGAAGGGTTTCAAAAAAAGTACAAGTGTTCAAACAGTTTCTGCAGAGGAGCTTCATTTTCAAAAAATTGATGACATAGATGAGATCTTTACTTGTAATTCATGACTTCGCACATCCAAATCGGTTGTGTATTCACCGAGTAATTCACTTTTACACAGAAACTGTGAAGGTGAAGGTGAAGTTGCGTTTTTAGTGCCAAGCGCTGGGATCGCAGAAGTAGAGAAGACCTAATCGAGTCCGCGACCCCCTTATCATGACGCTCAAATGGTGGGGCTCTACCTGGGATCGAACAATGTCCGCCTGACTGTTATGGCTGCAAAGTCAGAGGATTATACCACTGCACCACAACAGCATAGGTTCCAAATCTTTAAATTTGCGTAAAAAGGTCGGTGTAAAATTCAGTGACATATTTATTTGAGTCGAATGGCTTGAAAGAAACTTTAGCTACTTTGCTATAACTCTACCGTTGGACTTTTCAGAAATCATGAATATTTTCGAAATTACAGCGTGTTTCATATTGCAACTCATTTGAGGTTGTGACGTCATCAAATTTCTAAATCGCAAACTAGAAGAGTGAAAGACTTTTGCTTGATACCATATTGTAGACGTTCATAAACTATGTTTTTCTGAAAAATTATTCGATGTTTTCTCAAAAAGTTTAGAAATCACGATGGTTTTAAGATTTTTTCAAAATTGTTCTTGAATTCTTAAAAAAGAAGAAAAGCACTCTAATTTTGAAAATATTGAAGATTTCTGAAAAGTCCAATGGTAGAATTATTACAAAGTAGCTAAAGTTTCTTTCAATCAATTCCATTCAAAGAAATAGGTCACAGAATTTTACACCGACCTTTTTAAAGATTTGAAACCTATGCTCACCACAACTGTACGAGGTAGCCTAAGACAAATGATTATTGAATTGAGCTACTACTGTACATTCGTAATTTGAAACTGTTTTGGGGGCAGCTCAACCATTGATTTCTATTTTTGAAAGTTTGCTGATCAATTATCTGGGATGAGCATACAACAAACACTGTTGAAACACACCCTGCCAATTTATTTTTGAAGACAGTCAATGATTGTTGCTTGACACAGCACATAGCACCAACGCAAAATGTTTTTTTATGATCGTGGAGATTATGACAAGATGCGCAAGATGCTACAGGAAGCAAGGGAAATATAAAGATAGCATTTTTTTCCATATTCTATTTATTTCATTTTAAACATATTTATCCTGGGATACAATTCAGTTTAGTAAAAAATAAAAAAACTGATTTCCAATTGTCCCAGCAAAAAACATAATATTAACAAGCCTAAAAATTTATAGATATAAACCTATTTACAACTATCATATCAAATAGCTACTAAAGTTTAAAAAGAAAAAGGAAAGATTATAGTTGCTACGCAGATCAGCTTCCTTAAATATTCTCAATTCAAAGCTTTCAGTTTTGTTTTGAGTGACTGGATCGACGAGGCTAATTTCATTTCTGAATCAAGTTTATTCCATGTGTCAGCTCCACGAAACGCAAACGACTTTTGGCCATAAGCTGTTCTCGTTTTTGGTACTGCAAGATTGCATTTGGTATTGCGTAAAACCCGGGTATGAACTTCAGACAATCTGGAGAAAATAATAACTAGGTTTTCAGGTGCGAGGTCACTTAAAGGGAATAGACATAGCTATATTGAGTGGTCACTATAAATAGGCTACGAAAACGCCCACGCACCCATTGTTTCTTCAGCTACACAATGAAACGGCACGTGCCAACAGTATCAAATACAATAGACTATATTTTTAACTTGGCCCGGGCCAGCTTTTAACTATGTCGATTCCCTTTAAGGAATTAAATACCATTGTAGATGTTTCTCGATTAATCAGCCTCTCAACTGACGGCCAGCCAAGCCGCTGCAGTAAAGGAGCAGCTGGAGTGTCAAATGGGCTACCTGTAACAATTCTAGCAGCTCTGCTCTGTAATTTCTGTAAAGTTTTCAATTTAGTTGCCCCACAACATCCCCAAACGGAGCAACAATAACTGAAGTGGGGTTCTACAATACTAAGATACATATTCCTTAGTGTATCCTCTTACACATAATGCTTCGCATATTCTAAAAGTCCTATCGCTCTAGAGATCTTCTTCTGTGTACATTTGACATGGCTCTCCCATTTTAGATTATGACCACCAAGTACTTTGACATTGTCCGAAGATGTATTTTGTAGGCATTATTAGTTTTTTCTTTTCTAGTTTTTATGTATTTATGTATTGTAGTTTGCATCAATGTTAATGGCCTGGGGGTTGACATAGTCTTTGCTCCCCTCGGTATCGTTTCAGTAGTATTGCAAAGTAATTTGTATGCAGTGTAGTAAATATGTATATTGTAAACTTTTAAAGTAAAAAAAAAAAAAGAAAATTTTAGATTATCATCAATCATTAGACCAAGATATTTAGTTTCCTTCGCAAGATCGATATCATTTCCATTTACTTGAAAACGAGGAATAGGTGCCGTTGGTGTATCAATTTTCCTCAGCTTTTGCGAAGATCCTATGATCATGGCCTGTGTCTTGAAAATATTCGAGGAAAGCTTGTTAACCTGTAACCATTTCTCAAGGCCGGCAAGTTCCGCATTGACAACAGCATCTATCTCTTCTATATTATCTGAAGAGAACGACATTGCTGTATCATCTGCATACATTGTCGCTTTTGCCTTTTTTAATGCAAAAGGTCGGTTATTAATGTAAATCAAAAATAAAAGCGGTCGAAGGCAAGAACCTTGAGGTACCCCTATTTTGATTTCAGCAGGATCGGAGGTGACGCCGTTGACCTTGCAGAACTGCCGGCGATTATCTAAGTATGAGCTAAACACATGTATATCTGTTTTTTCCTTTAACCTACGCTTTTCCGTTATACCGACACCTCTAAGGGGACCATTATGGAAATAAGGTCAGCTTGACCTTTTAGTGGTATCCCTGCCACTGTAATTAGGGGTGTTTTTCGATTTGATTTGATTTTTTGATTGATTTTATCTTTTTTACCCATGGTAGCCCCTCAGTTAGAAAATTGACTTACAGGGGGCCATGCTAAAAACTTATACTAATTTACAATAAATATAAGACATGCTATATATAACTAAACTAAATTACAAATTGTCATAAAATAAACAAAAGAAAAACTAAACAATTTTGGGTGTTCTATTTTCACAGCTCCTTTTTGAATGCTCTCAAGGTAGAGGAATTTCTGATTTCAGTGCCAAGACTGTTCCAAAGTTTGGCGCCTCGGTACGAGAAGCATTTCTGCCCCACTGCCGATTTTAATAAGGGCAACCTGAGGTTGACATCGGAATTCCTAAGAGAACGAACAGTAGAGTTGTTGACTCTCACAAAAATTTCCTTCATATAAGAAGGCACATCACCATTAAGGGATCTGAAAACAATTTTTTGTGACTCAAAAGCAATAAGCTCCCTAAAAGTGGCCATTCAAGCGAACGAATAACTGGTAAGGCGGTCGCATCAAATGGACTGTTGGTAACCAGTTTTCTAACACGATTTTGAAGTTTCTGCAATTTTTCGATGGCAGTCACACCAGCATCTCCCCAGACAGGACAACAATATCTAAAGTAGGGCTCCACTAAACTCTTATACATAGTCGTGACAGTTGAAATCGGGAAAAGTTTTTCTTTACGATGTTAACCTTATATATTGTATTGTATCTATTTTTATATTATAAAACTTATAAATATTGTTAATTGTGATTGTGGCAAATGATACATACATACATACATACATACATACATACATACATACATACATACATACATACATACATACATACATACATACATACATACATACATACATACATACATACATACATACATACATACA
>REGM01000083.1:236805-255479 GCA_004194415.1 Aurelia aurita | reverse complement strand
ATTTGCTGACATCAGCAATTTTTAAATTGTATGACGTCATCAATCTTTATGACGTCATATTTCTAATTAATTAGTAATTTTTGATTGAAAAATCATGGAATGATTTCAAATATTGATGAAGACGTCTGATTTCACCAAGTAAGTGCGAAATTGATGGTGTTTAAGCATCATTATTGCGCTAACAATTTTGCATTGAATCTTATTGTCCATAATTAATTAGTTAATTAATTAGAAACCAAAAATATTGATATAAAACTACATGATATTGCAAAGTAAGGATATCAAGCAGGTATTTGGATAGTTTTATGGTGACTTTATCCAGTTATTTAGTAAAAATAGACCTTTTTATGCTAATAGCTCGATTTTGTCAAAATTTGCATTGTTTTTGGTTGCCTAGCAACCAGTCACGTGACTACAAACTAATTAATGCTATTTTTTAATTCTCCATTGTTCAATTATGATACAGTGTAAGTCTCATTATCATAGCTGTTATAGTTGCGGAGATAATTAGGGGGGGGCGAAAAACGCCCCCCCCCGGTAGAAAATCGATAAAAATTTACCCGGTTAGAATAGGGTTAAACAATAATGTAACCGAGATATTGTGATCGTTGTCTCACCATTATTGGCAATCATGGACACACAGGCAAAGGAACTTAAATAGAATTGGTATAAAAGCATGTTGCTTGCATGACGAATCAATAAATTCGAAGGATGTAATTGAAGGGAAGTTTCATATCGTCTATGACACTCCTGAAGCTTGGACACAGGGGCAATGGTGGAAGAGCTTGCACACTAAAACTTACCAAGAAAAAGTCCTCTTAATCGTTGCTGATGAGGCCCACTGCATTCCGAAATGGTAGGAATTTTATCAACCTTATTGTTTTCTTCTTTGGTAAATTTTTTTTGCTTGAATTGAGAAAGTGAGGAGTTGATCAGTCTTTATATGGCTGGCTGACTTTGATACCCAAAAAGCTTTTTCAATCATATTTCAACTTTCGATAAAATACTTACTATGACTTATCAATTAAGGGCATATACATCATGTAGATTGCAATCAGATTGCAATCAAAGATACACTACTTATATAAACATGATAAGTGTGTGTATACTAAATGTCAGCTGTACATAATTCAGCTCATTTTGAATAGGTCTTTACAAGTTTCTTTCTGAGGTCGTTCAACCAAACTATCAGCGATGATACATCAAGTGGTGCAAGCAAATTTCTCTCAAATTTCGGAAGTGTTCATGTTCTCTCCCAGGAGTCAGCTTAAAAACTTTCTTAGATAACAGATTTTTAACTAGATGGTCAAAATCAGTCTGTTTGCTTTTCACCTTGTGATGTCCCCCAGGTATTACCATTGTTAGGTCTTTGTCTGTGGACTCCAGCATTTTCTGCAAGAAGTTCGATGCATGTGATTCACGCTTTGCATTTTTTTCATCAAGGTTTACTCCTAGATTATGTAAGAGCTCTTTGGTAAGGCAATTTAGCTGTTCAAGTCGTAGGTCACATGATATGTTTCTACCTTTCATCCCTTTCCTGTTAACTGTCCTATCCCAGACGAGTTGCTCTACTTCTTCTGGTGATGATATGGCTTCAACTCTAGCCAACAGTAGAAATGCTGCATATGCATATTTATGATGCCTGTATGCTTTAAAATAGAGCAGGAAGAACCTCCAGCGCCTGATGATCCGGTCTCCATCCCCCTCTTTAACTGCGTCCTCTGCATTTCTTATGAGCAATCCAAGATTTAACCTTGCCCCTGCATAACTCAAAACATCATCTTCTTGCACCTCACAACATGTCTGCTCTTCTTTTTTATCGTAAGGGAATGTGTTTTCACTTCATGGTTAGCCCTAACTTTCCCATAACGATATTGCTTTTTGCATCCAGGAAATCGACATGGAAATGAAGTGTTTTGCCTTTCTCAATCATCAGTGATGACATTATGCTGGATATCTGCAACATGCTCCATGTGCTTACGAATTATGAAATCTTGCACCAGTTTCTTTACATGCCCAGTAAACCACTCTTTCTTCTGTTCATTGCTTGCACTAAGGATTGATGGGGGTATGACTTCCTCTGGTGCACTGTTTATGTCATCAATCCCAAAGTATGTCATGGACAGTGTTGTTATTAGGGCATCAGTTTCAAAATTCACGTAATCTTTACAGGCATTAAATTTGTCCAAAACGTTTCCCCTTGCATTGCTGTTTCTTACCAAATTCATGTTATACACCATTGATGCAACATCTTTGGACGAGTTTGGATCAAAATATATCGCATACAATATCTAAGGGAGAAAGATTATTAACGATAATAATTTAGTGTAAAATGTAGGCTAATGGCCTGTAACAAATCTAAACACCAAACTGGAGACTTTGCAATTATCTTCAAAGATCTTCTGTGTATATGTGATTTTACAAATACAGAATATGAAATTATTGATTTCATGACTTTGACTTTTCCTATATTCATGTAGCACCCACCTTTCAAGTGATCCTTAATTAAAAAGATCAGTTTAAAATATTTTACCATCTTCTTCATCTTTTTGAGTGAGTGAATGTAAGAATTAGGAAATTGGCAGCTTTATGAGCAACTCTGATTGCCCAGTGCTGCTTTAGCATATTAAACAATTTTTATCATTTCTTCATTTTTTTTTTAGAAATACTTTAAATTCTACAATGTACTTTAGGGTTTAAAAAGCTACTTATAAATATATATACCTCAGATAAACAAATAACACCAGAAATGAAGTTCTACCGGGTGAGTCAGAAAAAACACTCCCCGTTTGAAAGGCCACTGCTCCCTGGATATCAAAACGATAATATTGACAAATACATTATGTAATGGTTGACATGTTCAAATATGATTTAAAATTTACCTGACTGAAATCGGCCTCTNTGCGTTTAAACACGAGTTGTGTGCATGGCCTATTATAGTTAGTCAATCAGTAGAATGAATTTTAATCAGGCGTCACAATCGTTGGCAATCGAAAAAAAGAGGTTGTCGTCACAATCAAATTAAAAATCGTGTATCTACATATAAATAGATATAATATATGGTAGCCATCTTTTGTCTTTGAGGAGCCAAGCAAGAAATGGAATAACTTTTGAATCGAGCAGAAGTTGCTAATGAAGAGAGGCGATATTTTCGTCAGGTCTTCAAGCAAAGCAAATTGTACAAGTCAAGCAAAGCAAGCCAAACAAGGAAAAGGTTTTTTGTGTAGGTAACAGTTCTCTTCAGCTCGATATGGGTAGTCTATGTAGGTAACAGTTCTCTTCGGCTCGATATATTTGCGTCATCATCTTTTCCAGCCTTATCTAATTTTGCCAAGATGCTTTGTCGGCTAAGTGTGATTCCATAGTGACATAAGCGTTGATAGGCCTATGATAGACATGCAGAAAATTAGCACTTGATATAAGATATTGTGTTGATTCAATTCTAGAAGTTGTGTAGTGTCCAACAAATGGAAATGGTTAGAGTTCTCATCAGCAATTTGATCAAATTTTCCCAAGAAATTATAATATTCTATTGCTTTTCAGGGGTGAAGTGCAAAATGAAAGTGTGCGTTACAGCAAAAGAAGCTACAAAGAAGTGAAAAAAGCATTTAGGGATTCATTTGCCAAGCTCAGCACCTTGAGAACAGCTCTGCCATATTCTCCTCTTCTAGCGTTGACAGCAACCGCCAATTCGCTGACAGAGAAAAAGATCATCAAATCTTTAGCAATGAAAAACTTCTCTCTGATCCGTGTAAGTCCAAACAGGCTAAATATTAGGCTTTCAATAGTTAAATATACAAAATTGGAGCCTAAACTACTTTGTTGGGTAGTGGAGGGCATGAAAAAGGAAAGTGGAGCTTATCCAAAGACAATCATTCATTGTCAAAGTGTAGAAAATGTTGCCAAAGTGTTTGTCTACTTTAAAGAAGAACTAGGTGATCATATGTATGATTCATCAAAGCAAGGAAAGTCAGTGGATACATTGCTTCTGGGAATGTATCACCGTAAAACCTTGGATAAGCACAAAGAAAGAGTGCTTGCTGACCTCACAAACCCAAAGGGGTCCTGCAGGGTGGTGGTGGCAACAACATCACTTGCCATGGGTGTTGACATTCCTGACCTCAGGTGTGTCATACATTATGGTTGCCCACTGGATGTGGAGGATTATATCCAGGGTATTGGAAGGGTAGGCAGAGACAAGAAACCTGGGGAAGCTTTGCTTCTATTCTCTGGTCATCAGGTTGGAAAGGCTTCCCCAGAGATGAAATAGACCTTTTCACAGAGGTCTGGGACGGCGCGCTACTTTTCTGGAAGATGGCGAATAGAGGGACTCTTCTTCGCGATGCAATCACTAAACTGGATCTGTGAGCTGAAGGGGGAGAAGCTGTGCACGAAATATCGCATTTAAATCCAGCTAAATGGTTCATAGAAGACCAGAAAGGCTTAAAACATGAAAACAGATAGTCAACTTTCACATTAAGTTGGTATTTAGCATACTTTACAAGAAAAGTTTATTTCTTCGAGTTTGGTGAATTTGGATTGTATGATGATTATTTCCCAATTTTAGATTTTTGTTTATGAATAAACGGAGCGAGATTAAATATTGCACTTCAACCAGAGGAATACGAAGGGATATCTGCACTTTTGGTACAACTGTATGCAGGCAAAGATTTTCTGTGCGCTTTTAGCCTCGTAACAAAGGAGAGACTTTGGCGGGAAAATATTCGCCATTATAAATGCATTCGTCAGTTCGTTCTCTCTGTTGTTTCTCAAAATCAAAGAAGAAGAAAGTGGTTTGCAACAAATAATTTATATGCTTTAGAAACGAAAACAAATAAAAAGTGTTCTGGAAGTTTTACAATTGCAGATGAGAGGCCAAGTCAAAGAATTGCTGAAGTATGTTGTTTGCTTGAAGGCACTTTAATTGTTTTGGTGGCATTGGCCTTGGTTGGCAAATTTTAACGCAGTCTGTGTTTGATATTCCTTTTCAACAAAAATTGTACGAATAAATGAGAACCCCGGAGTAATGTGCAAGTTAAGAAGCTGCTTTGAACCGGTAAGTGGCCTTATTTTAGGGGTGCTGTACAGTAGTGCTTTATTTTGAAATATCACAAGCTCCACTGTTTGTCAATAAACCCATATGCGAAGAAATTGAAGAAACTGTTTATTCTTAGCTAACTTGATTGATTTAGAAAGGCTTGCTCTGGTAGCTTCAGCATTGGGAAGAAATATAAATCATTGTTTGGCTCCTAAAATATACGATCGTTCCTATTCCTGCAGTAGTCAATGGGCAATAAGCTCGATTCATATAAACTAAAATCCAAAATTAGTTAACGGAGTCCCTCATTCATAATCAATAATCATAAAATCCAACTTTGCTGAAACGACTTGCAGAAATGAACTTTTCCTTGTAAAATATGCAAAATATCACTGTAATGTAGTAGAGAAGTCTTCAGTTTCATTATGTAAGCCTTGCTCG
The DNA here is from genome assembly GCA_004194415.1 of Aurelia aurita. Taxonomy (NCBI): domain Eukaryota; kingdom Metazoa; phylum Cnidaria; class Scyphozoa; order Semaeostomeae; family Ulmaridae; genus Aurelia; species Aurelia aurita. Next base: position 250,000 of record REGM01000083.1, on the reverse strand, counting down.
TCCTCTAATTACTCAGTAACTGGGAGTTAAATACAATTTTTCGCCGACAACTTCGCCAACTGCAACTCCAGTTCAGTGTTCGTATCGCGAAGGGGACTCCCTCTCGCAGCGTATTCGCCATCTTCCAGAAAAGTAGCGCGCCGTCCCAGACCTCTGTGAAAAGGTCTATTGTATGCCAAAACTGCAAACCAATGTTTGAGAAAAGCTTTGTATGGCAACTTTGTGCATCATGACATTAAAGTGCCATCATTAGAGCACAGCTGCTGCAGTGCTTGTCATTCAAAGTGCAGGTGCAAAGAAGGAGCAGAAGATTGTAGTGTTACAAAACCCCTTTATGAAGCAGAAGCCAAAGCCACTGAGGCATGTGAAGTAAGGGCAATTTCAGCAGAGGATAAAGTGCTCCTTACTGACGTTCTGGTGGAGTACAAAAAGAATGTAGAAGAAAAATTCAGACAGTGTATCTCATTTTCTGACATCCAATTTCTTACAAGATTTTCGTCAAAGACCATTGAAAATGTAGTTGAAAAGGCTCAATATGTGTGCTCCGTACACTATCTGCTAGAGAACACTCCAATAATTCTACAAAGTCATGCTGCAGAAGTTATCTTGATATTTCATGACATATTTGAGGACATAGCAAATGTAGAGCTGTTGAAAGCAAAGCAGATATTAGTTGAAAACGTTGATGATGCGCAGTTGCTGCAGGAGCTAGACACTTTTAATTTTGAAATGAGTGATAAGGTGGAATGTGAAAATGCAGCCAATGATCAGGATGAAGAAGATTTCTTTGAAGACTTTGAAGAAATTGAATTTTCAGACAATGATGAAGAAATATGAAAAGAATACATAGATACGCTGATTTCACTGGAGTTTACAGGCTATTTATACAGTATATCTCTTAACGTCATGCATATTAGAAGGACTGGCTGACCGAAAAAAGCCATTTCCCAATCCTCCAAAAGGGAAATGTGCTGAATCAAATTGTGGACAAAAATTCTTGTTGGGTCCAAGTTTTGAATGAAAATCTTTGTTCTGTGTTAACAGCTACATTCTCGGTAAAGCACCATCATGCAGTAAATTGTCTGCAAACAATTTTATGAGCCAAATTAACCACATAAATATGGCACCTTAGGCTAAAATTGATTCAGTGGAGAAATGGAAACTTCCAAAATGTTTTCATCTGACACTGGTCACAGCAAATCATCAGATAGAATCCAAAGGAGAAGATAGAAGAATTGCTGTGCAAAGTATGTTTCTTCATTTCTTCTTCTTCGCATCTTATCTGATCAATTTTTTGTGTAGGATGAAAACTGTTCTATAAATAGCTCTGTAACTAAACGGGATTCACCAGTTTTTGTACCACTTGAAGACGTCAAAACAGCATTCTGTGAATTGGTTATTTGAAAACACATAGCATACTAGAATTTACAGGTTAATTTTCAGAATTTAGTGAAAACTTTAGTTACATGGCAAAGATGAACTGGTTAGTTTTGGACTATTATTCTTTGAAAAGGTAGACATTTTTCTTTAATCTCAAGGCCTGGAAATATTCGTATGAATTCTTATTCCTAGTATACGGTAGTATAGTGTCATAGTATTGTAATCAAAGATAAACTTTATCTTTAGTCGCCTTTATCCAACTACTTGAAGAGATTCCATTGTCTTTTGCTACTACCTCTAAGGAGATAATAGATCTTGTAATTAATTTATGTTCAAATTAAAATGACTTTTGGAATGTTTCCTTGATCACTTTAACAGACACTATGGTGTGACAAAGATAATTTTCATTTTTTTTGTTGAGTCAGTATTATGTATGAAGAGAACGTTGGAAATGAGAACATACCATTTTCTTTGCACCACTATTATGAAGAATTAGCGAGGTCCTGTAGGCTAGTGCTGAGAGCTTTGCGCATCTTGTCTTCATCAACACTCCAACTGCCATTGCAATGCCAGGCGTACTCTTGTCTTTAGAAAGTCCCTCTGATATCTTCTTACGTCTTCGTCGTGAAATCACCATATTTTGCAAAACCAAAAAGATCGAAGGGGCACGATTGCTTATTTCTGCTACTACATCCTCGTTCTTCAAACGCACAAGGTCGTCGCAATTTGTTTTTATAAGAACGCTTGGGCTATTATTGCTAACCACTCTGGAAACTTCGTTGAGGACGGTGTTCTCCACCCATTTAAGGAGAGCTGTTTGTATTCTTCTATCTGAGCAAGCTTATTGATACCAGGTTCAATTCTGCCCAATGCAAAAGATGTCGAAACTGATCCAAGGTTAGGAGAGTTGATTGTTATCTGCTTTGAACCAGATGGGTAGTTAAGAGTCACCTTTATTGAGAAGAAGAGAATACAGTTCAGCAAACTAGGCTATTATTTTGTTCTTGCCGACATTGGAGACCTACATACCAGAGCCTCTATTTCAGCATTTTTGTTCATTTTTTTCTGCTGTACCGCCTTGAACACCATACTTCTCATTCTTTTTAGAATAGTTTGCAAGCATTATTGATAGGAAATAAAACATGCTTTGAAAGAAAGGGGGAAAAAGTAGGACCATACTTTGAAATGTGTGTTGTTTCGAAAAACTTTGACAAAATGTATTCTTCCGACGCAGAATACTTGTTTTTAAATTATAAATTAGTAGATCTGAGGTTAGTAGCCAGTTTTTAATTTTAGGCTATGTTTGCTATCAAGAGTTTCTTGTTCGTTTCTCAAATTTTAATACTGTTAAGGTAGAATTAATAAATTTTTTATATTTGTTAAATAGAACTTCAAAAGTACCCATTTAACTCTCCAAACAAGTGTTAACAGAAATCGCACTCAAACCATTTTCAAAACACTCGTCAAAACGTTATCAGCAAACCTGGGGAACTCGAAGCTGCAAATTACAAAAGTTTCGTAGCCTTTTACCAGTTCGCCCAGTTTCTTCATTTTTGACAATTTTGAGCCTACAGAGTTTCTTATAAAGCGGTTCCTTATAAAATACGTGTAATAGAGTTGCCAGACAAGTTTAAAATTTGTGTACCAACTCATAAATGCAAGTTTAGCAGGGCTCCAAACCTTTTAAATTCGAAAATTTTCCAATTTTTCTAATCTGGGTATCTTTAAAATTTTACTTACGCTTACCGATGGTGCATGTTCCTTCTTTAAGTGCTCGTACGCTGCTGGTGCCTCTTCTATAAGGGCCGAATCGTCTAAAGTTTTGAAGGGGAGCTGGAGAGAATCTTTGTGTTTTGGTGCAAGTACCACTCTTCTTACGGGCGTATTGGACGGCGGTGTCATAACTTGTTTAAGGTCAGTCTCCAGCATAGGAGCTTTCTGCAGAGGGCCGGAAAGTTGAGGGGACTTAGCACATCGCTTGTGTCTTTCAGCCTCATTGTTTTCTTGATCTTGTAGATACGCATTTTCTTTTGGTAAAAAAAATCTTCTTAGTTCGTCGATGTCATCCAAAGACTTGCTTAGCCTTCGGAGTTGTGTATGGCAGCTTCTGCAAGACACGGTTGAGCAAGATGGGTGCTTGGATATATTACCTAACACCTTTCCCACTACCTCAAGAAAATCACTCTCGGAAGATGATTGTCGTTGACCATAAATTTTGAATGCTGGCTTGATTCCTGTCATTAGAAAGTTTATTCCGCAAATGCGACATTCCGAGTCTCCAATTAATTTCTTCCGATAAACTTTTACCAGTGTTCCTGCAGAAAATTCTTCTGCATCAGTCATTTTACAGCAAATGATGTTTATTTCATTCTGTCGGAGATCTGTTATCGGCGAGGGCTCTGTTTTCAGCTCAATCTATGTTTGTTGTTGACGTTACTTTGGTCAAAAGGTCATTAGAGCAAAGATATTCCTCAATCACATCTATAAATACTAGCATGAGACGTTGGGTTTGACCTTGATTTTTCCACAAGTATTCATAATAATTGCAAGCGCTACAGTGCAATCATGGCCGTAAGAAGCAGCTGCCGATTTGGGGGGCTTTTGTTCTCAAAACAATAGAGAACAATACATCTAATTTATTCTTGTGACGTAGCACCATTGTTTTCAAAATTATTGGGGGGCACGAGCCCCCCCCCCCCCTCGCCACCCCCTTCCTACGGGCCTGAGTGCAATAGATTATAATGAATAGTAAATGAATTCTTATTTGCGAAAACGCATCTCCTATATTGATAGTTACAAAGTCCTTTAGGAATATCTTCGCTCTTATGACCTAGTAACATCACAAACATCGCGAGCGCATCAAAGCTTTTAGCCCACATCTAAGCTCCGCAATGACTCGCTACGCCATTCCAATCGCATCAGCACAGCAGCCATTCCGGAATACATTGCATTGTCGAAGACAACGAAGACAATTAGGCTCAGATAATAGTGATGCATTTGATTAATCGCATGATTAATGGCAGCGCTTATTGATTACCATGATTGCGCAAAAGGTGATTGAATTGATTCATATCATTCGGATTAAAACCAAAACGAGGTTGTGTTATCATTTGACCAGAGCCTCCTTTCTTCCTTCTCTCTTTTTCTTTTCCCAGTTTTCCTTTCCTTTAAATTTTGATTGAGGCTCTTTCATTTCATTTTTAAATATTTATACAGGTTACAGATTTCAGTAATAAATAACTGTTTTACAAATTGACCTGTGCAAAAAAACGATAAAGCCCAAATTAAAGAAAATTACAATATGTACAATATTTAGATATAGCCTATATAATAAACTTGTTATATCGAGGATAACAAAAGTAAAAAGAAAATTAAAATGTACCTCTCAAATGGTTTTTTTAAAGGTAGCCAGGGACGGTGCCAATTTAGTTTCCGTATTAAGCTCATTCCACAATTTTGCTCCTCGATAAGAAAATGCTTTTTGACCTTTGCTCTGGCACCCAAGGGTAAGAGATTAATTGATGCAAGCCAATACCAGATACGACAGGTTCAAATAATCTTCCTTCGTCGTTATTTACGTCATCAGGCCACCACAGTGTTGATCTGCAGTTAAAGTCACCGCTAAATATGATACAATAGGGATCTTCATCCTGGATCTTCCTGACTGTTTCAAAATTTTCTAAAAAATTTTGGAATTCATCATGGTCTTGACTCGGACTACGATACATTACAAGGAAAAACAATTTCTTGCGATCAATCTTCAGCTCACAAGCCAAACACTCTGAGATTAATTCTAAGTCGTAACGTTCAATAATAGCAAGGGAGTCTTTATAAAAAATACCTACACCTCCCATCTTTATATTAGCAGGATGGTCTTTCCTATTCAATATGAAGCTTTGATGCTTGAAAGTAGTTCTCTGGCAGATCAATCGTACTATCTAAATGAGTCTCTGCCAATGCAATAACATCGTATTTGTTGATTGCATCAATGAGAGAAACTCTAGAAAAATCATAGGCAGCTATACTGTTTAGGCTCCACGTGCAAAATTTGAAACAGTTACTAAGAGAAGGGCCTGGGTTTGACTCGATATCGTTACTTGTTAATAAACATAGGTACATCCATTGCAAATACATGATGTCAAACAGCTGACACCCTAAGAAACCAAAAACATAATTGAATATGACCGAGGAGTGTCCCTTAAACCAATGCAACAAGAAACCCGGATTGAGACATATGTGGAAAGGTAAATAGAGAGATACCTTGACATATAAGTAAACTTTGACAAAAATTCGGAAAAAATCCCCAGTCTCAAAATAGCCTGCAACAACAGCAATAAACAACATGGACAATGGAACAGCAATGATAGATATGGTTACAAAGGCAGCGCAAAAACACAACAACCGCAATGTCCGCAGAATATGATTGAAAAAGGGTTCAATCTTGAAGTTTTTTTCCGAAACAGTACTGCAGCGTACTTTCCAATTGCTGCTCGCCAATCAGGTAAACTACCTATAGGCATTCAAGTGTCCGACTCCCCATGTAAAGGATCTGAAGTTTGGGTAATGCGCCAATGTATCAAATCTTGAAATCCCTAACCCTAACCCTGACCCTAAACCGAACGCTAACCCTAACCCTGAAACTAACCCTAACCCTTCCCTTAACGCCAAAACTAACCCTAATTTATTTCAATGTTAACCCTAATTCTAACCCTAATTTATTTCAAGATTTTGATATATTGGCGTACTCCCGAAGTTTGCGGTTCTGTGGGCACTTAGGAAACTGAGCTGCTACTTTGGAAATAAAATTTAAAATGACAAATACATTACGTTCATAAAAAACACGGAAAGTAAATAACGAGAATACTTTTCCAAGAAGGTAGCCATTGTTCGCTAAGGGCATTGTACCAGCTAGGCTGAGTAGGTTCGGCGGTGCTGCGCTTTTCCATTTACTAATGTATTGTTAAAACAAGGACTTTTTCAGAATATTAAAATGATAATTTTCGCAATACTACAGTTCCAGTGGGATTCAAGTGACTTATGGGATTCAATTAATTGAAACTATGGCATGATTTTTCCACTTACAAAAATTTTAAAAATGACTTAGAAAATAAACATGGAATAAAACATGGATTGTTTCAGAACAATGAAATGATAAACTTTCACTATACTACCGTTCTAATGGGATTCAAGTAACCCATGGGATTCTTATTTTGGCGTGTTTTCAACTTAGAAACTGGAAATGAAACTTGAAAAACAAACACGAATAACCGAAAAAGCCAAACACGGTAAGGCTAAAATATCATCTTCCGAAGGGAGCGTGAATCTCAACAACATATCAGCATGATAAGTTAAACAATTTAAACAACGATTTGGAGAAAAAAAGTCCTGATCCTGTGTATTCAATGTTTTCGACGTCATTCTCGTCGTGGTCTTCCTTTTCACTCTCTTCCTCATTTTCGTCATGCTCGTCGTGACCTTCTGTTTCACTCTCTTCGTCTGATTCTTGGACATGACTGATCGGACCGATCTATTTCAGCAAATGCTCTTCCGAATCAAAATATTGGAACTTGCCGGCAAGATTAAAGAAAAGCCTGCAGTTAACATCAAAGAATGCATAACAGCCTTGAAGGCTCTTCTCTTCCAACAAATCATTTGCCTTAATCAGCAGTTTTAAATTCTTCTTTGTGAGGTCCAGACGAATCTTATACTTGTGACTCTTGCGATGGGCACGATACACCATTGTGCGGTGTCTCCATGTGGTGAAACGCACGATAATCTGACGATAGCGATTTCCTTCAATTTCTTTTACTTCGCCAATACGATGGGCTCTGTCGATCACTAGGTCTGGCACATCCATTCCCAATTCTTTAAAGATTCCTTTAACTTTCTTCAAGCAATCCGGTCCAGATTCTCCTTGTCCTCCAGATTTCAATTCAACGCCAATGATTCTAAGACATAGTCTTCTTTGGTACTGTTCCAAATCATCAGAACGTTTCTCCAGATTATCAATTAGCTTCTCAATTACCGCCACTTTACACTCGAGTTCGTCGATTTTAGCTTTTTGTTCCAAAATAACATCTTTTAGCTCCTTGATGCATGTCTTTGTGGCCAGAGTAGCAAGCTTTGCATCCAACAACCTTTAAAGCGATGACATTGATGGATTTCTCGCATCAGCAACAGAGCTGTCATGGCCTATGGAATCAATCTTTGGTAACTTCGAACGAGTGGCTTAAAATGGCTTTATCGTGCTTCCTGACGACATTCTGCTGTCAAATAACTTCCAAGAAGCAACTTTGCAATTAATCGATGGTTGCTGCCCTTGTTAAATCATCAACATAATAAAATAAATGGGCAGCACCGCTACACCAATTTCAGCTTACAAAAACGTGACTGCCCCTGTTGAAGACATAGGTGGAAAAAAAATCATTCATCGATTGTGCAATTTCGTTGCTGTCAGTTACATTGCGACCTTCAACATCAAGGCAGCTAACATTCGTTGTCTTTGATCTCTTATTCAACAACAAGTTGATCGTTTTCCTGTCTCTTTCAAATTCCCCTTATAAAGAGCAATTTGTTTGATAAAGTAATCTCGCTTGAGCTTTTTGCTTAGATTATTCACTTTATTCCGGACATGCTTAAAAGAATTCATAAGAATAGAAGATTTGCTTTTCACGGCAGCAGTCTTGAGCTTGTCTCTGGTACGAGCAAGGTTTTTGAAATCAGTATTCAACCAAGGGGTAAGCTTATCTGAAGCTTTGATTGTTCGCATTGGGGTATGTTTTTCAATAATTAAAGATAATAAGGATGACCATTTTTCTACAGCCTCGTATAAAGTTAGAACTAGATTCGACTATCTGGTCCCAGTCAACTTCAACATCAAAGTGGGCCGACGCTCGAAATTCGCCAATAGTTCTGAATTCGAAATTTTGAACGTCGACCTCTTTGATGTTTGGGCGCGATGGTGGGAAGAGCTTCGGCATATTCCAAACCGTCGAGGAGATAAGAATTATTTCGCGTCCGTTTTAAATGATTTCATGGAGGAAAAGCAGAAACAAATGTTCTCTGTACGAAGTTCAAGAGTTGGGGAACATTTTGATGCAAGGAACTGGGCGTTTAAAACAAAATTAACCGAGATTGAGCGAGGACAAAACTGTTGTTAAATCTAGGCAGGTAAATAAGCTTCACTCCTTATTATTCTATTATATACTGTACAACATACACAATCAATAATGTTGCGTTATTGCAGCACAACAACAGCAACAGAGCAGTAGAATTGAAATAAATAGTCGATGTTGTCATAGCCGCAGGATGATTCAAAAAGTTCGGTGCAAGAAACGACACAAGAGATAAACAATCAACCATTTACGGTATGAATTTAATTGTTTTTCAATTCAAAGAACAAGTACTGCTGTCCTAATAATGTTGCAGTTAGAAAATAGCAGCAGCGTACATTGCCGCAGTGAAGCTAGGCCTCCATAATACACGATTGGGCCTCCTGTGGGTAAGCCACTATGCCTTTCAACACTAAAGCCTCGCAGCAGAGACCTCATAACGCTGTCTATTTTGTTTTTCCTTACCTCTCGTTTCCCTGTATTTGAGGCCAGGACGGGGGTGATAATATTGACGAAAAAGCCCCACGATGAACAAGAAAATCCTAAAAGTTATCAAAATGGCTGGTAAGGCTGAACTTTAAAACTGATTCAAATGGGGTGTTTCTGGTATTACCCCCGGAAATATTTGGGAACAAAGTGGGCCGGTAGCCGTCACAACAAGTGCAAACGTTCGGGACATTGATCCAAAGCCGTAACTCCGTTAGAATCTATCGGACTTCTCTTTTGCTTTGGTCTCCTCGCCAGCATCGGCCTTTCCATATCGTCATCATAATCATCATAATGTTATCATCAAATACGAGGGGCGGCTCGCTCCCAAAAAAGTGTACGAGATTATTTTATCACAAGAGATTATCTTATGATTAATCCAAGATTACTTTATGATTATTGTGACTATTTTCATTATGTTTGTGAATATTGTTTATTATTTTGAAATTTTTTATCATTATTTTGTGATTTTTTCTAATATTGTGTGATTATTTCATAATTGTTTTGCGAGTATTTTCCTTACTTTCAATATTTTGTGAATGATTTTTAATATTTTGTGATTATTTTATGATTATTTTATGATTGGTTTTTTAATTATTTCTGATTATTTTGTCGTTATTCCATGATTGATTTGTGATTATTTTATGATTATGTATGAGATTATAATGAGTGACTTGCCTCTCGATCAAATAAATCCTTTTATAATTCGTAAGGGCAACAATGATATTTAATGTGGAACTACAATCATTTTTTTCCATGAGATATTTTGGTACTGAATTTTGTGGCAAAGTTTGTTAATTTTGGGTCCAATTCTTATAGCAAAAGTTGCTTGTATAGAATTGAATTTCAAAATTCATCAAAATTGATAAAAAATACTGACATGTTAGCAACACCCTAAAAATACTGGATCTTCAAAATTTTATCCCAAGGAATGCTCCACACATACCTGTAATAAAAATTGGCCAGTGCCCCCCTGAATCCCTATCCCGTACCCTAGGGAAATAAAATTAATAAAATTGAATTAACAAAATTAGATAATAAATAAATAAATAAATAAAAGGGAAATAAAATTAACAAATACAATTGAATTGAATAGATTTAACATCCCTATTTCTTAACCCAAACTCCATAGTTATCACGAAAATCTGTCCGGACAAATTTGCATACATGGTCATCACCGTGTTACGAGGTCTCTGCTGCGAGGCTTTAGTGCTGAAAGGCCTAGTGGCTAACCCTGTTTTCTTTCTCTTTCCTTCTCATTTTTCGTTCCCTCCTGGAGGCGCAATTTTTAGTTTGGCCTAGGCCTAATAAGAAAATGGCGGGTGAAGTTGGTTTTGGAGCGAAGCTGGCAGGTCAACCCAAAAGGAGAAACTCCGCTTGCAACTCTCGTAGCCTTCGAAATACGGCAACAGATTTGAGGTTGCCAAAGAAAACGTCCGCAAATGGGCAGAACTGTTTCTCGTATCGAGGTGCAAAACTGTGGAATAGCCTCCCAGCTGAGACTAAGCAGGCATCCTCCATTACTGTTTTCAAACATAATTTATAATGGACTGGGGTTTTTTCTTGCGGTCGGGGGGCTGCCGCGTCCGTTGTCTCTCTGCTTGGTTTCTGCTGGTTGATGATGAAGATTTATTTTGGATCTCTGTCGTCAGTCTGGTGGGAGTCGGGCGTGGGGGCGGGGGCGGGGGCTGCGCTGGTTGCTGGATCGCGGGAGGAATTCCCAGTCTATTGGTTTTATGCACTTTTTCTTTTATTTTTCATAGTTAGGTTTGACAGTTTAGTTGTATATATTTATTGTAAGTAATTCTTAGATGTTTTTAACCCGTATATTTTGTAAGTTTTTATGTGGAGGGCCCCTTGAAAATCAGCCATTAGGCTGAAGGGTCTCCCTCCTTTAATAAATTGAAATATGAAATATGAAATAGGTCAACGCAAAAGAATGACAACCATGGTTTTAACATTAAATTGATATAAAGAATACTTTAAAGCCAACAAAGGACTGAAGGTATGTTGACTAATGGGTTTTTTAGGCCTACACATTTTTATCTTCATATTGCCCTTGCAGGAAGTGACTGGGAAACTAAAATCGCAAGGTCTAGATGCGAATTTGATGATATTTTATATTGAATCTAATCCGAGATTAATACTACGATAGAAGAGTGCATACCACAATATCAAATCAATAATGAGAGAAAAGTTCCAATATGGATAAGTTCAATGAGTTAATGCAACTCAATATTTCAAATTTTGAAGCTGCGTGTGATTCTGAAAGTAAATATGAATATTGTTCTGGGGACACAAAATTTTGAGGCTAGGCCTGCCAGCAAAACCGAAGACCTAAACAAGGCTAACTGCTCCTCCTGGATTGTTTTGAGCCCTTGTTATGGTATGTGCTCTTGCCCATCAGCACGGGCTTCAACACTGTGTTGACAATACAGCAAGCATCGAAAGAGAATTATGTGCTAAGAGCTGTTCGACATTCACCCTCTTCGCTTCGCTTCGCCTCGTCGCAACCAGGGAGCGCTTCGGTGCTCCCTGGATGGTCTAAAAGCTCAAAAGTTCTTGCTTTTTTCTATCAATTTCATCTGGGATGAGACATCCCTTCCACACTCCCAGATAGTTTCGCTCCTGCGTTTGCGGGAGCAAAATTGTACCAGGGCTGGGGAGGGTGGCAAATGGCAAAAATTGTCCGACTAATGCAAGTAAAACCAACAAAGAAATGTTTTTCTCATGACGAAATCAATTGTTTGTTCTTGCTTTTTCTATCAATTTCAACTGGGATGAGACATCTAAATCTCCCTTCAACTTCGTTGGAAAAGGGTTGCGAACACTCTTTCAAATTTCAATCGAGTAACAAAAGCGGACCTTTGTGCGAAGAACAAAGCTGTAGAAAAACAGCTTTTACAAACTCTTGTGTTTGTTGTTCTACGAAACAAAGTGGCTCCATTGAAACCTCGCACAAAGCTGAGGGTCTTCCCATTGTTTATGAGAGCATTGAAGTAGACAATATTGAGGTGAAAGTAAACAACAACTCCAATAAAGGCGGGAAAAAGCCAGGCAAAAAGAAGTTGAAGACCCAAAAAGTCAGAGCCAGCGAGCAAATAATAACTCCACAATTAAGCGCTACTGTTTTAAACGTTTGAAAATAACAGTTGTTTGAAAATGAATGATAACAGACCTTGGCCGATACAACCAGACAGGTTGGCCGAAACGACCAGACAGGTTGGCCGAATCAACCAGACAGGTTGGCAGAATCGACCAGCGAGGTTGGCCGAATCGTCTAGGGAGGTTGGCCGAATTGACCATTGGCCGAAATGGAGATTGGCCGAAATGACCAGCAACCGTTTTAAACAATCTTCAAGCCGAAGTCTCGATGAAGAATGATAACTCTGAAAGGGAAGCACCTTCCGGAGAAGACGCCAAACAAGCGGACGGCAATCAAAATACCAACAACGCTGCTGATAGTACGCCTACTGCAGCCTCTACCAATCCTAATGACCCCAATAGCGGGACATTTTCTGCAAAGGCCAAACAAATACATGGCAACCAAAGCAACAACAATCCTACAACCAACAAGGCCCAAACGTCTAAAACTAGCAAAAAACGGCGAAGCACGACAATTCTGGGAGACTCAATTTTAAGAAACATCAAAGGCAGAGAAATGAAGAGATGCCTGGGCAATAAAGAGAACGTATATGTTAAATCGTTTTCCGGAGCCACGGTTAAGTGTATGGAAAGCTATGCTATCCCCTCTGCTCAGCATCAACCAGAATGTATTATTCTCCACGCTGGTACAAACGATTTAAGAGGCTCAAGATCTGAAGTTGGAATTGCGTCAAGCATTGTTGACCTAGCGAAGTCCTTGAAAAAGGATGACAATGAAGTCATGGTGTCTGGCCTAATACCGCGTGCCGACTCAAAGGGGCAAAGAGGTCCAGAACAAACCATGTACTGTATGACATGTGCTATTCAGATAGAATCACATATATAGACAATGATAACATCGATATTGGACGACTAAGTGATAGTGAAGAGCTTAGCTCTGCAAATGAAATTTCGTATGTTCACGACTCAGTCAGATCTTTTTTTTTTTTTTTTTTTTTTTTTTTTATTTTGCTACCTAGCATCCGAAGGTAGTTTTAGGACACTGAGAAGCTAAGCTTATCGAGCAATGTCCTGGTCTTCCTCTCGATTTTACCACACCCCCCGATTCCTTT